>JAQHUG010000464.1:33879-102108 GCA_028555095.1 Dicrostonyx torquatus | reverse complement strand
GTAGCCAGGAGCGTTTGTGTCTCTTTACCACAGAGTTCTAGGTTAGATTAAATGCCATTTTCTACAGCTCTTTGAAGAGGTTGAAGACTATTTATACAGAATATAATCTCTATGTATCTAAAGAACCTGATTAGTCTATCTATAAATATGACAAACATAGATGACTATTGATCTACAATTCTTAATATCTATATGACTTATGAACTAAGTGAATAAACAACTGTGTAATAAATGAGGACAATGACCCTCCCAATGTTTAAAAAAAAGACAAACTTTGGGTGATTGTCCAGGAAGTGAAATGTCTCTGTCAATTTTAAAATTTTAGAATTGCTTACAATGCAGTTCTTATTTACTTGGGTAATATTATATCCTTCTGGGGTCTTTTAAGATTAAAAAGCAGATAGTTTTAGTTATAGTTTTCCTTAGTCATAGTAAAGGATAAATTAAATTAAAAAAAATGGGGCTGGAGAGATGGCTCAGCAGTTAAGAACTCAGACTGTTCTTCCAGAGGACCCAAGTTCACTTCCCAGCAACCACATGGCAGCTCACAACTGTCTGAAAATCTAATTCCAGGGGATCTGACACCTTCACACCAACTCACATAAAAAAATAAAGTCAGTTAAATAAATCATGTTAAAATTAAAACCTTATTTTTTTTCCTGGACAGAGAAGGGGAGATGATATGGGATACCCTTCTGTATATGTTTTGCTTTTATTTATTAATGAATAAAGCTGTTCCAGACAATGGATTAGGAGAGTAAAACCAGGCAGGCTTTACTCCATGTAGTTGCCAAAAGAGAAAGACACCAGAATGCCTGAAATTTACAGGTAGGCTACATCCTTGTGGCCATACATAGGTTAATAGAAATGGTTTAACTTAAAATGTCAGAGCTAGCTGGAAATATGCATGAGCTATAGGCCAAACAGTGTTGTAATCAATATAGTTTCTGTGTAATTATTCATGTCTGAGTGGCCAGAAAATGATTAGTCTCTGTTTACATTTAAATGAGTTATAATTTGCATCCAGGGTTTGACTATGCATAAGTCTGTAACAAACTACATAGTTAACAAGATAAGGTCACATATACAAAGAACTATTTATTTGTTCTGGAAGTATTATTTTATACATGGGAATGTCAGATTATTAGGTTATTTTGTATCACAAAATGTCTTGATTTTTAAACACAGTATTTTCCTTTTAAAAATATTTTATAAGTATTGTTTTATATGGTTTAACTACTATTACTAAAAATTTAAAACTTGCAAAGTAAATATATAATTCATGGAGTAAATCTTGAAAATAGACAAAAAAAGTCAAAGGAAGAGGAAATTTGGATTTGTTGTTGTATTAGCTCTACTTCTACCTACTTTTGAGCACTTTCATAAATTAAAATATATTGTATAGAATAATACATGCACACACATACATATACATACTATAGTGGTTAAGTTTTGTCAACTGCACACAAAAAGAACTGTAATTGGAGACTTCTCTCCCATCTGTTAGTTTCCAAATAACCACTCTGAGGCTTAATATTAATTGTAAACTGTTTGGCCTATTAACTAAAGTTTGTTATTAACTAGCTCTTAAAACTTAAATTAACCCATTTTTATTAGTTTATTTTGCCATGAAGTTTATGGCTTGTTAGCTTATATCTTGTTTCTCTGGCAGCTGCTGGCAGCTCTCTGACGCTACCTTCTTTTTCTCTTTATCTTTGCTTAGATTTTCCATCTGGCTCTATTCTGCCTGGCTATTGGTCAAATCAGACATATTCATAGCACACATCACAGGACTTATCTAAGAATTGAGAACCCCAACTGAGAAAGTACCTCAGTCAGATTGGTAGGGGCATTTCTTGATTAACAATTAAAGCCAAGTGTCAAGTCCGTTGTGGGTTGGACCACCTCTGGGCACATGGTTCTAAATTGTATAACCAAGAAAGCTGAGCAAGACACAAGTCACAAGCCAGTAAACATCATTTCTCTATGGTCACTGCCATGTGTGATAATGGTCTCCTATCATTTTGAGTGGTTGTTCATGCTGCCTCAGAAATCAAGTAGCAGAGAAAGAAGAATGTTGCTGCTCAGCTCAGCGTATTTCTTCCCCTTTTGTTGTTTTGTTTCTCCTGTTTTTATTCTATAATGGCCCAGGTCCCCTCACATAGGATAGTGTCACCCACATTCTGTGTATGTCTTCCCTCCTCAGTTAAAGTTCTTTGGCAAGACTTCTTCTGTGTAATTCCAAATCCAGTAAAAATGTCAATGAAGATTAACCATCATGATTTGGTAATTGGCTATGATTAAATGAGATACTTTACATGCTTAATATAAGTACTTATAAACCTCAAAGTACATAACATTATTGTCATTTATTGGTACTGATTGACAATATGTACAGCAATAATATGCCTTTATTTGCATGATGGCAGGTCAGCTTTTATACTGTGCCTTTTTACCCATAAAAATTTCTCTAAATACCCCCTTAATAACTAAAAAAAAGGTAAGAAGCTAATAATCAGCATTCATTTATATTAGTAAAAGGTTGAGATTTGTTAAAACACAGGGCTCAGGTTTCTTAAATTTTAGTATGTTTTGCTGCTACAACCAGTTACAGGACTCTAAGGGCCCAAGAGCATTTCAATGACAAGAAACAAGACTTCGGAGAAATGTTAGAGTTTAGAGATGGGCTCTCCTTAGTTATATGGAGGCTAAAACCAGAGTTAGCACAAACATCAATTTATTAAAGAGATAAGATAAGGACTCATAGCTGAAGAGCTTTTTTCCTTTAGAGCTATCCTTCAGTCTTGACATTCATAGTTTTATAAGTCTTTCTTGGACACAAACACAGATGTGCACATACATACATGCATAAACTATGCTGTAAAAAATAAATGGCAAAAATATAGAGAATACATTCCAATGTGTGCCTAATTTTTTAAAAAGTCTGAAAATATATTTCTAGAGAGAAAGTTACTAAGAAGGGGCTCAATTTTATTTACTATTGTGTAGCTAGTGTCCTCTGTATCATTTGACTTTGTTGCTTGCTTATTCTTGTGATGAAGAATATAAATACAAGGGCTTGCAAATGCTAACCAAGTGACCTACAAACTGAGCTGTGCCCTCTCTCTCTTCCCTTGCCTTCCTACCTTCTTTCATTCAATTCCTTTCTTTCTTTTTTCTTTTTATTCCTTCCTTCCTTTCATATTTTTTGCTTTACAATAAACATGTGTGTTCCTATTGTAACTTGTTTAATGCCAAAGTTATTTGTTTTATTTTTAGGCATAATTAACTTAAAAATCATATAAATATCCTCCCTAAGAATACATATTGATACAAAAGTTGTTTCTATAGAAAGACTGACGTTTTAAGTTGAAATTATATGTTAACTGGAGATGAGAATAAAGTATATAAATATTTAAAATATATTTCATACTTATATAATTTATATATGGAATTATAGAACTACAATTCTAAGACATCCTCATGGTATACAAATCTTATATAATAACTTATCCTTGAGTGTGGGTATGCTTACTAAATGTGTTAGGTTTTCATTCATATGAGTGTATAAATGTCTAATGTTATACTACAGATAAAAGGATTTTACAGGTATAATTATTTAAGGTTCTAAATCTGTGTGAGATTGGCCTAATTGGGCAATGTAAGATGAAGGACACTTGTTCTTCCTGACCACCCAGCTAGAATAGACCTGAAATAATCACACAGAAACTGTATTAATTAAATCACTGCTTGACCCATTAGCTTTAGTTTCTTATTGGCTAACTCTTACATAGTAATTTAACCCATTTCTATGAATCTGTGTATCACAACAAGGTGATGGCCTACCAGCGAAGTTTTAGCATATCTATCTCCAGTTGTGGCTCCATGGCTTCTCTCTGACTTCACCCTTCTTTCTCCCAGAATTCAGTTCCATCTTCCCTGCCTACCTAAGTTCTATCAACAAGCCCTATCAATAGGCCAAGGCAGTTTTTTTAATTCATTAACCAATAAAAGCAACACATAGACAAAAGGACTTCCACATCAAAGCAATTTCATTAAACCTGGGATTATATTTTGAAAAGAGGAGCAGCAACAGATATCCTTCTATTGACATTCAAAGAGTGAAATATCATGTTGTGAAAGGTGCAATGTCAAATGTTATGACAGAAAAAGAAAAGGCTGAGCGCCTGTGTTTTAAAGTTACATGATTAATTTTTGCAAAATAACCCTTAAGTAGAGAAGAAAATCTTTGACATAAGATGAACCCTCAAAAAGAGGTGGCCGAGAGGAACAGTTAAAAGCTTTTATTGTAGACCAGTGCTGTCTATGAGAAATGTCTATGATAGGAATGTTCTGTACTTGGCTGTAGCCTAGTGATCTCATGAGTAGAAAACTTAATTATGAATGCCTATAAGTCCTACTCTGTGTAAACTAGGGGGTTATAAAAGCATGTTATTGCAGTATGTGTTAATTCACACAGCAAAAGAAAACTAATACAGAGATTAAATTCATTTTCCTTCCTAGCATTCAAGATCCATCTTCAGATTTTTATTTGTGTTATTGTTGCTGCTGTTTTCTCATTTTGCTTTTTTTTCAAAACTATATTCTATGGCAGAGAGGTAGCTCAATTGTAAAGTATTTACGATAAAAGCAAGAAGAACAGTGTATGAGCCTCAGAACCCACACTAGAAAAAGGACAACAACAATGAAAACAAAAAGAAAGCATGATGATGCATGCTTGCAAATAAGGCACTAGAGTGGATAGAGACAAATCTAGATTCATTGAGAAGCCTTTTCAAAAAGTACTGTAGAAAGCAATTAAAAAGATTAAAGAATATCTGTCCCATTTGATCTTTGACCTTTATTCACATGCACACGGGTATATGTACACTCAAGCATAAGTAAACACATGCATGTACTCACACAGGGTCTTCTGTTCTTTACTCTAGTCCATGTAATTTTTAAGAAAAAGGACTTACACATATAAAGTGGCTCTTATATTATTTAGGTACGTATTTACAAAACACCTTGAAGTGTTACTTAAATATGTGTAGGTATATTTTTTGCCTCTCTCCAAGACTAAATGGCCCCCAATTAAAATTAGTATATCATATGCAGGAGATTTTTGTATCTGTCATAATATTCAACTCATCACTTTACTCAGATACATATGAAACATTTGTTGAATTCTATAGAAGACATTAAATTCAGGATGGAGGAGTCAATAAACACACCCAGGGCCATTTCATATATATTCCTTAAATAGCTCTGATGACTATTAAATTATATATTATCACTTTTTAAAATGTACCTAACTTTATACTTTGTTTTTTGACGTGCTGGAAATAGAAACCAGGACAAACCTCGTGAATGCTTAAGTACAATTTCTATCACCTAGTGGCTTCTCCACATCAGCATACAATAGTAAATAAATAATAATAAACATCTAGTTCTAATTTTCAAAATCTGACTGAGATGCAAGCTTTTCCTATTTGGACTGGTGATGGCTCTGTTAATGATTTAATATGCAAACAATTATCTCATTATATGCACAGAGAATTGCTGTAGGACAATGGTTTTACCCTGTAAAGATTTGTTTCTTGTTCTTGTTTAATAAAATATGGATTGGCCAGTAGCTGTGCAGGAAGTATGGGAGGGGCCACCAGGCAGGAAGTAGAGGCAATGAGAACAGGAGAATTCTGGGAAGAGGAAATCTCAGTCTGTAATCATCATCCAGACACAGCGAAAGCAAGATTTGACTGCCTCACCCAAAAAGGTACCAAGCCACGTGACTAACACAGACAAGAATTATGGGTTAATATAAGTTATAAGAGTTAATAAGAAGCCTGAGCTAATAGGCCCATCAGTTTATAATTAATGTAGACCTCTGTGTTTCTTTGGGACTGAATGACTGTGGGACTGGATAGGAGAGAAAACTCAGTCAACAGAGAATCTGATCTAATATTATACAATGGAGATCAGAAGTTTCTTAAATGGAGGACACCAATTTTCCTCCAGAAAGACTAGAGATAGTTCATACAAAGAGGCAAACAGCATCTTAGGAATGAGAACTGGTAATTTCATTGTAAGATTTATAGGAAATAAGCTTTGTTGGACCTTGACCACAATCCCCAACACTGCTGGTGTCTTCTACCGCTGTTTTATGCACAATGAGATAATCATTCCTGCATTTTATTGGGCTCTAGTCTTAACATGTCAAGTCATATAAAAATCAGTTTACCTCTAAAAACGAAAGCATTACTTTTATTTCTGTCAAGATTTGTGCCACCAACTCTATATTTGAATATAAAATTCTAATTATTCCACTGATCTTTGTGATACTGTGTATTGGACCCAGGATCTCCTTAATGCCACTCAGGAGACCCACCTTGGAGACTTAGTCTCTGCCTCCAACTCTATATAACTGATGATACCTCAGGCATAAACCTACCTAGATTATGACTGGTATTGTCTATAGTTACCCTGAATAAACTCTCCCTTACATGACTACACGTCACTTGGCAACTAACAGGTTTTATTTTTGATACCAGGCAAAAAATTCCAAAAGCTTTCTAAGAAATTATTTAACAGTAAGTTATCAGAAACTAGGGACCAAAGAATGACAAATCTCTATATTTATTCTTTTCCCAAGCAATACAGAATACCAATTTTTTTATTCAACTTGTTGTGTCCCTGTGCCTATAACAAAGCGACAAAGTTTTCTGTAGATGCTTGCATAAGCTCACACTCTACTATCTTTTGCAATCAACCAACTCTGGTTTTTGAATGACTATAAATACTTCTCCTAATTTTAGGAACAGCAAATAGACTTTACTGCCAGGCATTTCCACTTACAGTTGAGTGCATTTCTGAATATAGTCTTTAACTATCTAGTCAGTTAAAGAAGAAAAGAAGAAGAATAAAGTGTTAAAGCCTCTGTGTTGGTGGTGGGGGCAGTGGTAAAGCATTTAAAAATAAATAAGATAAACAACAGACTCCATAACTGGAATATTCCTTATCATAAATTTTTTTTACTATATTATTTATTTCTAATCTAGTCTTTCATTTGGCCACACTTTTTAATTAGTAAGTCCACACAAAGTATACTGTATTAGCAGCAAATAAGCATTATATTCACTCTGGAACATGGCAATAAAATTTGAATTATGAATCTCATTAGTAAATACTAGAGTCTGATAGTCATTTAACACTAGAAAACAAAGATTAATATTCTCATTGCTATGCTATTATGATTGAAAAAACCTGAAATACAATTCTGAAATGAATAAATAAATAAATTTAGCTTAATTGCAAGCTGTAAAGTTTCCCTTGTATGTATTTTAAGAATAATTATTTTTCAAATATCCCACAATTGCATAAATATCCCCATTTGCTTCCTAAAAATGATTCAATTGACCAGTAATTGCTGCAAGTTGTATCATAATCTGACTACCAAAATGTTACTCATTCCTGTTAAGTACAAAGGAGACCACTAGGAAACTGATTTGTTAAAGTTAAAGAAATAGACATTCAGAACAAGAACAATGAATAAGAAAAACATCCAATTAACATTTCTAAGTACTTCCCATTTCTAGTAATGAAAGAATTGCTGCTCATCAGGTGTACTACAAAAAACAAAGAGGATCATGTATCTGTCTTGCATAGAGAGAAGACACTGAAGAAACCTTGTGGGCTAAGCTTTCTATGCTTCTGCAAATTACCTTTCTTAAATATCCAAATAAAATAGTGTGAAATCATCTATGTTGATGTTTTTAATAATTGGGGTCCCCAGCAACGGGTCCCCAGGGTCGATACCACATAGTCAGGTCTCCAATGGCAGCGGGAGGTCCCCAGCTTGCGCTGGAGGCCATGGTGGTGAATGGCGGTGGTTGCAGCAGGAGCATGAGACCAGACGAATATTAAAGTTAAGCATTTATTAAGATGGATTATGGAGGGGAAGCAACAGAAGGGGAGAGGGAGGAAGGGAAAGAAGGAAAGGGGGGAGGAAAGGAGCAGAGGAAGCCCGCCTGCCTCTCCCAAGAGTGGTAGGTAAAGAAAGAGAATGGAACTGTGAACTACAGGCTTATAGGCAGAGAAGCAGTGGGCATGGCGCTCCCTTAAAGGGACAGGAATCCATTACATTCCCAGCTCTTTCTCATAATAGAAAAGGCGGGGAAATTAAGCACCACAGATTGAAGGAATTGGGGTGGCGGATTCTCAAGACTGCTTCCCATTTATTTGTGGGCATCGTCTTTTGGGGGTACCTGAGAAAGCTGGGTGCAGGTCATATCCTGGCATAGCTGGTCTATTTGATCCTGTCCGGTGTTTGTGCATGGAAATGTCTGGTGTCTCTTATACCTGTTTATGGTGTTGGCAGAACAAAGAACAGAGTTAACTTAAGGAAAAAAAAAATGTTTAGGACCAGGGAATTGAGGGGGTGTATTTCTGACCTGCTTAAAGTGGATCCTTTAATTCGGCTCTCTGGAACTCACAAGAATTCTTTGGGTTTGTGAAAACAGAAGTTTTAGACACATACATTGTATAAACAGCAGCATATTTATGTTAGAATGACTATGACAGACATTTTTGCACAATGAAAAGTATTTTTAAGACTATGGAAGGCATAATGAAAGAGAAATTTGATCTGAAACTTGTTTAGTGAGGTTGTCTTTTTAACTGACAAAGCCTCTCAGCTCTCAGACTGCATCAGAGATCCTTGGGAAGGATAAAATTTTACCTGGGTTACTGATTAAAAAATGATAGAGAACTTATTTGGTTGGCACCCAGAGCTACTCCCCTTTTGGGTCCTCCATGATCATTGAAGGTCTCATTTGCCTTTCACTGTTTAGCACAGGGCCTTTCAGATTCTAGATGATCTTGTTGGGCTACGAAATCTGTAGGAAGACAAGTCTACCTTGACCTGAGCAGCTAGGCTGTCGATTCCAGCCATTCTGTCCACATCAGGAGACCTTCAGCTTAGATAAAGGGCAGCTTTGCCCAGGCCCAGTGGTGAAGTGAACTGTGGATGGACATTGTGTGTGCCCATTCGTCTTCTGTCTTCTTTGGAGGAAGCAGAGTGCTGTTGGGAGCCAACCTGTCTCTTTTTGTTATGAAAAGCTTTTGTTAATAAATGCCATATTCCCCAGATCTCTGAGCAGTTGAGGATTGTTCATTAGGTATAAATATAGTTTAGAATCTGCCTGGAGAACTGGGTCTGAGCTTGACTGCATTGGCTCTCAAATTAACAGGTACGATTTACACTCATAAAATGACAGAAAGAAGAAAAACTGCTTGAAATAGAAGGTTAATGGCAGAACTGACAATAGTAGAGAACAGCTTAATATTTTGTAAGAAGCTTAAAAGTACATACAGTTTAAAACCTGAGGCTTACTGTTTTTGTAGTCTGAAATGAGATACAATGAATAAGTATAACATTAAGCATAGGTGCATTTAAGTTACATGTATGATCACACACACACACACACACACAGAGAGAGAGAGAGAGAGAGAGAGAGAGAGAGAGCAGGGATTGTATGAAGTGGATGCTTTGGTGGGCCCTACCAAAGGCATGCCAATGCATAGAACACATATGTAAACTGGAGGACAAGACAAGGAATGCTTCTGTAGAGATGGGAGAATCTGGTCACCTGACCAGGCTAGAGAGTTAACAGTGGAGAACCAGGCAGGGAATACCTCAATAAAGATGGTGGAACCCGGTCACCTGACCTGGCCCTCAGCCAAAATGGCGACAGCCACATGTTGTATGAAAAAGCCATAATTTTTGAGCTACAGGGATTTTAAGCCTTAATAATAGGAGAGACCTAGAGGCATGATCCACTCTGTTGCTGAGCCGAGATGCACAAGCCGCAGAAAGAAGTAAAAAGGCTGGAACTGAAAAAAGCCGCACTGTGTGCCATAAGCCAAGGCTGGAATTGGAAAAGAAAAAGAAATTCGCTATCCAACAGCTAAAATTGCGTAAACCCACGAAACGGCAAATCAGAGCGACCTTCCAAGACCTCATAGGGGAGCATCCTCCAGGTAGACCTATGGATGGGAAGGTAAAGCCTGACTGGGTCCAGTTCTGGTTTGGGAGCCAGAGAGGTCAGTCAGAAGCTGCTCCGAGTGGCTTTTTATGGAGAGGGGGAAAAAAAGGAAAAGAAATAGAAAAAAAGTAAAGAATTTGAGCGAGGGGACCCAATCCCCCAATCAAATGCACCGCACATGTGCAGTGCTAACATGTGGGTGGAATGACCCCAGGTCAATCTGAACAATCTTAGCTAAGGGACGCAACCATGGCAGACTCACTAATAAAAAACATGGTTCAGGATCCTGGTTCCTGGAAGATGACTAGAACAGGAGAGCCTATCCAAGTCACCGGCACCAATGCTGTGGATCTTGGTTATGGGGTCCCCGGTAAAGGGTCCCCAGGGTCAACACCACATGGTCAGGTCTCCAATGACCGCAGCGGGTCCCCAGCTTGCGCGGGAGTCATGGTGGCGAATGACGGTGAAAGGCAGCATGAGGCCAGATGGATTGTTAAAGTTATAAACATTTATTAGATGAATTATGGAGAGAAAGAAACAAAAGGGGGAGAGAAGGGGGAGAAAGAAGAAGGAAAGGGGGGAGGAAAGGAGTGGGAGAAGCCCCACTGCCTCTCCCGAGAGAGGTGAGGACAGAGAGAGAATGAAACTGCCAACTGCAGGCTTACAGGCAGATGAGGAGTGGGCTTGGCTTGCTCTTAAAGGGACAGAGAAATCATTACAATCTATATAACCAAACCAATACATAGAATTCTTGCTATTTTCAAATGATTACTGGGAGTATAAGTCCCTCAGGTATGCTTCTTCCTTGAGACATTTGACCTCAGCATTTATTCCTAGTTTGTTTGGAATTACGACTGACAGTTCCATCTGGTTATCATTAACCCAAGCCATTGAAGCTTCCAAATCCTTTCTGGAGCAGAACCTTGGTAGAACATGCCTGTTATGTCAGCACTCTTGATGCTGAAGCAGGAGGATTGCAAGTTCTAAATGAGACTACAATGCATAGAAAGACCACTTGTCAAACAAAATATAAATGGATTTTCTCTCTCCACTCATCATGGCAATGGTAACACAAAACTGAAATCAAGTTTTGGTGAAACATATGTGTTGGGGAATCTTGAAAATTTTATAAAAATGCTGCATATCATCAAAGGAAATTTTAGCTTAATTTTTTTTATCAAATATCATTGTTCCTCAAACAGAGTACGTACTTCAAGCTGGTTGTTGGAATTTCATCTCCCTTCATTTCTTTCTCTGATTTTAATGCTCTTAAGGTTCTGTCTAAAGACAGGTCAAAAAGAATGAAAAATCTTTAAATATACACCAAGACTTCCATCATTTTTCCCTCATCTCTCATCCAAAGTAAATGGCTACATTATTAGAATAAATTAGCATCCGACTCCAAATTATTTACACTCACATTACTTCCAACAGTGGAAGGCAAATAAAAAGTACTTAACATACTTATGCATGTCAATAGGCTCACAAGCAAACCCTTTCAGAAAAAGAGACCATCTTCCCCCACAAGGCACAGTTATGTTTTCATTCTTCTATTCCAGAAAGCAAATTTTCTGCATTTTTTTTACAAAAACAGTTTTATCTCTGCAGTCAGTTATTAAAGAATCAGAAATTTTGCTGTTCTGTTTTGAACTACCTCACTACAGTACGAGTACCATTAATAAGTTCTTGCCAAACTATTTAGTTAATGGATTTTGAAAAGTAATTTAAAATTAGTACATTTAACTGTTTCTGTACAAATAGGAGCTGCCAACTTTCAATTAGAAAGCAGTTGGTTTCTAAAGTAAACCAATAATTACCCTGCACATTTGTTGAGGGATTTTCTTTTTAGATAATACAAAGATAAAATTCAGGCTAGTCTGCATTCAAGTGATTTCTATAAAAAGAAGAATCTAATTAATGAGTTTCTGTCAAAATGCAAAGATAGGCTTCATTTCTTTCTAATGCTAGTGCAACAATCCAGAGTGATTGAATTTAGATATCATCACAGAATTGTTTAGCAAAGACTATCTATAGTCTTATCCCCTTGTATTTAGAAAAGAAAACAAAATAGGTCCTGAGAATTAGTTGTTAAACTTTACATGCTATTAAATGACTCCTGGGTCATATTTACTCACAGCCAGCAAGATTCCTAAGATAGTATTACTTAGGTAAATAAATCTATTTGGGTTAGTCCCCTGAATAATTACTTTAACTTTCAAGTTAAACAAACAAACAAAAAAGTGGCAATACCAGGCTAGAATGTATAGATAGAAGTTTCTGTCCCAACTGGTCCTGCAGATGTTCAGTCCCAAAGAAATACACATAGGCTTGTATTAATTATAAACTGTTTCACCTATTACCTCAGGTTTATTATTTACTAGCTCTTACAACTTAAATTAACAAATAATTCTTGTCTGTGTTTAGTCACTTGGCTTGGTATCTTTACTCAGTGAGCCATTTTTACCTTGCTTCCTCTGTGTCTGGTTGCTGACTGTGTCTCTATCTTCCTCTTCCCAGAATTCTCTTAGTCTGCTTGCCCCGCTTATACTTCCTGCCTGGCTGCTGAACAAACAGCATTTTATTAAATCAGTATCAGTGACAAATTTTTACAATGTACAAGGACATTATCCCATGGTATTTCCCCTTTTTTTCTTTTCAAAACAAGACCCTGAAATCTAATCTCCTTTGTTTAACTTCTTTCCTGACCATTATCCATAACAACTTGCAACCAGCAGACTAGACAAAGACAAACATCCATAATCATAATTCATATGTGGGCAGGATACTTCCTTCTGATTGATGGCACTGATAATCTTATGGGCACCCCCAAAAAATTGGATTATGGCCAATTTCTGACTGGAGTATTCTATGAGGCTGGATCATTTCAGCCAGCATTTTTGAAGCTGTTCTGGATGTAGAACTAAGAGGAAACTACAACAGTGGTTATCTGAAACATTGGATCATCTGGGACATCCAGTCCTATTGGAGATATTTTTAAGGGTCTTCATCAATCAAACCTGATTTTCCTTAACCCAGAATGAATCCACAGCCTATCATTTCCTGTGAAAACAAAACCTCTTCTCCAAAGTAGCATATATTTTGACTAAAATTTTGAAGTCAAAGCATTTACAAAATGTGTAGGTTAGATTAGGTTAGATTAATCTAGCAGCATTTATGATCAAATGTCTTTTAGCAGCTGTTGCTCCTTCCTCAGCAGTCAAACAATTCAAAACAACACAATAATATACGGTATCCAGATTCTCTGTGTATTTTACATTTTTATGTGGCCTTTTTCTACTTTATTTTTGAACCCCAATATCTGCTTCTGGGTTATTAATTTGTGCTACAAGGATGCTAGCTCAGTCTATAAGTTACTTGCTTTTACAAACAATGAAGACCTGGTTTAGATCCTCTAGCACCTGAATACAAAAGCCTGATATAATCCTGGTATTGGTGATGCAGAAATAGGTAGATCCTTGCATATCCCTGGTGGATCTTGGCCAGCTACTTTTGTTAAATCTTTGAGCTCCAGGCCAATAAGAAACCAAGTTTTGAAATTTTGAATAGGTCTTAAGGGATTACACCTAAGGTTTAACCTATGGTCTCCACACACATACACACAAGCTTGCCTATGCAATAGGACACACACACACATACACACACACAAGTAGACAATTGAAAGTTGATATAATAGTTCCACACAGTGTATATAAATACAAGTACTTTCCAGAAATATGTCTCTCCTTCCCTTGGGGTAGTTTTAGCCTTTATGGTTCAAGACACTTGAGGAAACGGATCAAGAAGAGTAAAAACATTCTTATTTCCTTTTCAAGGATATTGTTCAGAGGTCCCAAATAAAAATTTCTCCTTGATTGGCAAGGAATAGTTAGATGGTTATGCTTATGTAAGGTAATAAAAATTTGTGAATGACAGTCTACTTTAGGAAGCAATGTGTTGGAATGAAAATGTTAATAAAGAACATGCCAAACTATATGTAGAAAAGTCCATGAGGCCTCAACTCTGCACAAAGAACCACAGGCAACTGAGTAAAGCTGGGATCAGGAGAGGTGGCTGTCCTCAGGAAGAAGCACACCTATTGGTTTTCTAGGACTAAATTGTCAGCCCTGAAACATATATACAAATAACACTGTATAGGCTTAACAGGTTATATTTAGGGATGCATGTGTGTGTGTATGTGTGGTGTGTATCTGCATAAATATATATGTATATGTTTACATACAAATACATGTATACATATAATAAAAATTGATGCTGGTTAGAATCTTTCCTGGTAAGCCACAACCTTGTGGTGTTACACAGATTTAATAGAAATGGGTTAATCAAGATGTGAGAGTTAGCCAATAAGAGGCTAGAGCTAATGGGCCAGGCAGTGTTTAAATGAATGCAGTTTCTATGTGATGTTTCCGGGTATAAGCTAGCCAGGCAGGACAAACAAAGGGCCCACTCTCCCTGTAGAAGTGGAACATTAGGAAGTCATAATTGGGACACTTTTCAAATATGTTAGTGCAAACATCTGGATAGTGGGCTGCGGGAAAAGTGTTGTCTGAGCCTGGTCCCTGCAATTGTTAAGCCCCAAAGAAATCACACAGAGGTCTACATTGGTTATAAACTGATTGGCCCATTCCCTCAGGCATCTTATTAAGTCTTATATTAGCCCATTATTCTTATCTGTGTTAGCCACATGGCTCAGTACCATTATCAGCGAGGCAGTCACATATTGCTTCTTCTGTGGCTGGGCCAGGACTGCAGAGGAATGGATTTCTTTCCTTCCAGAATTCTCCTGTTCTCATTTACCCACCTCTACTTCCTGTCTGGTTGTCCCACCTATACTTCCTGCTGGGTTACTGGCCAATCAGCGTTTATTTAAAATATAATTGACAGAGTACAGACATTTGTCCCACACCAGAAAAGCAGGAAAAAAATCTCTGCTATAGGTTTCAAATGCTATCTGATGACATTCTTAGCTTTCAGTTTGATGGAAACAAGAGGTCTATTAGTATATTCCAAAAGGTTTTACCTATAAATCAAGATGTTAGTTAAGATAAGAGAGCTAAGGATGGTTCAATATTATTTGGCTATGGAGCTTCAAAATTCTAATTTTCCATAATCACAGACATTCTAAGTAGTCAGACTGTAGACTCTTTAACACAAATGTGGCTCCTCCCACCCCCACCTCATGAACTTCAGTTCATAACTGAAATTATGCCAGAGGTATCCTGTGAAGTAGCTTTTGCTTATTTTGATGTCAGTGTTCTTCTAAGGACAACTTTACATTCACAAAGTATTCTTACCAGTGATTTTGATTCAGAGAAAAGTCATGTATATATGTTTTCTTGTTTCTATGCAAATTATCCTTCATATAGATGAAATTCAAGTTTAAGTCTAAGCCCATACATTTGTGTTCCACCAGTGACTGTATTCATATCATATAGTACAAATAATCATTTTATTTATGTCCATACACACAAACACATACATTTCACAACCCAGAAAATCCTGTAAGATGAATTAATGTAACTTTGATATAGATTATTTCTTCATAGTATCTCCAAATCCAATTCCTTTTGATAGGTTAAACATATTTTTTGAGTTTTAAAGAATATGTACAATGTACGATGAAGCAGAGAAGTCTTAAATGAGTATTAACCTAACATTTCCCTTTTTTTGAAACTGTAATGAGGATTTCAACTTTGACAAACTATGAGCCAGATTAGACTACTTACATAGAGAAGGACATTAATGATTAATTTTAATTCACACATGTTAATGTTCCACATTACTCTTCAAATTAATAAAGAATCAAAGTGCACAATGATGTGTTGTAAAGAGTTTACTCAGTTATAGTCATCTTATGTATTGAGTAGATTAAAGTTACTACAGAAAACAGAAGGAAGAAGTGAAAACTGCTTATTATTTCAGGAGTTGAAATTTTATGTTTTGCTGCTGTTGGAAATTTAGGTGTAAAAATTCTCAAGTTTTAAATCTATTTTTTCTCCTCAACTAAATATGTATAACTACAAGTATGAGATAGCTGATTATGAAAATGCTATAGATAGTTAATACCGACTTCAGTATCTTGGTTTGCTGGATACCCAGAACTGGATCTGACAGTGAAGACTTCTAAACTGTTGTCATTTACCAAGTCCTAGGCACAAAAAGAACTGAAGTAAGCTTTTCTCTGCTCATTTCTCTTGGGGGGGAGTGGCTATTTCTAGAAGGATGATAATACTCCTGATGCTATAGATCAAGCTACAAACACAGGGAAGAGACCATGTACCCCTGTTTAGTTTATAAATGCCGTCTAGAGCATGAAACCTTTAATGCCTGTTTTCTATGTTTCTCAAGACAATCTTCAGCAGGTTGGCATAATGATCCATTTTTCCCAAAACAGGCAACCCAGGGGCAGAGAATCTAGAAACTCACAGTGGCTTTAAAAAGAAGAAATCTGTAGACACTTGAGTGGCATTGGTTTGTTCAGTTCCAAAGTCCACACTCTTGCTGCTAGTTTTCTGCATGCAAATAAATTCACCTGATTACTCTTAAAATAACTAGAATAATATAGATGGTTAGAAAATGTAATTAGTACTTTCTACATTTGTGAAAAATTGTTGCTTGTAGATCATCTATATTTGGTAAATGAAATATATTTTCATAAAAATGTCTTATTTAATTTTAAGTTAATTCACCTTTGTAAGTCTGAGAGCTTAAGTCCCCCTCTGCCTTGGGTGTGTACACACAGTACCTATTAGCAATTACAATGAGTTGCTAATAAAAGAGATTCTGCAACTGAAATCCAGGTCAGCTTATTTGAAATGGATATCTATCTTCCTCTTCTAAATGTTAATTAGGTGTTCTATTTTACCTTCAAAAGTTTCTGGCTGAAATATTCTTGAAGTTGACACAGGTCTTGCAAGAGAGCTTCCTGATAATCTCCTCAGCATGTTTGAGGCCTACTCTGAATAGTTTACGTAACTTTATTCAAAAATTTGTCCAGAGGAAGAAAGCAAACTGTACAGAAAAAATTAAAATAAAACAAAAACTATTATGAATCTTGCTCTCCTTGCACTATCCTCAAAATTATTTAATACACCTCATAAATAATTATAGGGGAAAAAAGCTGCTTCAGATTCCATTTAATAGTAACTGTGGGTAAATAACAAGATGAATCTTTCCACACTCAAACTCAATACTGAGATCTGTACTCACTTTTTTCAATTTAATAAGTACTTACAACCATTTCTTTCAAATTTCCATAGTTTATACACAAACACAAATAGCAGCAAACCTTTAACAAATATAAATGAAATTAAAATGTTATCAGTTTATCAGGCTAATCAAGGAGGCACTTTTCTTATGCTTTTTGGAATATAGTTACATAAGCAAAATACATTGTGTTGTGATAAAATCTAATGTTTTTCAGACTAGCAGTGGTGGCGCACACCTTTAATCCTAGCACTCGGGAGGCAGAGGCAGGAGGATATTTTTGAGTTCGAGACCAGCCTGGTCTACAAGAGCTAGTTCCAGCGCAGGCTCCAAGCTACAGAGAAACCCTGTCTTGAAAAACCAAATCATCATCATCAAATGTTGTTCATCATCAAAATAAGAAAGCATGTTTCAAAAATTAAAGTAACAAAATAACCAACAACTAAACAACAAAATAAACAAAGTAAACAACTAAATAACAGAAACTTGTGAGATAGCCTATCCACTAAAGGCTCTCCCTGTATGTCTAAGTCATTTTACCTATTTAAGCATTAGTTTTCCCTATAAAATGAAGATGCTAGACAAGAAATTATTTTATAGTTTGCACATTCTGTTGAGAGTCATACGAAATATCATTCTCAAACTCTATCCCAGGAGATTTAATTTAATTGTGGAGTGTAGTTCAGAAATCTGATTGTGTAGTAAAGGGCCAACCAAGTGATGCAAATGTTGGAGAGGTACACAAACAATGAAGTAATGTACACTGAAGCTAGAACCCCTTCAAGATATTGTACCTTAACAGGCTTGGGAAGTTTTATCAATGACAGCTTATTTATCTACACAGCCCATTCCATACTGACTTCCTACATCCTCTTCAGGGTTTGGCCTATGAATATCTGTGATATTTTCATCCATGTCTTTTCCACAATCTACCAGATTTAGTATGGGTTCTACAACCAGTGTACCCTCACTTCACAGTTTAGTAGCTCTAGGCTTAGGACAGTATCATTTCTACCCTATTACAGGCATCTCCCATGTCATATCCAACTTTTCCACTCAGACCTACCTATCTTCACACTTCCAGGTTGCGACAAGAAGCACATTTTATAAGTCAGTCCAATCCCCTCCCACCATCTGACTTTATCCATTCAAGCCATTTCCAAACTCTAGACACAATCAGTCCCACACCTTCTCTTCTTCCTCCTTCTGTTTTATCCATCACAAAATCAGAGCTAACATGGGAAGTATATACAACTAGATTTCATCACATGAGTATCAACAATATGAAAAAATAGTCAGTATCCTCTTTGTAAAATCTATCAGTCCTATGGAGTGCTTGCCAGTGTGAATTACCTAGATGAACTCCAGGACATGGAAGTTAAAAGAACAATCATACACAACTGAAGAAGCTTAAAGAAAACTCAAAGAAGAACTTAATGAAATGAAGAAGAAAGGGCTTAATGTGAATAAATGTCTGGTTAATAACCAAGAAAACATAAAAAAAGGGAGATGGAAAAGACAAGGACAATCAAGAACTTTGAAAATATAATTTGGTAATGAAATTGAAACATTGAAAAGCCCTCAAGTTGAAATGAAGATGGAACTGAAGAAACTGATAGCTCAACTAGAAAATACAAAGGAAGGCACTACTAGAAGAATGAATCAAGCATAAGATAGAGTATCAGGTGTGAATGTGGGTCTCTGGCTCTATCTCCATCCATCATGCGAAATTTATATGGTGACGATTAAGATATTCAACAAAGTGACTATGGGACAAGTTCAGTTCAGGCACCCACTCCTCTGCTGCCCAAGTACCTAGCTGGGACAACCCTATGAATGCCTGGGATCCCCTCAAGAGACAAGTCCCTTGCAAATCTTAAAAAGACTCCCGTTAATGTAGATATCTTATTCCCTTCTCCAATAACCACCCTTCCTCCATCTCCATCCTCCCACAACCCCAGGCTCTCCCACACCAGAGCAAGGGAATGAGCTACCAAGGTCCAGTGGAAGAGCTGAAGGAGGGAGAAAATGAGCAAGGAAGTCAGGACCGTGAGGGACTGGCCCACCAACAGAGACAGTGTGCTTGATCTATTGGGAGCTCATCAAATCCAGCTGGACCAAGACTGAATGAGCATATGACCTAACTGGACTCTATGAATTTGACTGCCAGTGCCGACTGACTGAGAAGCCAACAATAATGGCACTGGGACCTATCTCTTCTGCATGTATTGGCTATTTGGGAACTTATTCTATATGGATGCACATATTCTTAGACCGAGATGGAGGGGGGAGGGCCTTGGGCTTCCCATAGGACAGGGTATCCTGCACCATCTTAGGAAGCGGGGGGAGGGCGGTGGGGTAGTGGGGGAGCGGGAGGGCTGGGAACAAGGGGAGAAAATGTAAATTTTTCTTTTAACAATATATAAAAAAAAGATAGAGTATCAGTTTTCAAAGATAAAATAGAGGATTTAGAGACAAAATAAGCAAGGAACATGAGGATGTAAAAAAAATAAATGAAAATATACAGGCAAGGAAATGTGGGACACCATGAAAACCCCAAACTTTCAGATTATAGGCATAGATAAGGGAGAAGAATAGTAAGTCAATGGCATAGATCAGATCTTCAACAAAACCATAGAAGAAAACTTCCTCAAACTAAGGAAAGACACACATACACACAGAGGGGACAGGAAAAGGAGAGACAGAGAACATACAGAATACCAAATATACAATACCAGAAAAGAAAACTCTCCATAGCAAATCATAACCAAAACACCAAGTATACACAACAAAGAAAGTATATTGAAAGCTGAAAGAGAAAAAAAATATAAGTTACATAGAAAGGAAAATCCATTACAGTAATAGCTGATTTTTTAGTGGCAACTTTGAAAGCAAGAAGAGGCTGGAGTAATTCATTTCAAGCCCTAAAAGACTATGACAGCCAACCTAAAATAATCTATCCAGGAAAACTATCTGCCATTATTGAAGGAGAAAGAAAAACTAGCCATAATATAAACAAACCAAATGCGGGGAAAGTACAAGAAATATATTTTGGGTTGAAGAAAAGAATGAGCATGGCAGACAGACTACATATAGAAATATGAATCTATAATGATTAAAACATAAAACACCACTGAGAATGCAAACAAAGCCTAATATCAACAACACAATGGCTACAACTAACATGTATATTTTGATAATAATTTTAAATATTAGTGGCTTCAAGTCTCTAATGACTAGACATAGACTAACTGAATGATCAAGAAACAGAATGAATCTATCTTCAGCCTAGCAGAAACATATCTTAGCTTTAAAGACAGGAACCACTGACAAATTTCCTCTAATAAAATATAGCAAGGGGGCAAGGAGACACCAATATCCTAATATCTGACAAAATGGACTTGAAAATGAATCAGAAGAGATAAAGGGTGATACATCATTCTAATCAGGGGAGCAAGTAACCACAAAAATATTGCTAGCCTACACACGTATGCACCAAATTCAGGGACACCAAATTTCATTAAAAAAAGACTATTACTGGAATTAAAGACACAGACTAACACCAATTCATTAATCGTAGGTGACTTCAATACCCCATTTTCTCCAACAGACAGATTATCTGTACAAAACAGAAACATCAGAATTAACTGACATCATATATCAAATGGACATAAGTGGTATCTACAGAATATTCTATCCAACCACTAAAGAAGACAAGAATATACATTCTTTACATCAGCACATGGAAGCTTTTCTTAAGTAGACAACTCCTGAGACACAAAATAATCTTCACAAATTCAAAACATTTGAAAGCACTCCTTGAATCCTATCTGACCAAACTGACCACAACTCAATAAAACTAAAAATTGACAGCCGAAAACCCTCTAGTAAGTATGCAAACACACAGAGACTAAATAACTTATTACTCAACAATCAAAGAAGAAAACAAGCCAAAAAAAAAGCAAAAAAAATCCAAAAAGTAAATAAAAATGAAAGCCCAACAAGAATTCTAGGACACATTGAAGCAGTTCTACCAGAGAAACATATTTTGAGTGAGGTAACTCAGATCCAGAAAGACAAATGTCCCATGTTTGTTCTCTCTTCTTGGAGGATCCTGGCTCCAAAATTTCAGATATGGATGTATAGCTTATAGGAATTATAGAAAGTAGAAATATAAAATGGGATCCTTGCTTGGATAGGGGTTTCAAGAAGAATAGAGAGGGCAATGGCAGGCTACACAAGATCTGAAAGGTGATCTTCCCCTTAAAAAGAGGGGAGAGGAGTAAATACAGAAGTTAATGGGAGAGGGTAAAGAGTCATATCAGGATAGAATTGATTTGATAGGAGATATGACTAAATGGGGGTGTTATTAGAAGAGGAGGAAAGACTATAAATATAGTAGAGATGACATAGGTAAAATAACAATATGGAAGGCTTAAAAAGCCACAGGGAATCATATTATTAACTATTTACCAAAAAAACTGTAATGCATGTAATTCAGTATACAAATATTCATATATACTTCTAATGAAATTTTTGTATCTGGGCTGAGGGAGTTCCCTCTAGGAGCCAAAGACCACCTAACCAAAACTCCAGTACCACACATGAGAATTCCTTTTTTGAGTTCTTTGTCAAGGCTGTCCAGGAGACTCCCAAAATATACAGCTCATTCCTTGTTGTCCTTGGTTGCATACAAGAGGTGGAACATAAGCACTGTTGCTGAAGATACCATGCACTTCTGAAACAGAGATCAGAGGTTCCTCATCTGGAATTGATTTGAATGCCTCATTCCCGAGTACTAGCTTTCATTTTACCAAAAGGTGGCATGCAAGTTTCTAAAAGAGGAAAGTATGGTGGTTTGAAGTAAAATGGTCCCCAAAGGGAGTGGCACTATTAAGAGGTTTGACCTTGTTGGAGAGGATATGGTCTTGTTGGAGGAAGTGTGTCATTGTGGGGGTGGGTTTTGAGATTTTCTATGCTCAAACTGTGCCCAGTGACACATACAACTTGTAAAAGGAGACTGCTTTTTCATTTACCAGCCATCCAGGAGAAAATAATCACACAAAACTATATCAATTACAGAACTGTTTGGCATATTAGCTGAGGTTTATCACTAAATAGGTGTTACAACTTAAATTAACTCATAATTCTTACCTATGTTTAGCCACATGACGTGGTACCTTTTCTCCAACAAAGCAACTTGCTTCCTCTGCATCTGGGTGGCAACTACAGACTGAGCTTTCCTTCTTCCCAGAATTCTCCTACTCTGATCATCCTGCCTATATTTCCTGCCTGGCTACTGGCCGATCAGTATTTTATTAAACAAATACTAGTGACACATCTTTACAGGATACAACAGTATTATCCCACAGCACTACTTTCTGCCATTTGAGAGTCAAAATGAAGGACTTTCAGCTACTTCTCCAGCACCATGTCTGCCTGCACGAACCCATGTCACACCATGATGATAATGGACTAAACCTCTGAAAATATAAGCCACCACAATTAAATGTTTTTCCTTTATAAAAGTTGTCATGGCATGATGTCTCTTCACAGCAATAGAAACCCTCAGACAGGAAGTAATCAACAGCTATATTGAGTTATAATGACTATGAACTCTGTTAATGACTAGCATGTCATGATAACCATCCTGCTGTACTAGAGGCATGCATACTTTCATAATAACTAATAACACTTTCATTGTACTTGACAGATACCATGCCTGATATTAGAAACCTAGCTATTTAAACAGTATTAGTGAAATTGTGGTTCTTCAGAGTAATCTACTGTTGTAAGTGGGGGGAGAGGTGTGTGTTGTGTTCCCAGCACCCAGCTTCCAGCCCCCAGCTGCTGGCCTGCTCAGCGGCTGGTTGCTTGCCCGAAATAACCACATGAGACTGTATTCATTTAAATACTGCCTTGCCCATTATCACTTGCCTTTTCTTGGATAGCTCTCATATCTAAACTAACCCATTATAAAAGTCTGTATGTCACCATGAGGTGGGTGACTTACCAGAAGGTCTAACCTGCATCCATCTGTGACGGGGACCTCATGGCGACTGGCTCACTTCCTTCGCTCTTCCCAGAACTTACGTTCTGTCTACTCCTCCCACCTAAGGGCTGACCTATCTTACAAGCCAGGCAGCTCTTTATTCAACCAATACGAGTAATACAAAATACAGGAGAACACTCCCACATCAATCTACAACCACACTTTATTAAACCAACTTTATTCCTAGTGACAACTTTATTTCTAATGACAAATGACAATATTTGTCCTTATAGACTTTACTCCATTGCCCAGGAAACTTCTCTTTGTAACAGACAGAGATTACTACAAGGAACCATAATCAATAAAAATGCAGAGTTGTGGAGCCTAGTCCCAATGAATACATCTACAAAACACTCCCACAGGTAAGGTTCAGGAAACATTGCAGAAGCAGGGGTTGGAGAAGGGGTAGAAGATTGTGGGCCAGAGGATCATGGAGTTTGCCATGAGACTAGGTCTCCTAGTAACATCAAAAGCTATACAATTGATGTATCACCAACATAACTGCTCAAACTGATCTGAACAAAGTAAAGCCCTCCATGCCTAAACCTTACACAAAATACTATGCAACTTAGAAACTGGAGGTAAAAAAATGTGGTCTTTCCCAGAGAAGAGCACACCAATCAGTTGTCCAGTGCCAATGAGCTATCCCAGAAAACATGCATACAAGTAACATTATATATACTCAACAGATTATATTAATGTGCAATAATAATTTATAAAGAAAGAGGCCTTGAATTTGAAAGAGAACAGGGAGTAATATATGGGAAGGCTTGAAAAAAAGAAGAGGAATGAAGAAGTGTTATAATTAAATAAAATCTATAAACAAACAAAACAAAAAAAGCTTTTTTTAAAAAAAGTATTAATGGCAACATTATTCTGTAGAATCTTGTATATGGCATACATAAAAGAATTATTTTCTTTGCTTTTTTTCTTTTGGTTTTTCAAGACAGGGTTTCTCTGTGGCTTTGGAGCCTGTCGTGGAACTAGCTCTTGTAGACCAGGCTGGTCTTGAACTCACAAAGATCTGCCTGCTTCTGCCTCCCGAGTGCTGGGATTAAAGGCGTGTGCCACCACCGCCGGCTTAAAGGAATTATTTTCTCAGAATGCTAGTACCTTTGATAATTATAGATTTCATTGAAAATATGACTAATTTTTATTGGAGGAATTTCCAAATCAACCTTAATAAAAAAGAAAGGAAGGAAGGAAGAAAGGAAGGAAGGAAGAAGGGTAGATAAATAGATGCACACAGGAAACTGAAGCCCCTAGGTTATTCTGGACTTTTAGTCAATATCAGTGCAAAAATAATCATTGCCATTTTGCAGAAAAAAAAATTCGAAAGGAGACCATATTGCTTTGGTATTTCAATAAAAGAAAATAGGTGGAGTTGTGTAAAAGCAGCTTCTTCAACCTACAGAGTAACTGCAGATAATTAGCCTACTACCTGTGTTTTAAATTATTTTTCCATAGAATTGACTGCTAATATAGCATGGTAATTTTATAATACTTATATAAGGTGCTATTATATATTTGGCAATAGATAAAATTTTAATCTAACTTAATATAAGTAATTATTGTTCATCAGCATTCTAACTTAACTGAAGTTATTACTTAAAAAAACAGTACGCAGGAGCACAACATAATGCAGCTATCTTTCCTGTAATTAATATCACCACTATGGCTCAGGGATGAATTTGGCTAATATCCATACCAGAGGCAAAAAAATAAATTTTAATAGTGATCCAATACATTCTGATGTTACCAATGTAAATCAAAGCAGTTCTGTTCAGATCCTTCAGTAAAGTAATGCTACTTCAAAACAACTGGAATTTAACACCAACAATACTAGTTTATACAAAATAGCTATATAGTGTTTACTTACACACAAGAAAAAAGGGCTATCATGAGTGTTTATATTTTTAAAAATTATAAGAACATCAATTTATTAATTTGACATCTGTCCTTCCTTGCTACAACAACTAGCATCCATAGTTTAACAACCATGCATAAGTTTTCTTAAATATTGGGATTTCTACCAAAATACATTAAAATAAACAAGACAATTCTATATGCCCAAACAATGGGAACTAAGTGGCCCAATTCAACTAATGTCATTTTGGGGCCTATGTTCACGACATCTACATATAAAGAGCTAAACCAATCAGCATATTCAATAGCAATAATATGTAGCAAAAACTGAACTTATCTTTGGTCCTTTCAAAGTATTAAAATAAATCACTGGTATTATTCGCTGAAAGGGTGGAGAAATAATGTGGTGACATCTGTGTCACCAGTATTTTCATGATTTCCAGGGGTCGCCCAAAATGATGTTTTTTTTTTGTGGCAAATCCTATGATTCCCTTACAACAGATATATTTAGGTCATCAAAGATGAAGTCTAAAGACAGATGCAAAAATTATATTATATGCATAACGGACTTTTCATTGACTTAGGGGTGATCTCAGGAACAATAATAGCAGTAATCAGATGAATAGGAGCTATATGATAGGTGTCATTGTAATGTTACTTAGGGGATGCCTGAGACATAATGGAAGGAAAAAAAGGGAACTAATGCCATGTCTAAATAATGATTAATTCAGAATTCAAGGTTCAAAAATCCATTTGTACTCACTGATTTTTAGTGGTGGTTGAATAGTGCATCCAATGCTTATTTGAAACTGATTTCATTTTCATTCTTGCTCTCACCTCACTTTTGCATTCACATTTTTAAACCATACTTTATTTTTGTGAAAATCAAAATTTTATGGTAGATCTGCAGCATACAATCTCTACCGTTTTTAATACTAATAGATACAAAGTATAATATCTCTACCATTTTTAATACTAATAGACTAGTTCTCTTTACAAAACGAGATATTTTTAAAAATCAGAAATGTGTAATGTAAAACCTTAGTAGTCACTCCTCTGGCTGTAACTCCTTAGAACTGGGCATCTATCAAACAGACATTTTGAATCTTCCAGAAAAGTCAGTATTAAACTCTCTATTATAGTACATACTTTACCATGTATTTATACTAGCTAACTATAAGTACATAAATAAAATCAAGAGAACTTAGTACAGAAACTCAACATCACTATACCATTTCAATAAAGTACAACTTCAAACCCAGTAAATTTGGTTTCTTCCTGAATATGTTAGATCATAACTCCAGACCAAAATAAATGTCCAGTTGAAGTGAGATTAATAGTCTAAATTGTATCAGGATAAATAAAATATAGCCTTATTGCTGTTCTATGCCTTATCTGTACAATCTGTGGGTTTTGCTATGCATATTTACTTACAAGCTCAATAAGCTCAAACACTGTTCTTGCTGATGAATCAATGAACTCAGCCAACAACAGGGAAGATCTAGAATCCTCAAATTCAAATGGTACTACAAGTACCATTTGTAGATGGTACTTGATATAATTGGTCAAGCACTATAAATTCTTCTGTAACTATTTACCACATGTATTTCTTTTCTACATTCTGCCTCTCTTTCCCACTTTTCTCCTTTGTGTCCCATTTTCCTTTCTTTCCTGTCCAATCTAGTAAATTACTATTTTCAAACTATGAGATAGAGTCTATTAGTCACCTCTGAAATCAATTCAGTAAGTCATAGACAACAAATATTGTATAGAATATTTCTGGCCATGAAATTCTGGTTTCAGTCTATGACTACCTGGGGTTATGATACACATCTCTTCCTGAGGAGCAACATCAGTTAGTATCACATGCCTCTGCTTACAGGTTTTAGAGGTACAAGAAGCTGAACAGTGTAGTATGGTAGAAAACACACTACAAAACATTCAAAGATCTTGCTCTTGCTGTGTCATTAAGTAATAATGCTAGTCATGATAAAGTTGAATAAGTGACAAAATACCTGACCAAAGCAATTTTATGGAGGGAAGGGCTTAATTAGACTTACAGTTTCAAGGGATATGATCCATCATGGCAAGGGAAGTCATGCCAGCAGGAGAAGGAGGCAGATGATTGGTTTGCATCTATGGACAAGAAGCAGAGAGATATGACTACTGACACCCAGCTCTTTTTCTCTTTAATTATTCACTCTAGGAGTCTAACACTCAGAATGGTTTTACCCACTATTAGAGTGGGTCTCCCCATCTTAAATAAACTCAACTAGAAATTCTATCAGAGATATGGGCAGGTATTTGTCTCCTAGATACCTCTAGATCCTGCCAATTTCACATTGTTTCCCATCACACTACATAGCTATTTTGAAAAAAGTGGAAAATTAGATGAAGTTTTTATTTGACTGGTCGACATTATGTAATAGTAACAACAGTCACAAGTTTTTCTAATTCTGATTTTATTAAGCAAAATGAAAAATTTCCTTTCTTACTAAAATCATTAAATTTTGTTAAATTTCTTTAGGGAACTAGTTTAGGAATTCCTCATTTCAAGGTTGATGTAGGAAGTCCTCCTGCATATGTGTTGTTTTATTGGTTAATAAATAAAGAAGCTGGTTTGGCCTGACAGGGCAGAGTAGAGCTAGGCAGGGAAATCTAAACTGAAGGCTGGGAGAAAGAAGGCAGAGTCAGGAGAAGTCATGATGTAGAAACTTTACCAAGTAAGCCACAGCCATGTGGTGATACACTGATGAATGGATGGTGTAGGAGGTTCTTCTGTATTTGTGATGATTTCATTGGTTAAATAAAGAAACTGCCTTGGCCTTTTGATAGGGCAGAAACTTAGGCAGGCAGGAAAGACAGAACTGGATGCTGGTGCCTCAACGTGGTCGACTAACTCCACATAAAACTTGAGAGGGCTTGAAAATTAATTCTAGACACACAGAGAAAAAAACAGAGTTTAACATAGCTTTTTGCTGTATGCTGTCAGTGTGCTGAAGAAAGATTTTCCTGATTCAACTGTAGCGGGGGAAAAAAAGCCACACAGTTTTAAAACACCAACTTTCTGGGCTATGCTCCTAGTGTGACCTCTGTCTCTTGTGGAAGACAGAGAATTTCGATGGGCTCTAAAGAATAAAAAAAAAAAGAATTTGGATGGGGTTTTGTGAGTAAAGTGCTATAGTTTGCTTCATGGCAATGTGGACTGCTGTGTGCCTGGAACTGTGCATGGCTCAGGGACACCAAATGGCTCTGAGGCAGGAGAAGCTCCACCATGCTGATCTGTGCTAATCTCAGACAGGAACTATCATAATTATCATAAGAACAGTGCAGTTAAGATTTAGACTGGTCAGGAAACATGCAGTACCATATTACCCCTAAATGGAGCAACTTAAGTTTTTAAGAAGTGCTTAGCATTTTAAGAAGTGCTCCTGGACAGTAAATAATTACAGATTCATAAAAGGACAGATGCCGACATAAAAGACCTCTAAATGGGTCATACTGTTAGATAAATGTATGTAAACTTGGGAGAAAAAAATAAAAAGAGTATGTAGTCATAAAATAAAGTTAATGCTTTATAAAAAGGGTAAAGACTTTAAAGAGACAGAGTAAAGTCATAAAGAAAATTAAGCCACGTAAAAATGGAAAATTCACAAAGTCTGTGTTTTCTTTGAATTTTTTGACTGTGAAGGAGCTAAATACAGAGAGATATTTCATTGTGTGGTCTGCTAAGCTAAACCAGCATGTATGTCCTAAAGGTATCATGACTTCCAAATTTGGGTCTAAGGATATGATGCTTTGGAAAAGAGGTTCTTCTTTTGTTTTCAGAGAGGATGAGGCCCTGTGGATTGCTTCTAGACCAATATGGTATGATAGACCATGCCCTCCTGAAAAATTGCTGTAAACACCTTCAAAAATTTACTTCACTCAACTGCCAACTGAGATGAACCTAGCACACAGGATACACCATGGAAGACCTGATTAACAGTGCTGCCATACAGCATGAATCAGTTTAGAGAGAAAAAAACCGCTCCCATATTCCCAAATCTTGTTTGTAAATGTTCTTTTACATTTAAAGGGGAATATGACGTAGATATGAAAAACTTGCTTTGGTATGGATTTTGCTTTGTTGATATAAATTTAAGGTCAATTTTGTTATATGTATATGTATTTCTGATCTTGATTAAGGTATTGTGACTGTGTAGTTCATTTTAAAAATGTAATGTATGATTAGGAAATATAGGTTGTTAATGGATAATCATCAATAATAGTCAAGCTTGTAGTCATGTTAGTTAGATTTTCTAGATATATAGAGATATATTTCAATTTGATAGGCATTCTTCATATCTTTCAAAGAATACAAAATATGGCATTTAATGTTTTAATAACTTAGGACTTTTCATGACAATGAGACACATCTGCTCCTGGCAGCACCAATCTACTTCAAGGGGAAGATGGGCATCGAAGAGGCTCCTCATGGAGTTGGTTAGCCATTTGGGCAAGAAACTGCTCTTGCCTGGACTGCTTAACTGGACACAAAGAATCTGCAGAGAGAGGACTGCTGAACTTGCCTAAAGGTGAGATGATCCTTCAGGGATCCTGCTTCACGAAAGAGTCTGTGTGACATTCTGCAGGATACAGAAGAAAGTGACTGAATGGTCTTTGATACTTCCTGCTTCATGAAAACGTCTGCTGGATACTATGTGTCTTAAGGTAGAATATGGATGCCCCAATGGTACAGAAGGACTTTGGTGACTGTCCAGGAAGTGAGATGTCTCTGTCATTTCTAGAGTTTTCAAAGTTGTTTACAATGCACTTTCTGTTTACTTAGGTAATATTATATCCTTCTGGAGTCTTTTATAAAGTTGAAGAATAGATAAATAGTTATAGTTTTCCTTTGTTATGATAAAAGATAAAATAGATATAATATTGTAACTCTAGTTCTTGCTTGATAACTGTTTTGTTATATGTAATTTTACTATGTTAAAGTTAAAGCCTTCCTTATTGCTTAAACAGAAAAGGAGAAATAGTGTAGAAGGTCTGTGTTGCTTTCATTGGTTAAATAAAAAAAAAACTGCCTTGGCCTTTTGATAGGGCACAAACTTAGGCAGGTGGGAAAGATGGAACTGGATGCTGGGAAGAAGAGCAGAGTCAGGCAGATGCCATGAAACTCCTGTCTGACACTGACACTGGTTAGGATCTTTCCCGGTAAGCCATGATCTCATGGTGAACACAGATTGGTAGAAATGGGTTAGATCAGTATGTAAGAGTTGGCCAAAAAGAGGCTAAATATAATGGGCCAGGCAGTAATTTAATTAATACAATTTCTGTGTGGTTATCTCGGGGGTAAACTAGCCAGGCAGTGGTATGCAGCCCGCTCCTCCTGTTACAAATGGAGATAGGTTAGTTTAGAATATAAGAGTTAGCTAGAAATAGACTTAAGTGATTGGCCAAGCAGTGATTGAAATAATATAGTTTCTGTGTGATTATTTTGAAGTCTGGCAAGCCAGGAAACAAACAAGAGACTTTCTACTACACAAGGTTTCTGCGAATGTTTCCCTGAATTTAATTTTCCTGAAATAAACACCTGGAAATGTTTAAAAGTATGGTATGTATCCTGTCCTGACATCATACAGATGGTATCAATAACTTTACATATGGAGAAATTGAAAGAGGTGCAAAACTTCCTTTGAACCCATGTTGAAGAAGTAATGGAGATGGGATGTGAGCCCAGATCTTTGAGTTAAAGTACTTAGACATGTGCTTAATTAAAAGACAAACTGCTTTGGGTGCTGGCACACTATTCAAAAGAAGACAAAACTCATGCCAAAATAATCAGAATAATTGAACTGAGTTTTTAAAATGTCTATACTTTAAAAAAATCAGAAACCAAAGTCTAAAATAACTTTTAAACCATAATCATTGGTATTAAGGTCATGTCTTCTTTATTTCACATTCCTTTATTTAGTAACTTGTCTGTTCTTTAAAGCTCCTTTTAAATGCTTGCTTTAAGGGATGTTTTCTCTGAAAAGACAGTATTCTATCTTAGAATTCATATTTATCTTCCATTCTGTTTGTTTATCTGATGATTTCTGGTTCTAGTGGAAAAGGTGGAGAAAGAACATTTTCAGGTGAACTATGTATTACACAGCTACTTGATAACATTTGTATATATTAGAAATATGTTTTTTCCATCATATATGAAATTTCTGGCTTTCTTTTAATAATCTTAAATTTATAAACATAGAGGCAAATTTTTATTTTTCCATTTTCTCATTTTATTTGCAATCAAAGATCTATAATCCTTTAGTAAAACAAGCCACACAATAGAAAAAAGCACACAAGATATATTCACATTGCTACTATATAGAAGAATTAATAATTATTAGTAGTAGTATTAATAAAAGCACAAGTATATCCATGTGTCTTTTGTATTTCATTTTACTTAGAAACTTTCCACTAAAACAGTAACTTTTTAGAAGTCATTATGAGGCACTTTTCAAATAAATTGGCACAGTTAATTTTTTTCAATTGCTTCAAGTTCTCTTCTACTGTAATTATGTGTACAACAGCTCTCACAAATTTTGTATTGCTCATCATTTAGTTGTGCATGTGCACATTCAGAGCACACTTCAAAATGCTACCCACCTACTTGAAAATTTTCTGCTGGCAAAAAATATAGTGTGTTCTTTTAATTTTGTCTTACAATCATTGAGGTCCCATGTGTAAAGGCAGGCTGCTAAATGCTTTCTGGATGCTGGAAAGCATATGATAGTTGCTTATGAAGCTAATCAGAATAGATGCATTCCATCCATTTACCTAGGCCTGTTAGATACAAATAAATATCAGTTTGTTTTTATTACTGATATTATGTACTTCACTAAATTTGAAAATTAGTTGTAGCTTATTTGCTTGGGTGTGTGTGTTCCCTTTAAGTAGAGATACACCATCCTTCTTGAAATACTCTCCCTTTTCTCCAATGGACTGTCTCATTATTTTTACATTTGAATGAGGTCTCTTAGCTTAACATTTTGTCATTGTTTATAGCCCCCATTAAATAACCACAAGAACAATGACACAGAAATGAGGGTAATACAGAGAAATGACAAAATAACTGCCCTCAGTAATAATGCAATGTGCACATACAGCCACTACAATCTGTAGCACACAGCACATTGGACTTTTTTTTTTATATAAACAAGCATGTTATCTAAAAGAGGAATGTTTCTATGTAGCTGAAAACAGTCTGCCCACATGCTATATTCAAAAATATGTAATTTTGAAATTGCTTGGCTGAATGACATTAAAATTTGAAAATAAACCTTCTTAATATTGGAGCAAGAGGAATATTAATGATCTTTAGATCCAAGAAATAAAATTAGGCAACTTGAGCTATTACTAAAGTAACTTTGCCTGTTCACAATAAAAGATTTTCAGCAGTATTCTTTTTTTTTTTAAAGTTTTTAAAGTACAACATAATCTTGTTAGGCAACTATTATATAAAAAAAAAAACAAAGAGAAAGGCAATACCATGAAGGAATTTCAAGAGGCAAAAGACGAAGGCCTGTGAACCTGGCTTTAAATGTATGGGCAATAACCTTGAAAGCAGTTAAACCCTAAAGCAGATTCACTAGCTTCCTAGCTAGTTTTTGCTCTGATTTTGTACCTCTTCCCTGGCATAATTTTCTTTTTCACTTCTTTTTCTGTGTTCCCTACCAACCCTCTGAATATTCTGAGTAAGTGGGATTTAACAGACTCTGAGAGAGTATGAAAAGGTCAGGACTTCAATTAGGGCCTGTCTCCTTTAGGATGAGGTGGCCACTGTCTTGGCACCAGAAAGTTAGCTCCAATTCCTTGATTAGTGGAACCAATTGCAACTTTATGCAGAATGCTCTGGGAGAGTAAAGAAGCAACTGCAAGGGAGGCAGGTCTTCAGGTGGAGCTGCAGTACTCTTTGCAAAATCCTCACCACCTTCTTGAACTACGCTGATTCTTTGAACGAGTGTCTTCACTAGAATCAGTCTAGACTACTACTGATAAAGAGAAAGAAGAAATGATAGGGGGAAAAGCAAAGGAGAAGGCAAGAAAGAGGGCTCTGACAACTGCCTGAAGCATAAAAATAATCACTGTTACGGTGGGGTCTGGAACACTGCTTAGTCTTGCTTCCGTTCCAACATTTGCACGAGTCTCCCTGAACACTATATACCATGAAAATACCTTGTTTACAACCCTGAGAGGAGGTCCTTAAATATATGCAAACGAACTCCAGTGATTGTGTGTTTACTAGTTATGGGAAGCAGCAGTGTAACAGGAAGGCGTCCAACTCAGATTGTTCACTGCTTTTTCAGTTGTCAATAACTTCCACCAAGGGGTCTTGGGGTCCCCTCAGATATTATATCAAACAAGTGTCATCCTTATTTCACTTGATATAGTCTGATGGGCAGCACAAGGTAGAAGCTGCAAGAGCAGGGCACAGTTCCAATAAAGAGGGGCCGATAGGCAAGAGCGGTGCTCTGCAGCGCTTGTCAGAGAACTGGAGCAGGCTCCTTTGTGAGCTGGTACATCCCCCTCCTGGAGTGAACAGCAGAGACATTTAATCTGCTGTGTGATTGATAAGCGCAGGAGAGGGGCAGTCATCCTTCTCTCCCTCCCTCTTCTCTTTTCTCTCCTCCCCTCCCTCCTTCCTGCCAGAAGCGCTGCTCTGTGGCGAGCTGCTCTAGCAAGCTCGAGCTGCCTGCCCTGGGGTGGGGGTGGGGGGCACCGCCTGCGCTCCTCGCTGCTGTGCCACTGCACAGCCAGCAGGACTGGTACCCAAAGCGGTGCCGGCTCCTGAGCCTCTGAGAGTCGCCTATGCTGCGGAAGCCTCCGCAGAAGATCGAGGCAGCGCACTCTGCTTTCTCGGTAAGTTCAGAACACTCGGAAATGCCGTGGCAACGCGACCCACGAGCCGGATTCCTTTGGCCTCAAAGTGGGAAGGACCATGGGGTGGGTAGGCTCTACCCACCGTGGTCAGTCTTTGTGAATCTTCCTCTCCCTCGGTACCTTCTTTTCTTTGCACCCTGACCTTCTGCGGGTGTGGTAGGGATCCAGGAGTCTCATAGCCAGGTAACCACCGCTGCTGTCAGGGATGGCCCATGCAAGATCTTCTGCTAGTAACATGCTCCATTCATTCTTAGTGCCCAAGCCCCATGGCAAGGGCAGAGTGAGTGGCCTTCGCGGCTGGGAGGTCACCCCATGGCATCAAGACGCTAGCCGCTAGGGTGTAGGAAAGGTAGGGCTACTCTAGAGGCTGGTACTTAGTCTCCTGTTCCTTGCAAAGGATCTCTCTTGGGTCTCTCCAGAAAAGAGATTAGCATGGGGCAACCCGCAGGCTAGAGAAGAATGCTGCCACCGGGCTGCTAGACTTCAAATCTGGCTCTGGCCATAAGGATTGCATGGGTGAAGGTGGCCTATGTGTTGCAGCCTGGCCCCCTCTGTGACATGTGGAAAAAGCTTGGGTGACCTGAGCCCAGTTCTAGCTGCTTAGTGACAAAGGGAGGGGGTTGAGGCTGTGGAGTATGCATTTCAACTTCTCTCCCCTCAAGAAAGAGAGCAAACATTTTGCTTATTAAAGCATTTGCCGTTTCTGTTCTTGGTTTTCCCAGTTCACCCTGAACCTTTTCAGCTCCTTAAAAGGTCATTCTTTTCAGCGGTTCTTAGAGATACACTGGACCAAATGAAACTTACTAAAAAGTGTTCGTTGGGTTTGTGGCTCATTCAGTTCCAGAAACAATCATGTTTCCGAAAGTGGCTATGGAAGCTCAGATACAGGGAGAAGATACAGTGGCAGAGTAAAAACTGACTCTTGCAGACAGTAAACCATGGATTGAAAATCCAGCACCTCAGGGTCCTTGGCGTGGCTCACCACAGATAGATTACCATTAGATTGCTCTTATTGTGTAAGTGGTAAGAATTTCAAGATTCCCAAATTCCTCTTCTTCCTTCTCCTCTCCTTTCTTTTCCCCTCCTTTCTCCTCCACTCCCCTTCCCTCCCATCTTCTGTCTTCTCTCCTCTCTTCCCCCTCTCTCCTCTTCCCCTCCCTCTCTCTTCTCTCTTTCATTTCTAGAAAAACAATCTTGGTATCCAAAGAGTCTGGAAAGCATTATCTATGTCTTAATTTTTTTTTACTGTATTTGAAAACTAAAACTAACGGCATTAATTTTTGCAGTAAAAATGCCCCATTAAATTTAGGTATGCAATTTTCTAATTCATATTAAGCAGTATTGGGCTCTGAAGAACACACTGTTACTCAGAGGCCCTCAATTTTGTTTCTAATTTTATTTTCTTGAACGTAACCAAGTTAGTACGTCACCTCGTTGAGGAATGTCCTGATCTGTAAAATTATCCTGGTTTGTTAGATTTTGTACAGCTGTCACATTAGCTTTTACAAATGTTTCTTAAATGAAAGGTTGTGTGAATAAATCATATCTCCCTAGGAACACTGTCCTTTTAATATTTAGAAATACATAGAAAAGTTTCTCTTTCTTATGAAAGGAGCCTAATTTTGCTCGCAAGAAATGACTCTGCTTGCATGTAATGATGCACCTGCAATAGAATGGGAGGCTATCCACGACTGCATTCCCCACTCCCAGGACTGCTATGCTAGACTCACAGCTGCCCTGTGGCTCAGGAAAGGACACTTAAGGCCCCAGAGTGAATAGATCTTGCTAAAAGCCAAAGAGGAATGGCAGCATGAAGGGGAATATAATGCATGGTCAAAGCCTTTTCTTAAAAGGAGAAAGAGGAAAGAGAAAAAGCCAGACAGATTGGGACAGATCAGAGTGCCACAGGTGGCCTTACTGCTGAAGTTTATAAACTGTCCTAATCTTTCTGAGGGAAGAAGACTTCTACTTAAATGGGAAGAGAAATTGAGTAAAATGGGAGAGAAATCGAGTAAAATGTTTTATTTAGCAATGTGGCATTGCCTACCTTTCATTTTGGCTAAGCAATGAGACTCTGAGTGAACTTTGCAGCAGATCTGAAGAGGCAGGGAAAGAAAGGTGAATTGTTTCGTGGAATAGACACATTTAATCAGTCCCCTTTGTCATTTTTTCTTCCCCCATTTTTTTCGTGACTTCTCTCTTCTTTTCCATCTGAGGTTGCCTATAGTTCCTTCAAACAGGCATTATTCACACATGTAAATGAGTTCTCCACTTGAGATTCCTGGATCTAAAGGGTTATAATACATTAAGGAGAAAGAGATAATGCAAGCAAAAATTCAACACCTGGCCATTTAGTAATGCTCTAGAAAGGTTATTTGATTCCAAATGCAATATCAGGACCCAGAGGACCAACTCTCTACCACCATTAGCAAATGGAAACAGTAAGATCCTAAAAGTAATGACAGGCACGGCCCTGGTATTCTGGTCTCAGTTCATGCTTCTTTTTACACTTTTCTTCAGCAGGAGTCAGTTCTCTGGCCCTGCATTCTTCCCTCTTTTTCGGGGGTGGGTGGGTGGGGTGGGGGTGGGGCTTCCTGTCTCTGCAGCCTAGAGGGCTCAACAACCCTTGCCTTGTCTCCCACTCCTAGCTGAGTCTCAGCCTGGCAATACTTTTCAGACACCCACTCCACTTTACTTTCCTCCAGGCAAAAAGCACACGTTTAAGCCTCATTATCTGGCTAAGTATAAACCTCAGGGGGAGAAGCATTTTATTTTTGTTTGTCTCAGTCTACTAGTTAACGTTGAGTTGGCTTTCCAGAGTCCAGGCAAATAGCTGTTTGGCTGGTCACCACCAAGAATGTAACTCCCCAAGCACTGACACAGAGCTCTGTATGTAAAGTATTGATCCCCTAGGAGAACTCTTCTCACTCCCACACAGACACACAGGCACAAGAACACTCCACTCTGCACCGAAAGCATCTCAGCTAGCAGTCTGTCTAGCTGGCATCAGTCCAGTAGCAAGAAGTACCACACATATATGTTCTGACCGGGTCTGCATCGTGCCTTGGGAATCTGGCATGAGATCAGTTTTACTGAATAGGTCACTGTCCTTATGCAATGTGTAGGTGAAAGAAATCACTCAGGCTAGTTCGGATTAGGGGTGTTTCAGTGAGGCCAGCACTAAAAGGGAGCTGGGCCGCCTGCTTGAGAAACAAACTCCTGTTCAGAAGGAGCATCTCTTGCCACCAGCCCGGCTGGAGATAGAGTAATTCTGAAACAACTGAAGCAGCTGGGAATTGAGCTGTGCAAAGCCACTCACAGGGAAGGAAAGCGTTTGTCCCCCCCACCCCCCACCAAGTGCCCTGGATATTCTGCCCACACTCTTCTCCCCCGTGACGTCACCCCTAGTCCTGTCCTGGGAGCCTGCAAAACCTCTCAAATTCAAACTGCTAGACTCACTGCTGCGGCTGCCACCGGACTGAAAGCGCGCGCCCAGGCTCCGCTGTGGCAACCCCAAAGCAGTACAGTCTGCAAGACCTCCCTATGAAATCACACCCCCGTTTCCCTGCAGCGCAGCTCCCTTCTGCTCCAATCCTCCTCTTCCTCTCTGGCTGTCAGCGGGATTTTAAATTCCTGCGCACCCCCCTCCCTAATCAAATTAAATCAAGCAACAAAAAACAGAGCATCCTCCTGCAAAGCGGGATCTTCTTTTACTTAGCTCTCCCTCTCTTCCCGAAGATGCTAAACTACTGTTGGACTGAAGAGGAGGGGAATCCTATCTTCTGATGTGTGAGTACCCCCAACCCAGAGCTGTCTTTGCTGCCCTATTTGGTTCCCTCCGCCAGCCCCTGACTCTTAATTTTCCCACCCACTCAAATTTTTAAATGCAGTTTGAAAAAAGTAAAGCAATTTCCACTGCAAGCCCAAGACGGGCGATCCGCCAGAGATTTCTTCAAATTACCCCAGGGGAAGAGGAGATGGGCCGGATTTAGTAGGACGACTGGATTACTAATGACTCCGTGGCTGGCTGTGACCCGCCGGGAAATCAGGTGCAAGCATGGGTGTTCCAGGACGTTTTGTGTGGGTGGGCTTGGGGAATGGGTAGGGAAAAAGAGAAGAAACTGCTTTGAAATACGCAATGATTTCATTCTTCCTTGCTGCCTACCTTCTCACACTACCCCTACCCCCACCCTCGCCTCCTAGCTTTGCCATTTTAATCGGGCTTCCTTGTCTCTTTTTTTCCCTGGATCCCGCTTTCTCCCCGTCCTCCACTCAAGGTTTGCCTGTAGGTACCTGAGCTAACATCGAAGGTGCCTAAAGATGCTGAGCAGCATTTGGTTCCTCAGTGTATTAACCGTGGCCGGGATCTTACAGACCGAGAGCCGCAAAACTGCCAAAGACATTTGCAAGATCCGCTGCCTGTGCGAAGAGAAGGAAAATGTACTGAACATTAACTGTGAAAACAAAGGATTTACAACTGTCAGCTTGCTCCAACCCCCCCAGTATCGCATCTATCAGTTGTTTCTCAACGGAAACCTCTTGACCAGACTGTATCCAAACGAATTTGTCAATTACTCTAACGCAGTGACTCTTCATCTAGGTAACAATGGGTTGCAGGAGATCCGACCCGGAGCATTTAGTGGTCTGAAAACTCTCAAGAGACTGCACCTCAATAACAACAAACTGGAGGTATTGAGAGAGGACACTTTTCTAGGCCTAGAGAGCCTGGAGTACCTCCAAGCTGACTACAATTACATCAGCACCATTGAGGCAGGGGCATTCAGCAAACTGAATAAACTCAAAGTACTCATCTTGAATGACAACCTTTTGCTGTCTCTGCCTAGTAATGTGTTTCGGTTTGTCCTGCTAACTCACTTAGACCTGAGGGGAAACAGGTTGAAGGTAATGCCTTTTGCTGGCGTCCTTGAACATATTGGAGGCATCATGGAAATTCAGCTGGAAGAAAATCCATGGAATTGCACCTGTGACCTACTTCCTCTCAAGGCATGGCTGGACACCATTACTGTTTTTGTGGGGGAGATTGTCTGTGAAACTCCTTTCAGGTTACATGGGAAAGATGTGACCCAACTGACCAGACAAGACCTTTGTCCCAGAAAAAGTGCAAGCGGTGATTCTAATCAGAGGAGCACTCATTCAGACACGCAGGTCCAAAGGCTGTCCCCTACAATGAATCCTGCTCTCAGCCCAACCAGGGCCCCAAAAGCAAGCCGGGCACCCAAAATGAGAAATCGTCCAACTCCACGAGTGACTGTGTCAAAAGACCGGCAGAGTTTTGGCCCTATCATGGTGTACCAGACCAAGTCCCCTGTGGCCCTCACCTGTCCCAGCAGCTGTGTCTGTACCTCTCAGAGCTCAGACAATGGTCTAAATGTTAACTGCCAAGAAAGGAAGTTCACTAACATCTCTGACCTGCAGCCCAAACCTACTAGTCCAAAGAAACTCTACCTAACCGGGAACTATCTCCAAACAGTATATAAGAATGACCTCTTAGAGTACAGTTCACTGGATTTGTTGCATTTAGGAAACAACAGAATTGCAGTCATTCAGGAAGGTGCCTTTACAAACCTGACCAGTTTACGCAGACTTTATCTAAATGGCAATTACCTTGAAGTGCTGTATCCTTCTATGTTTGATGGACTGCAGAGCTTGCAGTATCTCTATTTAGAGTATAATGTCATTAAGGAAATTAAGCCTCTGACCTTTGATGCTTTGATTAACCTCCAACTCCTATTTCTAAATAACAATCTGCTTCGGTCCTTACCTGATAATATCTTTGGGGGCACAGCCCTTACCAGGCTGAATCTGAGAAACAATCATTTTTCGCACCTGCCTGTGAAAGGGGTTCTGGACCAGCTCCCTGCTTTTATCCAGATAGATCTGCAAGAGAACCCATGGGACTGCACCTGTGACATCATGGGGCTAAAGGACTGGACCGAACATGCCAATTCTCCTGTCATCATCAATGAGGTGACTTGTGAATCTCCCGCTAAGCATGCAGGGGAGATACTGAAATTCCTGGGAAGGGAGGCTATTTGTCCAGATAATCCTAACTTGTCAGATGGGACTATTTTATCAATGAATCACAACACAGACACACCTAGATCACTTAGTGTGTCTCCTAGTTCTTACCCTGAACTACACACTGAAGTTCCACTTTCCGTCTTAATTTTAGGATTGCTTGTTGTTTTTATCCTGTCTGTCTGTTTTGGGGCGGGCTTGTTCGTCTTTGTTCTGAAACGTCGAAAGGGAGTGCCAACTGTTTCCAGGAATGCCAACAACTTAGATGTAAGTTCTTTCCAGTTACAATATGGGTCTTACAACACAGAAGCAAATGATAAAGCTGATGGTCATGTCTATAACTACATCCCCCCACCTGTGGGTCAGATGTGCCAAAACCCCATCTACATGCAAAAGGAAGGAGACCCAGTAGCCTATTACAGAAACCTGCAGGACTTCAGCTATGGCAACCTGGAGGAGAAAAAAGAAGAGCCAGCCACACTTGCTTACACAATAAGTGCCACTGAGTTGCTAGAAAAGCAGGGCACACCAAGAGAGCCTGAGCTGCTGTATCAGAATATAGCTGAGCGAGTTAAGGAACTCCCCAGTGCAGGCCTAGTCCACTATAACTTTTGTACCTTACCTAAAAGGCAGTTTGCCCCTTCATATGAATCTCGACGCCAAAACCAAGACAGAATCAATAAAACCGTTTTATATGGGACTCCCAGAAAATGCTTTGTGGGGCAGTCAAAGCCAGACCACCCTTTACTGCAAGCTAAGCCGCAATCAGAACCAGACTACCTCGAAGTTCTGGAAAAACAAACTGCAATCAGTCAGCTGTGAAGGGAAATCATTTACAACCCTATAGCATCAAAGGATACACTTCAAACTGTTGGAAGCACTGCATTTGCTTTTGTTGTGTTCTCCCTTCCCCAGTGCTAATGGGAAACCGAAAGTAGTTGGGAAGAGGGGTGAAGCAATGATACTGCTCTTGCAAGCTTTCCTTTAAATTATTTTTCTCTTATCTCCCACCTCCACACCTCCCCCTTCTTAGGAATCATCAGTGAACATGAATGTTTCTACACTGCATTTTTTCATGGATATTATTAGGTTTTGTTTCTGTTTTCTTTCCCCAGTGTGGGAGTGCAAAGAAATAATAATGAATGAAGGAATTGTAGGTAAAGTTTTCAAATGAGAATATTTTGTAGAAGATCTCCAAAGATCTTTTGGAACTACAATTTCTTTTGTAAATAATGATCTAAGATATTGCCATCTTCAGTTACCAAGAATAGGCCTGGGCATAGCTACTTTGTGTTAAAGTGCCTTTGCACTTAAGTATATTACTTAAATGTTGCTTTTAGCTTTGAAAATGAAAAGTATTTTAATGTATTGTATTTTAAACTCGAAATCAATGTAAAATAGATCTATATGTCAGATATATTATGTCAACATACAGTTTGCTTGGGTTCTAGAAACCAGCCTGTCATCAAACAATTCTAGCTTAGGACTTTATAGACTTAAATGTAAAATATTTCCTTTTCTCTGGGTTTGTTACAAGTGATTTTATTTAAATCAAGAAAGGGGATTTAACAGAGGACTAGAGGTAATAAGCCACCTCTGTCAGAATTAGCAATTCATTAATAAAATATATTTAACCCAATATCAGAGTGAATTGAACAATTAGTGCCCTCCCGTAAATCATTATTTTACACTAACATGATCAATGTTTTAGCTTATTTTCCTAGTTAAGAGTACATTACACAACTGGTAGTATATTTTTTCTGCATCAAATTAGATATTTTTATATATTTAAATGAAAAATCTGTATTTCTAACTTTTTAATTGAAATTAATATTTTTTCTGCCTATTGCAACATTTTCTATAAACACATACCAGTAGAGGCCGCCACACACCTCATTTAACCAAGACACAAGAGCCATTTAATACCTTGAAGGAAGACTTCAAAGGTAAGATGAAAACTTCCCACATAACTTCTCTGCAAATCCAAGACAGCAGAGATAAAATTGCATATGTTGCATTTTATTTCTTTGAAGATCAAAAATTAGACTCAAAATTCCTTTTTCTGACAAAGGTAGATTTTCCTCTTGACTTTAATTGAAGCATTAATGAGGTGCTATCAAATCTTGCCCTATTTGCATCTCCAAATTCATTAATAGTTACCTAACTACAGCAGTAAGCGTCCCCCCCCCATTCTGCCTTCTTTGGGCATGCTTTACTTGAAAATTTTCTTGTTAGTTAGAGTAAGCCTTTAATTTTGGTCTTAGCAGTAAATTATTTTAACTAACCAACTCTATATAACATTTATGAAGCCTTATTAGACTGTAAATAATTTTTAGATGCAAACATTATTGTATGATTTAAACAAACAGCCTTTCTTTACAACAAAAAATAGTTTTGTTTTGTCTATTGTAAATCCTTATGCAACTGGGATGGTGATCCGCATATAAAGTAGTCCAGCTTTTCAATTCCTTATTAAAGCAAGTGATGGCGTCTGAAAGAAGCACACTGTTTCCTTTTCATAAATAGGTTACTGCACATAATAATCCTTTATTATCATGTGGAGATTGAAGTGGATCCTGATAACTTACTTTTAAAGCTTTAAAATAACGAATAGTGCATTACCACGATTAACAATTCATGCTACAGACTTTCAATTAGAAATTACTTAAATCCAAATCATTTGGATTAATAATTAATGGTGCAAAATGGACTTCTTAAACAACAGAAGATAATTGTGTCCATATATAAAAGTAAAGGATACTATGGAAAACAAGCTTTTAAAACTGAAATCCCTGAATATCTACAGTGACTGACTTATATGTTCACTATTTGCTTAAAAGTCAAAATTGCCATTTACATCCATTAACTCACAATTGAAAATGGTAGGTCAAAGTGATTTACACATTTGTTAATACAGAAATTTTAAATTTCGTACAAAAGGAGCTAGAGTGCTGAATTAGTTGGACACAGAGATAACTCCTGGAAACCACCTCATCTTTGAGTGACACACACACACACACATATGTATATATGGCTTAAAATTTGCTTTTATTTGGTATAATGCTCAATGCATAATACAGAGGCAGATATTTGGGGGAGTCATGAAGATAAGTCAGCATACATCATATTAAAGATAGTTTCAAGCTTTAACTGTAACAATATGTTAATGACATGATTCTAATTTAGTGTTTGTTCTCATTTTCCTGAAAGCAAAGCATCCATGTTAATAACAAAATTAGTTCATTAATCTTAATGAAATACACCTTATTTCTCATTCATTTTCATGATTTTTAAAGAGGCCTCCTGGAAGAACTCAAATCCATAAACTCTTTAGTTCAATAATTAGTATTTGCTTCAATATTTTCATGCTTCTAGATTTTTCTTTATTTACATTGAGTTTTATAATCAAGTCTTTCAGGTGTGATCCAAATGGTTTCATTTAAAAGTATAATAAGCACATTTTGTGTTTTAATCTTTACTATCAAATGCAAGCATAAGCCCTTTAAGTTTAATTGATTTATTGGCATTTCCACTGGTTATATTCTGATTTTCCTTACAGGATTAAGCACTTTCAAACTATTTTACATTAGGATTTTTATTTTTAACTCCTCCAGCTGGATTTTTTTTTAAAAAAATTCCTTTACTGTTTTGCAGGCAGATTGTAATGAGTATGTGCCTAGCAAAAATGGTTCCAGACAAGGTAGTGACATTCCTATGATCTGCTTGGTATAGAAATGGATGTCTGGCCCTACAAATGCCAAATAGCAATTACTCTAGATTTTAGTACTTAATTAGCTGCTTTCACGACTTCTGCATATACCACCAGTGAGTAAATTGTACAAAAGTCTCAAAAATACTATTCCTCAGCCTTGACACCATTGCCAAGAGTGTTTGGTATGGACTTAGGCCAACCTGTGTGCCTTCTTTCCTCAGGCATTTGGTGAGTAAGAAAAGACTCTTCAATATCCTCTTTGTCCTCTGACTAATAAGGTGACTTAATTTTTCTAAGTAATTCTGTATCATAAAGGGCTCAATATTTTACAGATTTTTAAAATATACATAATAAATCAGAAAGATTCTGCCATTTCTCAAACTCTGAAAATCCTTTTATGATATTACACATTCCAGAAGCATACTAGATTGAATGCTAGAGTGAACAAAGCCTTCCAGATGATTTTCTGACTCAATTTGTTTCTTCATTCATTCATTAATTCATTCATTCAGGCACTCATTCAATACATCTGGAGTGCTTTCTTCCCTGGTGCCTGGATCTGCTGTGTGCTGAAGGGTCACAGATATTTATTAGACAGGCTCTCTGAATGCCTCACTCCAAGCTTTCACCCCTGCTCCCACTGTTTATAAATCCCTTTCTCCCCACAGATCTCCCAAAGGTGGCAAAGAGCTTAGTACACAATAAAAGAGAGTTTTACCTTAATGAAAATCACCCCCAGGTAAACAGTGGGGACAGCAATAGAATGCAGAAGGTTTAATTTTTAAATTCTCTGGAATAAAATATCAGATAGATAAATCATAAGTAGATTGGTTGCAACATAAGTGCTATTAACGCATCTTTGGAATTATGTACTTAAAAAGAGAAAGCTATCACTAAAATAAAATAAATCACAGCAGATTGAGACCCAACGTTATGGCCTGATGATAGCTATATATTTGTGCTATCTACATCTACTTTGTAAAGTTGAATACCAAAACTGTAAATATAAAAATTGCTGATGTACTTCAATTTTATGGAATATTCATGTTTTAGAGACAATGTTTACTTTCTGTCTTAGTGGCTTAAAGGGTAATCTTTGAACTCACATGCCTTTTAGCAACACAATGATGAGAGACTTAATTATGTAAGAGAGATTGAAGTACTTTGTGGAGGTCTACTTTGCTTCTCATAAGGGTGGTGGGAAAAGTAGTGTAAATTGAAGTTTTATAAATCAAATTGTATTTTAAGTGCATTAAGGGAGCTGCCATTTAAATAAAACCTGGGAATCCCTTTATGAGGCAGAAAATAATTTTATATTGCAAACAACCACTCTGTTTTGTATGTTTGGATTTTCAATATCAATTTTGCTTAAAAACCAAGCTCACACGCATAGTAAGAGTATGTTTTGTCAGTGTTGCTTGTGCTGTCTTATTTTTTGGTTGCTAAGGGCTTATACTTGAAAGTCTGTTGCAGTTTAATGTGAATTGAGCCATCTACAATTTTATGATGGCACAATAGCATTCCTGAACATCTGGACTAGCAAGACCATTTCAATTAAATTGAACACAGGACTCTTGCTCAGCAGCATCTTCCCTCCCAAAACCTTGTTTCCATAGAGGATACCCTGACTCCTGTATTCATGTCTTATGAAGTGCTTAGAGATACAGATTTTATAGAAAATAATGTTACTATGTAAACATACTGAATTGCATGTGTGTTGGAAATTTCTAGCAGTATTTTAGCTATGTACAAATTCTGTTAGACTTAGTTGCAAATAATTGTCTTCATGTTATTGGAATAAATGGCAAATGAAACAATTTATTATGTAAATAGACTCTTGTGCCAAATAGTGACATTGTTTAAGAAAACAAAGGACATATTTTGGACTGTCAATAGGCAAAATGAATTACTGAAAATGTGATCAAATGATATTGTATTTTATTGGATAAACTGCTTAGTTATTTTTTGCTGTAGTTAGCTTTCAGTTAATAAATAAATATTCACTAAAACGCACATTTTGCATTAGTTAGAAAAATTTTTGGAGCCTTTTTTCTTTTTCTTTCTTATCTTTTCTTTTCTTTCTTTCTTTCTTTTTTTTTGAGACAGGGTCCTGGTTGTACTGGAACTTGCTATTTAGACCTGATTGGGCTCAAATTCACAGAGATTTGCCTGCCTATTCCTTCTGTGTGCTGGAAGTAAAAGCTTGCACAACGATGCCCAGCCATAGTTTTTGGAATCTTGAGAAGAATTAATGACAAATGTGAGATCTGTCCTCTTTGCCTTGGTATATGCAGTTCCAGTGTTGAGAAATGAACATTTTTATTCTTTTCATGATTATGATTTTCTTGTTTGCTATAAAAATAAGCTTTAAAATATTAATATTTCTCCTTGAGTATTTGTTAGTATTATAATTGAAAATTAAAAGCAAACAATAAAAACAAAACAATTCAGATACATGTCTTTCTAGGAACTAAAACAATAATAACTGACTTTCCAGTCCCCATGCCACACACATACACTTCTATGTTGAATCCATTTTTCACCATATTTTTTCTAATACCATGCATGATCTAACAAATTCATATTTTACAAAGTAAAAGAATGACTGACATACAACTAGAAATGCTACTAAGTATATTCCTTAAAATGAAGCAAAGAGAAATGAGGAGAGAAGAGAAATATTAATTTGTTCCTGTGATGATGGTGATGTTTTGAAAATGACTACCTTGCCTACTTGTGTTTGGCTAAAGAATCAAAGCATATCTTCCAATATATACTCCAGTAACTACTGTGTTTTGGGACATTTTGATCATGACAGAATGTTGACAAAAACTAGTAATCTAAGGTACTGCCTAGTTCACAAATTGACTACCAGACAGCAGCATGAATTTTTAATTCATAATGGATTCTCTCAGAAGTAAAACCTCTTTTGCTTTCCTATTGCTATCACTTGATGATAAAAATGCTTTAGTGAATGGCTGACGTGCTGCTTCTCATATGAGGACTGAAGAAAAGGTTGACACCCAGAGAACCTAATTTCATAGTGTAGTAAAAATTGATGATTGACTGTTTTAGGAACTCAAGTATTCAGTTGTAACAACTTTACAGAGTATAAGTAACACACACACACACACACACACACACACACACACACACATAAACATACATACACATACCAAATTGTTATAGAAGAATAGTTAGGCTAATTGGCAGCAAAAAATCAAACATTTACATAAAGGGAGCTTCAAATTTTAGTGAGACTATGATTGGTCTATTGAATCCAGTAATATCATTCTAGAGCTCAAAGTATTTTAATGATCAGATATGGGACTGCTCTCTTACTGGCTGTTGGAAGTGAGTGATTATGAGTTGAATACAAATCTACTCTACAAGACTGAATGATGTTTCCCAGAGTTTGATTGGCTTGTTGTCATATTTTCGCAAGAGTGGAAAAAGAAAAGGAAAGCAAAATCCCTTCAGAAAATTCGGCTTTTCAAAAGTTTTTGAGGGTCTGATTAAAAGCATTAGTTAGCCAAATAAAAATCAACCCATATTTGACTCAAAATTTCCTTCTGCCTTGCAAAAGAATGTTATTAAAAAGAAGTATATGTTCTTTGCCCCCCCCACCAAAACACCTTGAAAATATACCTCAAAAATCCAATGAAAACGATGCTATTTATATATTAACTATTTAATCTCAGTATGATTACATTTGAAAGATTTAACTTAAACATTTGCAACCATTATTTTTAAATTGTATTACTTAGATTTTGTTTTTAGGAAGTACAGTTCTGCTGTACAAACATGAAGTATGAAGATTTAAGACAAGTTAATAATTCTCTTTACAGAATAAAGTGTGGCAAAGCCATGCCTGTTTTTGTGTTTTTTTTCCCAGTCAGATTTCCTTAATTTCTTACCAAAAGAAACTACCAGAATCTCAAATGATTATAATACAGACATATTTTTTCCCTCTCATCTGTGCAAGAGAATCGTTTTGGATCTCAGGCCCAGAGACAAGTATTTTCATATTTTAAAACAAGATTCTGTCTTGATTTTTCTTTTAAATGACCCTGATTCCTTCTTTTGCTCTGGCTGAGAAGAATCTGAGAACAGTAGGAGGCCCATTCAGGCTCTTATTCTTATACATCATAACTCTCCCACACAATAATGATATTAAACCAGTTAAAATTACTCATTATGCAAAATGGAAATGTATTTTAATCAACTAAGATATTAAATAATTCTCAAGGTTGAAACATTACATTTAGTAAGAAACCATTTTCAACAAATATTAAACCTGTTCTAAATTCAAAAAAATTTAAAATTCCCTAAGATTTCTAATGCTCCATTCATCTTTAATAAACTCTGAAGATTCTCTTTCTCACATGCTCTTTGCTGCTCTAAAAAATTCTAACTTGGTAGATTCATTTACAAGAAGATTATATGTAATTGCTGGTATCTCTTACGTGATACCAGGTTTTCTCTAAAATGTGATTTATGGAGTTCATACTGTGTGCTGAACACTAAAAGACATTCCGGTGCACATGTTAAGAAAATCTACAAGTCTTCCTGAAGGCCAAGCATGTACAATGGACAAGTCATAAGCTGCCAAATCTGCTTTAAGGACACCAAGATATCAGGAAACACAAGATACACATTTAAAATAAGATTTAATGCCTACCATTGGGGAATTTATAACAAAATAGGACAGATGATTTATATATCTTTGAAAAGAATATAAGAGGTCAGGATCAAAACAGAAAAGATCAATAAACACTGGACTAGTACTTTTCTTTACTGGAGAAAGCTCTTGGAAAAGAGGGACAACAGAAAGAGTCTAAAGTTTAAAAGGTTTGGGGGATTATGAAGCTTGGAGATGAAGACAGCCATGAGTATACATAGAAAAGTGAAAAGAATGGTAAGGCAAGCTTAATTTATCTTTTGATGCTTCTGAAAGGAAGATGAGATTTGAACTCAATTCATAGAATGTGTATTAAAGCAAAACAAAGATTATGGTTTGATTAATATTTCCGTAAACAGGCCTGATAAAGTACTTCAGGTGCATTTCTAAAGTTAACCTTTGTAATTACTGAGTAAGATTTTTATATCTGTGGAAGGAAATCGAGGTTTATTGAGTTCTAGTACCGACCACAGTGATCTAATGAGTATGGTAAAGGCCAACTAGTTCAGTAAGAGTCAGTACAAGGATGATATTAAAGACTAGGCACTGAAGAGTCAGCATACAGAAATTTAAAATTCAGCTCTGTCATTCACCAGTTCTGTGTCCTTGAACAAGTCATTTAACGTCTCAGGACCCAATTTTCTTCATCTGATACAAGTAGCAATGATCATCTTTACCTTAGAGAATGGTTATATGGATTAGTAAGTTAATATTTGACTATTTGTTATACAAAACTAAATTTGACAAAAGTATCACTTGAAACCATTTCTATTTGAGTCTCAACTCTTGTCTTTTCCAATCTACTACTGGGTCTTACTGCTTTAACAGAATTAGTGAATCACCTAAAAGAAAAGAGTCAACTGAAAAAGAGTCAACTAAACATTGGGTAAAAAGTGTACTGCAGTCCAGGAACTGTTGTGACCATTTAGAACTAGGGAAGTAAGTTTCTGCAATTAACTTCTAGAAAGAAGGTGAAGATGAGAAATCTGTTTGTATATTCAACCACTGGCAGGGCTATCTATAAACTGAGCATGCAGATTGATCATTTAGAGAGCTATATTTAGTAACACACTCATCACTTATCATCAGAAGATCTTTAGCATGAAAATATTCTGACTCCAAAGGAAAGGCATAAGGTAAATGGCTAAGGAGAAATTTGTAGCACTTTAGCTATGAGAATAGTAAAACTAAGGTCATTTTGGAGAGGAATTTCAGGCTTCTCTGATACTTACAAAGGTCAGCTGGATCTGATTGGTTAAATACTGACTTTCTTAAAATGCAATTTACACAATCACTTACAAGAACTCAAGTTTAGATGGTCTCTGCACTTAGTTTAGTGTCCTGCTGCCTTGGTAGTTAGCAGCATTATGAATCATTATTTTTATAAGACAGAAACTTACCATATAACCCAAGCTAGCATTGAATTTATAGCAATCTTCTTGACCCTGCTCTCCAAATGATAGGACTATAGGGGTGTGCCACCTCTATGAATCATTTTTGAAGAACGGATTCTGTTTTGTTTTTGTTTTCCACCTTGCACCAACATTCTAAGTTAGATGACCCCTGCTGGGTCCATGGCACCTGGGACTCAACTGACATGCCACATAGTCTAACCTAAGGCACAACTACTTCTAATAGCTCCCCTATTTTATGACTATCCTGAAACCTCTTATTTATGTGCCTTAGTATGTTGTCCTCTCCTATGAGATATTCAAGAAAATGAAATTATGAATACTTTGGCTTTAGGCAGTTTTAATTTACATTTTATATAACCTTTTAAGAAATTCAGAGTGTGTATACACAAGGAAAACAATGTCTCCAGTGCTAAAGCTGTGAAAGCCAGAAAGGTGGCAGATGTCTGTTCAGTGCATAGCCTGTTATTACTTCCACAGCATGTTGCTGACGCACGTAGTGAGGTGCTTTTGCAGTGTGAGAAGAATAATTGGGTTTCTGTAGGGTAGGGAAAAATGACTTGGTACGGTTTGAGCATACTTTTTAAGGGTGTACTTAAAAAAAAAAAAACAAGCTTTCCACTATCCCTGCTCCCTAAGAATAACTTCAAGTGAAGCAAAATTTCACTCACAAGTACCTCCCTAAAATGAAAGGAAAAAGGGAATAATATTTTTTTGCATTAATATTATGAAGAACGAGAATCCTTTTAAAGAGAAGGGAGCTTAGAAAAGTTGACACAGTAATTTAGAGCAGGGGTGGAAATGATGAAATCTTGATTCACAGGATTAGGATATTTCGATTACATTCCATTGCATAATTGTAAATGAAAAAGTTTCAAAAAGCCTTTGAGAATTTCTATTAAATGGTACTTAGATACGCTTTCATAGTTATTCATAACAAAGCTCCTTAAATAGAATATTAGAAAGGTCACATCATGACAACTTTGTACAAGCAAAAACTCCCCTGACACCCATGCAGAGATTTCGATCAAACATTTGTCAGGTGCATAGGAGGAGCTCATTGTCAAACATTACAGCTTCTTTTGAAGCCCAGAGCATGCAGTACCTAGAGTCCCTAAACTACATATCAGCCCTTCATTTATATCTGGCCCACTAACTAAAGGTCTCACTCAGAATGCAAAAAAAAAAAAGAGTTATACTGAGAACATTGCTTTTACAGGTGCATTTGGCCCTAAAAACACATTAGTTACTGAAGGTCCATTAAAGCACTGGTGGGACCAAAAAGTGGATTGGATCTTTGGCTCAACACCAGAGCTTATGCTCATATTTTAAAAATAAAAATACTCAGCACATAGCTCACATAGCTTACTGATCACTAGTCTAATAAAATCTCAAAAATGCCAAGAAATGCAAAATCCTAAGCTTATGGGAAAGGAGGACTCTGACACTCACTGGACTGGCTGTTTTGTTCCCTCAAACAAGAAAGGGGTGTGGAGTTAAACACCAAATTTCTCATTTAGTTTGAAGACTGGTCAGATGGCTATAGATTCAGAAACCCTTGTTAAAAAACAGTTAAATGATGATGACTCACAATAGAGAGCTTCTTCATGACTTGAAAACTTGTAGCATTGTAATTTTTGTACCATGTTAATTTATTCTAGTAACTTTAATTTTATTGAACTCTATTTATTAGACACAATCAAACCTAGTGATTTTCGACATAAAATTCACAACCTTTAAATAATGATTTAGGCCTCAGGGTTAATCCTTTTAATAGAAAAACAAATAATTCTTTATACTTTTAGCTATCCCGAGGACTGGTAGATTAAAACTTGTAAAGTGGAGGCTCAGCAATAGAGTATAGGGCGCTCTTCTGGAAGACCCAGATACAATATTCAGCATCCACATGGTGGCTCACAATCCTTTGTAACTCCAGTTCTGGAGGATCCAACACTCTAGTCTGATTTCAATGTGCATAGACATATATGCAGGCAAGATACCCATATCTTAAAATTATTTTTAATTAAAAACAACTATAGTATGATTTTTTAAAAAATAACAAGCTCTTTTCTTCAGTGGTGTAGCCACTGAAAAGTTGTCGATTCTCCAATAATCCTGATTAAACTTAGTGAAAATTAAACACACAGACAAAAATGATATAAAAATGGAAGGGGAACTTCTTAGAAAGAGGTGTTTTAGCAGAAAGGGGTGGAGGAATGAAAAGATAATGGGAAAATTATTAAAGTTCATTGTATACACTTATGAAACTGTCAAAAAATAAATTCATTAACTAAAGTAACTTATTAAAATGCCTTGTTTCATGTTGCCAAAGGCTATTTTCCTCCTCTAACTATTCTTAAATCTGTCAACTTGAACAGCATTGACCCTTTGACCAGATAAAAATTCAAAGTCTGTGATTCCAAAACTTGCTTTAAAAACTTAGCTGTGATTTGCACAATTTAAGGGAAGCCTGTGGATCAAACTTTAAATGAATTTCTACAGCTTTATAAATTGCACAAATAAATTTTATCTAGAGCCAAGAGTTTATAGTATTTTAAATTTCTCTCAGATGGGTAATATGCCAAAGTTGTAACATACTTTGAAAGAAGTATATATCAGATGTAAACACCAATAATTATGCTTCCAGACTACAAAAGAATCTAGCAACTTATTTTCTAGCTGTACTAGAAATTGTTTGAAAGTGGAGAGGAGGAAAGAGAGAGGAGAAGGGAAGGATTGGGGAGATCTTGGGGGAGTGGGAGGGTTGAGATGGAGGAACAGTGGATGTAGGAGATATAGGAGCAGGGAAGAAGATAATTAAGGGAGCCATTTTAGGGTTGGCAAGAGACTTGGCTCTAGAGGGGATCCCAGGTGTCCATGGGGATGTCCCCAGCTAGGACCTTGGGTAGCATAGGAGAGGGTGCCTGAACTGGCCTTGTCCCATAGTCCCACTGATGAATATCTCGAATGTCACCATAGAACCTTCATCCAGCAACAGATGGAAATAGAGACAGAGACCCACATCAGAGCACTGGACTGAGCTCCTAAGGTCCAGTTGAAGAGCAGAAGGAGAGATAAGATGAGCAAGGAAATCAGGATCACAAGGGGTTAGTCCACCCACTGAGACAGTGTGCCTGATCTAATGGGAGCTCACCAAATCCAGCTGGACTGGGGCTGAACGAGCAGACTCTCTGAATGTGGCTGACAATGGGGGCTGACTGAGAAGCCGTTGATAATGGCACTGGGACTTGTTTCTACTGCATGTACTGGCTTTTGGGGACCCTAGTCTGTTTGGATGCACACCTTCCTAGGTCTGGATGGAGGGGGGAGGGCCTTGGACTTCCCACAGGGAAGGGTATAAGACTGGAGAGGGAGGGAGGAGGGGGAGTTGGGAAGCAGGAGGGGAATGGGAGACGGGGAGGAAGTAGAAATTTTTGAGTGGAAAAATAAAAAAACACAAAAAATAAAATAAAATTCCCAAACTATATTTTCAAAAAAAAAATTAACTGATGCTACTAGAACTATGAAAATGAAGGTCATTTAACTTAATTTTTATCATATAGAATATTAATATACATTTAACTTAATTTTTATTTAATTGAAGAAAGCTTGTCAAGAAAAGTATTGACTAATTTGATGTCTTATTTTTATGAAATTCCAAATTGCCTATGAGAAACAGATACTTTCTCTTAATAAGCAGTTAAGGCTTATTTTAGATAAAATTATTTCTTCATAATGACTAGAAAACATTATGAAACATCTAGAAAAGTATTAATTAGGAAGTGTGCTAGCAGTTCTTTTACATATTATTAGCTAATATTCTATCTGTAATATGGGCATGTACTTGGTTAGTATGTGCAAATGTAAATTTTTATGAAATATGAAAAACACAAGCATAAAAATTTATTGTAAAACTTAGATGATTTAATGAGGATGAACAATATAATTTGGATGTCAGTGATCTATTACACATATCAATTGTTAGGAAACAAATATTTAATTATAGATTTAGAGTTTAGTTACAACTTACCTTTAAGTTTTAATTTTGTTAAAGAGACATGTACATTTCATACTGAAAGGAGTATTCCATAGGCCTCTGGGTCCATTACACTGCTCTACTAAACAATATTTAGAACATATTCATTATATATACAATATCAATTTCTAACTGTCTAGACTTTGGTAAACATGTAAATCCTGCATGCATGAACCAGATGGGATTGAGATCCTCATAGAGGTCAGGGGTAGGGGAGGTAAGGGTAACCAGTGCCTAGGACTATATTGCTCTCAGGCTTTTAATCACAGCTGCAGAGCTCCATAAGAAACTGATGTCATAGCCATTTGTTCATTTCTTCAAATGGTATTTATTAGGTGCTTCATCTTTTGTGGGTATGATGCTTGGCACTGGGCACATAATGGTAAATAAAAGAAAGAATGCTCCCTTAGAGTTTTCTGTCATTTAGAAAGCACATGAAGTACAATGTGTAGAATGCTAGGATATGGTTAACTAAAGATAGGAAAGTCCCAAGATGTGGTGATGTGTGTGTGTGTGTGTGTGTGTGTGTATTTGGACATGTGTAAGTGGGTATGGGGTGGGGAAGAGAGTTGGAGACAATGTCAGACAAAGACAGAGAAAGAAAGTAAAAATAAGCAAAATATGTCCATCTAGGATTTGCCTAAATATTATCACATCCTCTTAGTCATCTATGAAAGGAAATAAAGAATGAAGGGGCAGGAAAAAGAATTGCAGAAGTCACACCTCTTTCTGGAAAGCTTCTTAATTTCCTCTACACAGGAAGTGACTCTTGAATAAATACAGCTCTGTAATAACTTCTTTGAAAAGTGAATAACTTCTTTCAAAATAGGTGTATATTCTTTCTTGAACCTTAAAAAAAAAGAAAATCTCATACATTAAAATGTCACTTCCTTCTTTCAGATAAATTCAAGAATATCTTTACTCATTCTGCTTAAACACTATAACAAAATACATTTACCAGAATGCTGTACAAAGACTAGGGGTAAAAGGGGTGGGTGGTTTGATGACAGTAACCTGTTCAGGCTTCCTTTTGTGTTATTTATGCTTCTTTTTCTTCAGCATTGACTTCTAAGTAATCAGCTTTATCCTGTACTGAGCCAGAAAGATGCTGATTACAAACAAGTCAGGGTAATTTACCATTTTGACCTTCCTTGAGCTCTTATAAATCTCTTCACTGCTAGTAGGCCAGAGTTTTATTCTTCCCTCAGCAACAAAGAGCCTTGCTTTATAAGCTGCCTCACACAGCAGCAGAAAGGAAACCGAGAAAACTGTATATGAATCAGGCATGGGGAGAGGGATTGTGACCTTGATCTTTCTGTTTCCATTTTCCCAGTGATAGTTGCAGTAACCATGACAAAAGCAACATTGATGACAAATTGGAATGCAATTATCTTTTGAGTATAAACTGAAGAGGTAGGAGCAGTTGATGGTGAAGGTTCCTTCCAGCTCTACCATTTCAGGATTAAGTATGTCTCAAACGTAGTAAGTTTAAAAGAAAACTGAATAAGGTGATGAATTAAGCTCATGTATAAGAAGCACCCTGGTAGATATAACCGTTCACAAATCACAAAGATGGAAGGTCTCTTCCGAATTCATTTTCAAACAAGGAGGGTTATGCCTAAGTTATGTTATATAAAAATGGAAAGCCTGTCTACCACATTAATCAAGTGAGGAGGGTTCTGTTCTTCCAGAAAAGATTAGGAGACAAGCAAATAATTTTTGCATTCTCTTTTGGTGCTGGAAGTTTAATACAAGACCTTGTACCTACCAGATAAGCATTCTACCACCAAACTGCATCCCAGTCCTCCAGTATTAGAATTCTTATAAGCCCAGTAACATTTAATTTACAATTATATGACCATTTACAGGACTTCTTATATTCAAGATGAGGGAGCAAAGGTTTCCTGAACTCTGTGTGATTTTATTCCACTGGTACTTGCTTCCACAGTCTGCTTAGGATACCATTAAATAGAGTCCCTTTTTTCTTGTCTATTGTTCATAAGTAACACCTTATTTGCTTCCATTATTTCTTTTTTCTCTTCCTGTATTAATTTAACATGTAAAGGTGAATTACCTTACAACTGAATTGATTCTTGTTATTATTTGACCATGAAGTAAACATGTTGAGCAATTATGTATGTTTGATTCTTTTAATGAATTCAATATGGACATAGGGCATAGTTCAATCTATAAATAATAGTAATTACATAATATTTAGTTTGTACAACAAAATATTATAATTTCTTTGTTTGTATTAATTTATGCTGCACTCAGTATTACACGAGTAAGAATGTGTATATGACTCTGGCCTAAATAGGATATTTTCATTAAATACCTCTCCTCAGAGTTCTGGGAACTCTGATGACAGGCAAAGAGGCAGCAAGAGTTGAACTGGAGGGAATGGAGGACACCAGGAAAACAAGGCCTTCTTAGTCAGCATGATCATTGTACATATGAACTCACAGAGAATGAGGCAGCATGCACAGGGCCTCCATGGGTCTGCAGTAGATGGGGTCCTAGAACTGAAAGGAGAACTAGACACATGTCCCCATCCCTATTTTAGAGGCAATATCAACTTGATACATACTTGTAGATGAAAATTTCCATCCTCCAAGGGAGTCTCACTGGGGAAAAAAAGTATTTTAAAGGATCCTTTGCATATATATTATGGCTTTTACTTTAGTGTTTTAATGGGATTCCTCAGTGTGAGAATGAATGAGTCTCTGTTTATTGTGCCTTCTCTTGAGATCTTTCTTTCTTTTTGTTTTGCTAAATTCTGATGTGTTAGCTTTTATTTCATCTTATATTTTTTTGTACAAAAAGAATTGAATAAGAGTGTTAACCTGGTGACTTGAGAGAAGTATTAATTGTAGTGACACAGTTTCTTGTACTAATAAACTATCAACTTACTGTCCCCAAAAGAATGTGTGTATCTGTATACACAGGTGCTTTGTATGAGCATGCTCTCCATTTTGTTTTAGCCATTGTAGGTTGTATTTGTAGTAACTATAGTAGCCTGTGTTTTATTTTTCATTTTTTTCCTCTGCTTTTTAATTTACTTGAGAATTTCCTACATGAATACATTGTACTTGTTTCATTCAACCTCTACCTCTTCCCCAAATCTCCCTCCAATACATGGCTTCTTCTATAATTATTTTTATGTCAGATAGCACACATTTATAGAGAGGTAGACAGAAACTGTAAGTTCAACTAGCATCCTAATTCACACATATTTACGGTTGATCACTTAAGATTTGGATCTCATCCCCCCCCCAAAATAAAACTGTTGTCCATCACTTTGTAGTCATTAACTATCAGTAGTGCTTCCTGTCAGAGTGGAGCTTTGTGAAGATTTCTCCATCCATGTTGTCAGGAATATTTAGTTTGGAGCTCTAAAAAACAAAGATAAATTACTTTATTGTTTGATTTTGTATCTTTTATCATGGCATTCAGACTTGGCTTTTATGTCTTAACCATTTATGTCACGAATTCAAGCAACCACAACCCTCTCAAAGTACTACTTTGCTCCACATTATTGGGGAAAAAGATTCTCGGAGTTTCAACTGACACAGAAATTTTGCTGCTTCCATTTTCAACTCAGGGAGATAGATGGCTGAACATGAGACTAGTTTTAGAGACAATATGAAAACCTTTCCTCCCTCGAGTGCCTGACAGCTGACTCTAAAAGCCTTTCATTTGTCCAGATATTTATCCAGAAGAACATAGGGATATAGTGCTTTAGGATCTTCATAGATCTATAAGATCCTGCAGCAAAGGAACCATGCTTTTTATTTTCTGGGAAGGATTTTTGGTCTCCTACATGCTGCCTTTCTTATGCATTTATTGACATTCAAAACAAAAAGCAAAAACATAAAACAGTAAAATTAAATTTTTTTTTACAGAATCTGGAGGGATGGCTCAGCGGTAAGGAGCTCATGTTCGTCTTGCAGAAGACCTGGATTTGATTCTGAGCATCCACATGGTGGTTTATGACTGTTCATAACACCACCAGTTCCAGGGGATTCCATACTTTCTTCTGACTTTCATGGGAATCAAGCACATACATAGTTCATATATATCTATGCAGACAGACCATTCACACATAAAAAATAAGATAAACAACTCTAAGAAAACTATGTAAAAACAACATTTTTAAAATCCCATGCTTGATGATGTTTGGTATCTATGCACAGGCTATTAAAAATCAAGCCTGCTGGGAAAGGGAGAGAAAACTGAACATTATTTTATGAGATACAAATGACCCCTAACATCTTCTCAGACAATTTTGCACATCTTACAAAATGGATTTGGCTCTCTGCTTTGACAAACAGAGCATGAATGTCCAATCTTTCTAACAGGAACTCTTATGAAATAATAGTGGTTCCTTGATCAAATGATTTTTTAAAAATATGATTCTATTTCTCTTCCCCTATCCTTTTCCTGAGTATAAATGACTTTGTGATCTATATCAGACTTCACATGTTGCACTATTCCACAAACTCAGAAATTTAGCACAGTCGAAAGGATTGCAAGATTTGGTCTCCATTTGTTTATGTGCCCCTATGTGTGTGAATGTGTCTTTATTCCAAACAACTCCCCATTCAGTGGTACTGAACTTTGGTGAGAAGCCACACTAGAATGGGAAACTGGCAGTGTTAAGTGGTAGCATCTTGCAGGCAACATTGTGACATTTGCTTTTCCTTAACAGTATCCATAAAAATACTGAGATTAAATTTGGTTTGCCTTTTATTATTTCTGACACTCTGTGCTAGCTTTTCATCACAGAAATTTTGTATGAGCACATTGGACGTGGGAATGGGCTGCCAACAGATGAAATAAAAATACTTTCATCCGTCTTACTGCCACTCCAAGAAGCAGATGAAAATACTTGCAGGCCAGGGCTCAAATCTACATAGTATGTCAACTGAGGTGCTTTGCTTAAATATAGCCAAAACAGACAGGCACAGTATAGTCTGAAATTTTTGGTTGCTTCAGAAGAAAGTAAATGCATATTTTAACTTTCTAAAACAAGAGAGCAGAAATGTATCCAACATTATCTTGTTAATTTCAAACCATTGTAGAGAAGTGTTTGTTTGTGTTTGCTCATGCTCAGTATAGACAGAAACACAGCATGCTTGGAACCAGTTCCACAGGAGTCATTAAAAGGCATGCTGAGAATACGTGCTAAGAATAAGACAATTCTTTTTGCCTGTTCTCTGACAAAACTCATTATGGGAAGTGATTTCAAAGTCAAAGATATAACATCCTCATTCCTCCGGGAAGAGAAAAAAGCTGATTGGCAAGGGTCTTTCCTATTCCTGTCTTTGATGATTATACCTTTGGCTACAATTGGAAGAGGACATATTAGAAGCAGGGATGTACAATGAGAGGAAAATAGAATCAGGGTTGGGAAATGGTAGTTTCACAGTTCATTGGTATCATTACTATACATTTTACATAGCCCATGATAAGACTATGTAGTCTGGGTTTTTGCTTCTTTAAGTTTTGCATTTGCAACCTAATACAATGAAAAATGTTTCTGATATCCAAAGACATATTAGAATTTTAGGTTTACAACTTCCTTTGTGATTGAGCATGTTTGTTTTGTATTGTGTTCTTTAATACACTAGTAGTACCTCACAGTGAAAGAAGGTTGGAAGTAATTAATATAGAAGTGCTTCCTATAAGAATTAAAACCTAGCAGGTGATTTATAGAGCATAAAAGAAATCTTTCAACATGTAGAGTAAGAAATCACTTGATACTATATGTGGCGTGACATACTAAAAATGATCTCTCGCTAAGCCTTTGCATTTCACTTGAGTATCCTCTCCTTCCTATACTATATTGATTCTGTCTATATTTCTTCTGTCAGAAGAACATGAAAAGATAGTAGTTTTAATCAAGATAAAGTGAACAAGTTAGGCTGGCAGCATTTCTCCCAGGATCTATAGAACATTCAACAGATATCTAGAACTAGACATGAGAAATCTTTTTTCAAGTTGTTCATCAGGTAAGTGTAAGAGACTCCTGAAACAATATAGGATATCATTTTTGCCTTTCAGGGGTTAAAAGGTAAGTCCCTGTTGTTGAAGATTCCACACACTTTGGACATAGGCCTCAGATAACTTAGCTGGATATAATCAGAAAACGTCCTTCCTGCAGTCAAGCTTTGAAAGTAATATGCAAACTGCCAAAGGGGGCAAGCAATCAACAGTCTTACTCAGCTATGATGCCTATCACCAACAACAATGTCCAGCATGGAAAGACATGCTTAAGGTTGCAACAGAACACTGGTGCAATAGAAGTCTGGTAATGGAAACTTAGGTAACTAATAGAGTTATTGAGGCCATAGATTTTAGAGAAGAACCAACTACTACCACTTTACTTGAACAGCAAACTTGCTAACTGCATTCTAAATAGTTGTCCTTATACCCACAGATAAGTGTAGTTCTTTACCCCTCATCAAAGAAGCTTCATTTTAGATAGAGATCATCACAGAAAACCACAATTTGTCAAAATACAGATAATGGTTTATCATGGGTCACCTATAACAAATGGATACATCGACAGTATAACCCTTGTACCTAAGGCTCTGAGAACACCATTGAAGAACGGTGGAAAGATTGCAAAAGCCAGGGGACCAGGAAGCCTATTGTGAGAGTGTGACCCATAAAAGTGACAGGGAGGCTATACTCATGGTACCTCAAAAATATACTTACCTTATCAAGACCCAAGCAATGACAGCACCAATAGATATACTAACATGAAAGAAAAACTGCAGGAACTGAGGGCTGCTGAAATAGGGGAAATTAGTCTTCCTCTAATTGATTATATAAAACAAAGTGGTCAGCCCTGAAATCATATACATACAATCAACACTCAATGTACTCCACAAGTTTTATTTATATAGTATACTCTTACACATATGTCTAATGATAATAATCAAAGAAAAAGAGGAAATGAGCTTGAAAGGGAGCAAAGTAGGGCATGGAAATGGTTAGATGAAGACATAGGAAGGACTGGAGAGAAGAAGGACAAAGCAAAATGTTGTAATTACATTTTAATTAAGACAAAAGATCAAGGGTACAATAACTACTACCACTTTACTTGAGAATAACATGCACTTAGGATCTATGTAGGGATTCTTCATACATTTTGGGGATGGTCATTTTAAAGACATCATGAGGTAATTTCAAGATGCAGTAAAAGTTAAGAATCAGCTATTTGACTCACCCATCTTCTAACAGAAGTGATGATTGCTTGTTTCAGCTAACTACAACCATTTATTTACATCTCCTCAGTATAGGGCTTTTTATACAGTGCCTGTTACACGATAATTGCTCAATAAATATCTCTTGAATAACTGAATGGATGACTCACCCTAAGTTCATATTTTAAAGTTTGGTGACTAATATTAATCAACACGAAAGTGGACAACACGATGATGTCACATTGACAGAACTGATATTTTGCTTAGATTTAGCCCTAAGATATGTGCTATTTCTTGGTTAAATCATTTTTCTACTTTGAACCTCAGTTTCCTTGAATAAATGGAAAAGAATAAACCAGGGATCCCTAAGAGCTTTTATAGTTCTAATATTGTGAATCTGTGAGTCTATTAAAATGTATGACACTAATAGCTATATTTTGCCACCCTCATAAAATGGCATATACACTGGAAAAGGAGTTTAATGAGTCTTGTAGAAAGTATTTCAGGAACTAAAGAAGCCATTTTCATAATGGAGAAGATTTAACAGACTTAGCTTGTAAAGGTGCAATTCAGTAGCTTCTGTTCGTTTGGAACTCATGTTAAGTAGAATGAGAGAGGGGAACAATGAGAGAGGGTGATTCTTGAGCATCACCTTATCTCTGAGACTGAATGGCTCTGCAATTAGACAAGCTGGATCCACACCAACAGTTCACTTACTGAGAGTTTGAAGATATTTTCCAGAGTGTGGGAATGAGGAAATAGCATAACAACTCAAAAGCTTACTATAGTCCTTTCAAGTGAAAATGACAGAGTAAATATCTAGAAAGAATAAGAACAAGACCAGATCCAAATAAAACCCATGGACCTGAAAGTATATTTTTCATATTCCATTTACATAAATAGATGCTCAAGAAAGTAAATACATTTGCCTTAGGTTACACAGATGGTAAATGAGAAAAACTGAAATTCAGGTCACTGCATAACTTCAGAGTCAGTAACCTTGCTTCTAGACTTCATTGTTCTATTGGGATTCTTAACATGGCTGTATCTGCTTGTGAACTCACTATTTCTATCCATTTTTGGTTTTCTCTAGTAGTCAGATTGATGTTTTGTTCATTTCAAGCAGCCTGTCTTGAGTCTTTATAGGTTTGTTTTAACAGTTGCTTCTTAGATTCTCCCCATGATAATTTGCCGTGTCCTTTAGCAGAATACACAAGACAGTATTGCTGCTTTTTTAGATATACTTGAATTCAGATGTATACCTCAAGCTTTTAGCACAGTGAAAAACCATTCTTAGACAGAGCTATTTCTTTTTAAAATTCATTCATTTTTTTAAAAAAGCACTATCTTCTTTCATTTTACATATGAATTCCAGTTTCTACTCCTTTCTTTCCTCCTGCTTCTTCCACCTTCTCCTCCATTCCACCTCCACCCAATCCCCAGAGAGGGTAAGGTTTCCCACGGGAAGTCAACAATGTCTAGCACATTACTTTGAGCAGGACCAAGGCCCTCCGCACTATGTCTAGGCTGAGCAAAGTATCCCTCCAAAGAAAATGGATTCCAAAAAGTCAGTTCAAACACTAGGGATAAATCCTGGTCTCACTGCCAGTGGCCCCGAAGTCTGCCCCAGTCATACAACTGTCACCAACATTCAGAGGGCCTAGTTTGGTCCTATGCTTGTTCCCCTGCTGTCAGGTCAGAGTTGGTGGTATTTTTTTTTTTATATTAGGTCAAAAAAGCCTTCTCAGAAAAGAAGCTTTTCTTTGAAAAAATAATTTTACGTCTTCCACAGCACCAAATACACAATTGGAATTCAGCAAGTTGAAGGTTGGTTCTAACATACATACTTTGACTATTTTCTGAGTTATCTGGGTTCACATCCCCCAGTTTATGGTTCAAAACTCAGTGTGCAATTGAGAAAATTAAGATGAAGAGAGGTAGAAATGTACACAAGGTTGCATCAGAAAAATTCAGAGCCAGGTCTCTTGATTTCATCTGTGAGTCTCTTTCTCTTGATTGCCAGGTCAAAGTATATTTAAGAATTTGAGAGTATCAACATTATTTTGCATAGATAATTCAAATTGACTAACATAGCTGACTTGTCTTTGTGAAATTCTCTCTGCTTATTTTAGGGATAATATCATTTTAGGGTAATAGAAACACTTTCTTACAATGATACAATCTAGTATAGCAGATAATATAGAATCTGGAGCTTTACTAGCTAGTTTTAAATACTGGTTGCATCACTTCAAAGTTGTATGATACTGGGTAAGTTTCTGAGTCTCTCTGGTCTCCCTGCTGAGGAAAATGGATTAAATAATGGTTAATGTGATATATAACATGATTGATTGCATAAAGCATTTTGAATAATATAGGACACTAACAAATGTTCAATTAAACTTCAGTGTTAATACAATCTTTCATTTCATACCTTTGTCTAATTGTCATTCAAATTTCAAGAACAATGTATATCATTCCCCTATTCTATTGCATATGAAAATGTAGGTTTTAGTGTCTATAAATTTAATGGCTACACAGGACAACAGAGCTGTCATTGTTTACAAGGGAGAATAATCAAAAGTTTTGTGCCATTCAATTCTGTCCAAAATATAAGTTAAAAGAAAAGCAATTTAAGTGGAAGGAAATTTATTGGTAGACATGGTGCACTCTTCCAACATGTCCCATAACTCAGGAATTCCATCAAACAGCTAGAAATAGAAGTTTCACTTTTTTTAGTGTCTTCCAGGCAGCTTGGAGGAAAAGTAATAGACAAATCTCCTTAGTAGATACCTAGAAAATCAAGGTCTGTAGTTTTACTTCAGGTATGTCCCTTTCCATATTTTGTTTTTTACGTTCCATCTTTTTTGGTTCAACATGCCAAATAACATTTTTACTTCCTTCCAATATTTAATATGCAACAATGTAAGAGAAGAAGTAAAAGAAAGAAGATAAATACATAGAGAAGTTTTTTAATCATTGATGTTACGAACATCAGCATTTACTTATAAGCCTTGCTTTCATAACAGAGAGGCATTTTAAAAACGCTTGTGTAAGCTTTTTATTTGAAAATAAAGAAGAACATCATGACCTACAAGAGAAGCCAGTCAGCATTCTACTATGTTATATCGAGCTCATAGGACTGGCACAGTCCCCAATGCAGTTCCTTTCCTGTGTAGTTATAATGTTTGACGACAACCAATTGAGAACCATTCCAAGTTACAGTGAGTCGCTATCCATGATTTCCAGTTTCTGTGATAAAGAAAATTTAAAGGGAAAGAGATAATTTGGCATATCCCAACTACATTGCATTTCATTTGTCTAATCTTGCTCATGCTCAGAGATATTTTGTAGATAAATCATAATTATGGAATGTTTTCTCAATTCAGTAGTTTAATATCTTGGTAACACAGATAATCCTACCATTAAACCCATTCTACAGATAAAACTATAGGTCATACTTGTTTTAGTAGACAAATAAACATGCTTTTCATTGATTGAGTCCCAGGAAGAGAGACATTTTTATATTTGTTTTATTTCATTTAAATAAATCCCTTTTGCTCAGAAATATAATTTTATGTCACACTTTGAAAGCAAATTCAACACTTTTAGATAGCTTCTGTGGTATGTTTACTACATACAGATATACAACATTCTAAATTTAAACACATTGGCTAGAACCCTATATGTCAGTTAAATTTGTAAGTCACCTTTATGTTTTCGTCTACAGAAGAGAAATTCAGTCCTTTAATGGAATACTCTATATTATGATTCAGAATTTATCAATGTGCAGTGGATGTTGTAAATGGCCATAAATGTTAACCATTAATTTGCTTATCATCATGGTAATCGTTAATTTTGCAACTAGGCAAGTAAAATGCACCTTTAAAAGCTAGGTGCATGAAATCATATTCATTATGAAAATGGGTCATTTAATTTCCAGGAAGTGATTTTTACATTCATCAACCTCTCTTTCCCGGCAAATAGGTCATTTTGAAAGGAATGTGGCAATTTGTATATTAATGTCATAGCTATTCATATTTACCAGGAAGGGTCTTCAAGATCATTTAATATAGCTTCCTTTGATATGGAGGAAAAGTAATGGCAGGGAAAAGGGATGCATTTGCCTAAGATCCCACTACTCAAGTATAAAGAAGTATCTCTTCATTCTCTCTGTCCTGTTCTTTCTCTCTCTACCCTCCCTCCTTCCTCTCCCCTCGTTCATTCTTTCTGTTATTTCTCCTTACCTCTTTGCTCTTTGTCTTGTGTTTGTGTGTGTGTGTGTTAACACAAAAACACAGAAAAAGAACATGACAAATTGGGTGGGTATAGTGGTGGGGGTAGAACAGAAAATATGAGAGATAGTGAGATGAACACAAAGACCAAAAAAGAAAGAAAAGGAAAGTTGAAGACAGAGATACAGGGATAGAGATAGCAAGAGAATGAATGTAAGAGAAAGAGAGTGCAAACAAGATAAATATCAACCTTTTTTCATCTAAACAGTCACTGTTGGGTAACTCAATGTACACATTTATCTCTGAAAATGAAATGTATGTCCTGCAATGCTGAAGCATGCATGGGTAGCCCATATATGGTAGTTCTGTTGAACATGTCCATATCTGGTTTCATGGCCTAAGTTCATGAGAATGACTGACCAAGTCTCTTCCTCAAGAGGGCACCAGATCTTATTACAGATGGTTATGAGTCACCATGTGGTTGCTGGGAATTGAACTCAGGACCTTTGGAAGAGCACGCAGTGCTCTTAACCACTGAGCCATAGGATGAAATTTATATAGCAACTAACTGTTCCCTTAATTTAATATGATAAATGTATTAAGCATCCAAACCAACAACTAATCTTAAGGACAAAATAAGTACATGAAAATTTATTTTCTTAATAAGACTATTCAATTCAAGTGTTCTTCTTCTCTATTATAATAACCTAAAGTGTTTTAGAGCAATTCTGTTGTATCCACTTGCATGGGTGAGAGAGTCTAAAGATCTTTTAGTTGGGTGTCATATTTAATTCACATTTGTTCCTGTGGTCATCCATCAGTAAGGGTACTGCTTAGACAAATATCCTGAGGTCCAGATTAATATGAACAAGGTGAGAAAGGAATAAATAAGAAGTAAAGGGATTAATTGCAAAAGGATTATTAGAAATATACATGAGTGGATTTGGAATGTAACGCAGTAGTAGAGACTTGCCTAGCATAAACAAGGTCCTGGATTTTTTCTCCAGCTCTGAGAAAAAACTATATAGATTTAAAGATAAACAAGGAAATAAGGGGAAATTATCACGCTGTTACATCAAGCTGGAAAAAAACTTCCTCTGGCTTGTTATAAAATTTAAAAATTTTGTCCTGAGATTATAAAGTGTTGAGCCCTAACTGGAATATTTCCATCAAGCACCCTTCCCCCAAGGTTCAGGAATCATCATGAAAGAGAGGGCAGAAAGGTTGAAAAAGTCAGAAGTAGTAAAGAACTGTTGCAAAACAGAGCTTTCTGGACATATCTGGGACATTGTGCACATGAACTCAAAGCAGCTATGGTTACATGCACAAGATTAAACACCAGCTAAAAGTCTAGTATTGCTAAGGAAGAGGCTCATGAAATGTGACCCTAGCCAAGGTACTATTGAAAATTCATGGCTGCCTGAAGAGACTCAGTGTCCATTTGATGTGACCCCTCATAGGCTATTCATGTGCCAGTGGATGATGTTACACCTATTCACATACCAATGAGCTGTAAGTGGACTCAGTGGTTTAAGAGAGAGAAAGAACACATAAAATTATGTAGAAATACTGGTAGTAGAAGACAGAAAAGGAATTGAAGAGAGTATAGGGTAGATTTAAGAGAAACACTATATATATGAAAAATTCTCAAATAATAAAGTATTAGAAAGCATAAAATCTGAATGTATAAAAAAACACCATCAGAAGTACAAATTACTAAGCCTATAAGGTGGTGGTGTGATAGTTGTGGTGGTGGTGGTGGTAGTATGTGTATATGTTTTAGATGGGATTCTAAAACACAGTATAATGTAAAGGCTAATATCAAATCTCTGGTTTCAAGTAATTTTCTTTCCTCAACATCCTAGTTAGTGTTTAGCACAGGCAAATGCTCTCATTCCACTCTGCAAATGTTTTTAAGAGTGAAAATAAGCTTTTGAATTTCAACTTGTGATTATTGTTCTAATAAAACATATTATTGGGGTAGATGGATAACTCAATAATAGAGAACATGCCTCACACATACACAAGATACTGGGTTTGATCAACAATGTGACACACATGCGTGCACGCATGCACACACATTTTTCAAGCTAACAAAGAAGGAGGTACTGCATCTTTGTTCCTTAATGAATAGGAGCTTTGCTGTATGAATTTTTGGTTTCATTATTTTCTTAGAAGACTGTGGAACTTTTTATAGCAGATGGTTGCAGCAACCTAGTTCCAGATTGTGTTTTGTAATCAGTTTAAATTCAACTATTATAGTCCAAGAATCCACAGACTGATAAAAAATTATAAAGAAAATGTGGTATATACATACAATTAAATATTCTGTTTTGAAAATGAAGGAAATTCTAACATGATATAATAAGAATATATATAATAAGAATATAATAAGACCTCAAAGGTGTTGCATTAAATAAAATAAGCCTGTCACAAGAAGGTAAAAACTACAAGATTCCCTTTATATGAACTATCTGTAGTAACTATATTTCTTGGCACAGAAAGCAGAAAAGTGGGTTCTAATGAATATGTGGGTGGGAGAATGTTAATTTTTTTGTTTTAATGGTACCATTTTTGTTTTGCAAGATGAAACATTTCTACAGATGAACAGTGGTGATTACAGAAGAGTAATAGGTATGTATTCTGTCACTCAGCTATGCAAATAAATCTTAAGAAGGCTTGTTTTGTTACATATATACATAAACACATATATGTGCTATTATTTATTGAAGGGGATAGTCCTAGCTCAAAAAATTGCTGCAAAAAAATATTTTTCATAGTGGAAAACTGAAAACATTA
>JAQHUG010000464.1:11414-22715 GCA_028555095.1 Dicrostonyx torquatus | reverse complement strand
TCTTCTCCTCCCAGAACTTCCGTTCTGTCTACTCTGCCCACCTAAGGGTTGACCTAATTATAAGCCAGGCAGGTCTTTATTTAACCAATCAAAGCACAGAAATACAGGTGGACCCTCCCACAGGTTCCCAGGTGTCCAAGGGGATGTTGCCAGGTAGGCCCTTGGGTAGTAGGGGAGAGCGTGCCTGAACTGGCCTTGTCCCATAGCCACACTGAAGAATATCTTAAATATCACTGTAGAACCTTCGTCTGGCAATGGATTAAAATAGAGACAGAGACCCACATCGAAGCACTGGACTGAGCTCCCAAGGTCCAGATGAAGTGCAGAAGGGAGAAGATGAGCAAGGAAGTGAGGACCGCTAGTGGTTCGTCCACCCACAGAAATGATGTGACTGATCTATTGAGAGCTCACCAAGGCCAGCTGGTCTGGGACTGAATGAATATCTGATCAAACAGGACTCTCTGAATTGGGCTGACAAGGGGAGCTGACTGAGAAGCCAATGATAATGGCACTGGGGTTTGATTCTACTGCATGTACTGGCTTTTTGGGATCCTAGTCTGCTTGGAGGCACACCTTCCTAGGCTTGGATGGAGAGGGGAGGGCCTTGGACTTCCCACAGGGCAGGGTACCCTGCCTTCTCTTAGGACCGGATGTGAAGGAGGATGAGTAGGAGGAGTGGGAGGGAAATGGGAGGAGGGGAGGAGGTAGAAGTTTTGTACGGTATTATTTATAAAGAAATAGCCGGGCAGTGGTGGCGCACGCCTTTAATTCCAGCACTTGGGAGGCAGAGGCAGGCAGATCTCTGGGAGTTCGAGACCAGCCTGGTCTACAAGAGCTAGTTCCAGGACTAACTCCAAAGCCACAGAGAAACCCAGTCTCGAAAAACAAAAAAAAAAAGAAAAGAAAGAAAGAAAGAAAAAAAATATAAAATAAGGCTAAAAAAATAAAGATTATTTTTGAAATATTAGAGAAGGATCATTATGAATAAAAGCTAATAATATTGTTATAAGACAGAAAAATAAAACACAACCACAAAAGACTTAAAATACAGAAAGCAACAATGAGAATACCAAACAATAACAACAAAAACTCAACTGGAGGCTATCATTTATTTGTCCTGAAACTATTACATGAAACTATATTAAGCAATCCTCCTCTATATTTGAAGGTACAGTAAGCAAATATTGTCTCCTCTAGCTCCTGCCACTATGATTTAAACACCATGATAGGTGATATCCTGGAATTGTAACCAAAAGAATCCTTTCATTCCAGAAGTTGCATTTGTCAGGATATTTTATTAAAAGAAGTAATATAAAAACTGATACCTTGAGTGGGATTTCAACGCCAGGCCATATTTCATAGTATCCCAGTATAATGTAGGATGACTTTCTCTCTCTCTCTGAAACCAGATTCAGAGCTAAAATATGACACAAATGGCTCTTCTTTAAGTTCTTTGGAGCTCCAAGTGCTGTATCTCCACCATAGCATTATTTTCTTCTTTGAGTTTCCTAAACTATTCCAGGATCGTTCACTAAACTCTGCCTAAAATATATTTCAAGAATTTTCTAGTCTAAAGTTGGAGGCTTTTTTATATTCATGCTATAAAACAGTTCCAATGACCAGAGAACAACATGGTCGGGTTTATACAAAAATAGCCACTCTTCTCAGTAGATTTTTCTATACTAAGTACTTTATTGTATTTGTGACTGATGGTGGGCAGCAGAGAATATTGGCTGGAATTCCAGGTGAGAGTCATTCCAAACTCATTCCACTAGGGCAGTGGTTCTCAGCCTGTAGGTTGCTACCCTTTTGATGGTCAAACAACTCTTTCACATGGCTACCTAAAATCACATGCATATCAGATATTTACATTACAATTCATAATAGTAGCAAAATTACAGTTATGAATTAGCAAAGAAATAATTTTATGGCTGGGGGTCACCACAAGATGAGGAACTGTATTAAGGGGTCACAGCATTAAGACGGCTGAGAACCATGGCACTAGGGACTGTTAACTGCTGCTTTGCCATTGCAATATTCCTACCTATCACTAAGAAGATGGTATATATCACATAGACCCATAGTTGGACAAAACAGAGAGAATGAGAAACGTTATACTGCTCAGTCCTTAGTGAGATTTTTTTCACACCCTTTCCCTCAAAGCTCAGGAATCAATGTGGAAGATGGGTTGGAAAGATTATAAAAATGAGATGCTAGACAATTTTAAATAGAGAACAATCTCCAGATACAATGGGGCAGATGAACATATGAGCCCACAAAGACTGTGGCAGCATACCTAGGATCTAAACAAGGTCAACTATGACAAAAAAATCACAGCATGAAAAAAGGGAAGTGTGCACAAAGCTCTACCCACACGCAAAAAAATTATTCACAAATAATAGCTGCTGAAAAAGGGAATATCATTTTGTTTTTAGTGGAGTGACCCTGTACCTAACAACCACACTCCAGGATGATCAATAGAAATCAGACTCCATGATTTTTAGTAGCATTTTCATTTGTTTTCATTTTTGGGAGAGAAAAAGAACATGGAGTTGGGTTGATAGGGAGAGGGGGAAGATCTGAAAGGAATTTGGGGATAAGCTAGAATAAAATAAAGTTATACTACATGAAATACTTAATTTTTAAAAAGGAAAAACAGTAAAAACCTGATCAAAGATATACAAAGGCCACCATGATCCTTCCCAAAACACATGGCCAGATCTATCATAGCAATATCTTACACCTGGTATGAATTTCTGTCTTAGCTTTCGAGAGCTGTAATAAAATATCACGACAAAAAGAAACTTGGGGAGAAAAAGGTTTATTTCACTAGGTCCTTTCTCATCAATCATCTATCAAGAAAATGCGCCACAAACTTGCCCATGGGCCATTCTGGAAGAAGCATTTTCTCAATTGATATTCCTTCTTCTCAAGACACATTAAAAACATAAGCACCAGCTTATGAAAAAGTAAGAACACCATTACAATATGTATGCGCATGTTTTGAAATTGAAAATGAGTACGTACACATCTATATGGGCCTTCTCAAAGCAGGGTGGACACTGAGGAAGCCTACATAATAAGAGGCTGAACTTTTATTTTGTAATTACTATTCTTCCATTAACTTAAAAGTTTTGCAGTGAGCAGAGTCTTGGTATGACCACCTCGGGAGTCCTAAAAAAAAAAAAAGTTCCTAAAGTTCATCCTGCTACATTTCCTAGGAAGTTAAGAGTTCACAGTGGAACTCAATTTATCCCAAAGGAAACAAGTTTATTCTGCTTCATCCATGCTGCTTTGCATTGAGATCCTCATGAAATGAAATCTTTTTCTTTTTCTTTTTTTTTTTTTTTTTTTTTTTGGTTTTTCGAGACAGGGTTTCTCTGTGGCATTGGAGCCTGTCCTGGAACTAGCTCTTGTAGACCAGGCTGGTCTCGAACTCACAGAGATCCGCCTGCTTCTGCCTCCCGAGTGCTGGGATTAAAGGCGTGCACCACCACCGCCCGGCATGAAATCTTTTTCTCATGTACTGAATAGAATGCCTTTGTGAATATTCATTATAAAAATAGATTGTTGTCCAATTTACTAAAGACTGTTTATGAGCCCCCTTACAATTATGCCTGGTGAGTAAAAATTTTCTGACTTCAAAAATCTTGAATGATGCTTCTTTCAATTTTGTAGCGCAAAAACACATAAACATCTTTTAGTTGCCATGACAATAGGAGAAAATTAAAAATAGAAAACATTGAGCTGTGCTGAATATTTTAGTGAATTGAACACTGGGAAGTAAATAAAAATCAGTTTTATATGACATCAACATTTTATATGAAACATTCAAATTTAGAAGTGATTCAAAATTTTAAGAAAGGGCTGGTGTCACAGTTCCAAGATAAAAAGCTGGCTTGGCATGTGCGAGTTCCTTCATATTAAAATCCGTGACCAGATCAATGTCTTAAGCTCTCCCAATCTCTTCATCCCATTCTAAATTTTTCTGACTTCCTATCACGTTTTAGTATAGTTGATTATTTACTAATTGTATCTGCTAGAGATTTAGTCCACTTTGCTTAGAGTTGAGGGAGTTTCCAAGCTGTGTGAATTTAAATATTTAAAACCACAAAATATTTCATAAAAAAAGTTGTCCAGCTTTCTTCTTTCTCTGCCATATGAAACCTTCACAGCATAAAGGCTACTCAGTGATCTTTCCTACATCCCACCAATTACCTCAAACCAGACGGGCAGTTAATTACATTTTTTTATGAAGAGGGAGCTCAAAAATAAAATTTGCTATGACTGCATATTTGTAGGTAAACCTGAAGGTTCGCAATGTGATATTTGAATAGGAATCATGCAGAATTTAATTATTAAAATTTTAATCATTGTGTTTCTAAGTCAATTTTTCATTTGCAAATATATGATTTTCTCGTATTTTCTATAATATAAAATTAATATCTGTCCTGCAACATAAATTGAATACCATCTTTGGCATCCAATGTATGTGGATTTATGGTTGTTTATGGAAACAACCATTTCCATAAAGATATTTTTACAAACCAGGAATGAAATTTCAGTGAATTTTTCTAACTTTATTATTATTTCTATCATCTTTGCTTCTTTTTTTAATGAATGAAATAGTTATCTTATTTTCTACAGAACAGAAAATATAAATATACAAGAACATTGACAACTTTTTAAAGTCACAAACAAGTGAGTGGCTGATGCTAAAATTTTTGAAAATGTAATATCTTAATTTGTCAAATACAAAATAAACAAAAGAACTCTTGCTTACTATAATGAAGGAAAAGTTTCAAAAACACATTACCTATTGATTTTTTCTATTTCTTTCTTATATTCTTCTTGATTGAGGACTTAATACTAAGTTATCCTAAATTTTCAAATTTTTTGGCCTTTTATTAGCTCATTTACTATAATGAAAATTAATTAGAGAAAAATGAACCAATAGTGAGTTATTTACCTTAGAAAACGTGTGTGCTAGGAAGGGACTGAGGAAGAAAACAAAGTGTACATCATTTGATTAAACAATATCAAAGATCTTCAGGTAGGGGTGGAATTTCGTGACCACCTCCTCCTTTCAGCTGGTATTTTGTCTGGCTTGATATTCTATGAATTTTTAACATACTGTTATTACTTTTAAACTACATTATGAAACTATATAAATAAAAGCAATGTGGAAATGACTTAAATGTATTCAAGGAAGAACAGAACAAAAAAGTGATCACAGATATAGTACACTCATACATAATCTACATTACTGATGTGGATCCATGGAAACATTTTTGGAAAACAAAAATACTCTTTAATAATTACTGAATGTACACCCTCTCTTTCTCACACACACACATACATATATAAAAGAATTAAATTAAAAATTACTTTCTTCTTCCCAGTAAAAAACTCAATATAGATTACAGACTTAGCTATTATAATATGTTTTCTTAAATTCTTATAAGGAAGAAAAACAGAAATCTTGGATATAGTTTTGACAAATACCTTTTTTTCTGAAATGACATTAAACTTCAGGCAATAAAAACAAAAAAGGTGGTATAAACATCATACATAAAACCTCTTGTAAGAACAAGAAAGTAATCATACTGTAGAGACAACCTGTGAGATGATAAAATATTTGTGATGTGTACATCTAATAAGAGGTTAATATATAAAATGCATAAGGAAGGCAAATGAAATTATAACAAAGAACAAATAATACTTAAACTATGAGAAAGGTTCTACATGCATGATTTTTCAAATAAAATGTCTGGATGAAAAATACATACATAGAAAAGATGCCTGATGACTAGTCATCAGGCAGTTACAGACCCAAACCACAAGGAGATAGATATTACCTTACATTAACTCACTAGGTAAAGTTGATACAGCCTAGGGTCATCTGAGAGGGAACTCTCAAATGAAAAATTGACTATATATTAGCCTATGAATATGTCTATGGATGATCATCTCAAATGTTAATTGTTGTAAGATTGTTCAGGCCACTGTGGGCAGTTCCATTCTTGGAGTAGGTGATCCTGGTCTACAGAGAAGCTTATGAGGGGGCAATCCAATAAGCAACATCTAGCCATAGTTTCAGCTTTGAATTTCTGGTGAATTTCCTGCCCTGACTTCTTTCAATGATTGACTGTGACTTAAAAGCAAATAAATCCTTTCCTTCCCTAAATGAGTTTTGGTCAGAATATTTCGTTACAGCAAAATAATAAACTAGAGTATTATATAAATCAACAATCTGAGTTCTGAGTATATATATATATATCAAAAGAAAATCACTTTCGGATAATGACTTATATGCATATCTTATATTCATTGCAGCATTACCCACAGTAGCCTCTAAGGAAACATCCCACATATTTGCCAACTAAAAAATTTGTCAAAGAAAAATATTTCAAACAAGCTCACACATTGTCAAATACTACCTACCCATCCATCAAAAGAATACCATAGTATTTATAATATTCTTCAACTTCAAGTATATTATGCTAAGTAAAATGCTTTGAATTAAAAGATCAGATTTTAATATCAATGGCAAATAGATTTATTATGATATCAATACTATTGATAACAAATAAATCCATTATGAAATTATGAAAAGGAGGATGGGTGTTTTATTAAATGGAAAAAATTAAATTCATTTACTTTCACCCTGAATATGACTGTTCAAATGTGAATTCAACAAGGATGACACCAGTAAAGATATCAAACTGAAGAGGGAAATGTCTGTGTGGCCTCAACCCTATATAGAAACATGTAGTCAATTGAGAAAATGTAGAGAAATAATGATAGTATCTTAAAAATTGCTAATGATTTGGATTTTTTTAGTAGATGTTGAGGATGCAATTCCGGTTCTCAGGCTTACAAAGCAAGAAATTTACCCATTGAGCCATCTCTCCATCCTCACAATTTCTTTATAAAGAATAGCCTGGCTAGGTGGTGGTGGCGCATGCCTTTAATCCCAGCACTTGGGAGGCAGAGGCAGGTGGTTCTCTTTGAGTTCAAGGCCAGCCTTGTCTAGAAGAGGTAGTTCCAGGGAAGGCCCCAAAGTTACATAGAAACCCTGTCTTGAAAAACAAAAGCCCGTTCTTGTACATACACAAAGGATAAAGAAACAAAGAGGGAAATCAGAGAAACATCACCTTTCACGATAGCCACAAATAGCATAAAGTATCTTGGGGTAACACTAACCAAGGAAGTAAAAGAACTATTCAACAAGAACTTTAAGTCTTTGAAGAAAGAAATTGAAGAGGATACCAGAAAATGGAAGAATCTCCCATGCTCCTGGATCGGTAGGATCAATATAGTAAAAATGGCAATTCTACCAAAGGCAATCTATAGATTCAATGCAATCCCCATCAAAATCCCAACAAAATTCTTCATAGACCTTGAGAGAATAATAACTAACTTTATATGGAAAAACAAAAAGCCCAGGATATCCAAAACAATCCTATACAACAAAGGAACTTCCGGAGGCATTACCATCCCTGACTTCAAACTCTATTTCAGACTATATATTGTATACTGGTTGAGTTTTCTATACATTATAATAATCATTATTAAATAAAATATAACAATGTAGTAAATCATACACAGTAGAATTACAAGTAGTTTCTACAATTATAGGGTAGAAATAACTAAAATAAACTTAGAAGAAAAGATAATTTCTTTAATACTTTATGCAGTATTTTTGATAGGATATTGCTCAGTTGTTTTTATTGTGTTAGAATAGAATACTAAAATAAAAAGTGTCAATGTATTACATGTACACCTCCATAAATTTTTACGAGTAAATATTCCACAGTTGAAATTTAAAAGGTAAACTAATTAAAGATCTTTTGTAAATTTAAAGCAATGATAGTGAGCTGTTGTCGATGTGGATTAGAAATAATCAGTGCATGTAATTTTAATTCACATCATATATTCATTGTTCCCTACACATGATTCCATTTGCAAAATGACATCACTAGTAGCTGGGTACTTAGGACAGAATAGTATACCGTTAGTAAAAAATAGTAAATTACTACCTAGTGCAAATAAAATAACATCAAACAACAAAATATTTCCATGTTCACATTCTTCTTATGGGTCAGTCATTGCCCTCTGGCTTTTCTGTTGAAAGTATCATTTCCAAAATGCTCTACAAATCATAGACTACATTCATAGCCCTAACATAATTTATGCTTCAAATATGTAAAAGCATATTTATAATCTCTTACCATTTACTATCATACACATAGTAATACTATTGAACACAACACCTCAAGTTCAATTAACTGACTTTTGGTAGTGTATTGGTCTCTACATATTTTTCCCATTTTCTTTTTTGTAAGTGTGAATCCATAGCATTTTTAAATTTACCCATAAAAGAGTGAATTTGTGGTGTATTTTATTATGTCTTGTTACATGTATATGCTCTATAATGCTCATATCATGGTAGACTGAATTTCTTAGTAAATCAGAACTTAAAATTCAGGCCTTAAACACAGGGACAAACAGGGAGACAAGGAATTCATAGTAATCTATTGTTATCTTCATAATTTGATAACTAATAGCAATATGAGGACATAGAAAACATTTTCTGATAATGTTTTATGATATTTATAAAGCATTATTATGAGAGTACACCTTAAAATTAATGAAACTAGTATGATCAATTTATAAACACTTGTAGAAAAGGACTGATTAAATTAGTAGTTTACATGTATTATAGTAATAATCAACTAGAGTATTTAATTGAAAGAAAGAAACAAGAGACAGTAGAGAATATGAAAATAAATTATTGATCAATAAAATTTGCAAAAATACTTTAAGGCCCATAGCAAGAAAATTAAGTCTTTGTAATGCCTAAAGGACTCAGCATTCTATTCCACAGTTACTGACTTAGTTGTATTCATTGTTGTTCTATTCACAATAGCTAAAAAAAGGTGTAGATGTACTACATATACATCATGGAGCAGTATTCATCTGTAAAGAAAAATGAAATAATTAAAATTGTAGGTAAATGGATAGGACTTGAAATTAAATTGAGTGAAGTAACCCAGACCCCAAAAGACAACTATCACATGTTCTCTCTCATCAGAGTCTCCTAGCTCCAAATCTTTAAATGTGTGTAGGTATCATGGAGTAACTTCACAAATGAGGAAAATAAAAAGGAAACCCTAGTTGGGTAAGGAATTAGAGAATCAGTAGAGTGCAGAATAGCAGAGTACAAGTGATCTGATTATGGAAATAGGAAAAACGTAGAGGAGCTCTAACTAGGGTGAAGGGGGTATTAAATACAGAAGCAATAGAGTAAAATAACAATAAGGATGCCTGGAAAAGAAATAAGAAATCACACTATTAATTGTTTACCAAGAAAAATATACTACAATATGGTAACTAGCTAAAATCCTGAGGCAATATATTAACATGGAAAGAACACACTATATGATTTTGATTCTAATTGTATTTCCTTAAATAGGATACTAAATCTTCTTCATCTTGTATTTTCTTCAGTAGAATAACCATCATTAAATCTGGCTTGATTTTTGAATTAAGAATTCTAAGACAATGAGTTCTAAGAAATTTCTTTACATGTTCTGAAAATATTTTCAAACATGGATTTTACTTGATAAGTATATGCTTATGATAGTAGGTGCTTTCGGATCAGTTGAGGAGACTTGCGAGCACATTTCTCACAAAAGGAAAAAAGTCTAAATAAGAATAAAAATAAAACATTTAAGGACACATAACAAACTTATTTGATAAGAACAGCAAGAATTTTTGACACATAAGACTCTCATCACTTTCCTTAACAGTTTCTGAATTTTATTTGTAAAATATATACCTTAGTAAACAAAAGTGAAGTTAATAATATGATTATGTACCTATAAAATGCCAATTAAAACAAACATGAGATAACTTCATATGACAACGAAGTGAATATTAATTACTTTTTTAATATAGAAATTGGAAAACTTTGGTGATAATGTTAAATAATGAAATGTAGGCTATAAATCTCTGTTAATGTAAACTGTGATAACTAAGGAACTAGAGAGCTGGCTCAGTGGATAAGAGCACTGCTTGCTCTTCCACATGTCCTGAGTTCAATTCCCAGCAAACATATGGTGACTTATGACCATCTGTAATGAGATCCAGTGCCCTCTTGAAGAGAACTGGTCTGTTATTATCATCAACTTAGAACATGAAACCCAATATGGATAAGTACAACAGAACTTCCATATATGGGCTGACCATGCACACTAAAAATTAGTATATGAAAGGTTGAGGTAATTTTCACACACAAAAATATGCTCTTCTCCATGAACCACTATTCCAAACTAGTGCACATAGCCAAGAAAGAAAAAAATAGAAGTCAATAAAAGAATGCATTTATTTATAATAATATAAATGAATATAAATTATTTATAATAACATTAATTGTGCATCTATGAGAGCATGGATAAAACAACATGTGTGTTCATAAAATGGAATTTACTCAGCAATAAAAGACATCGAAATACTGCTGAATGTAACAAATGAAAATATCTCTAAAGAGGCTTGCTGACAAATGTCAAAAAATATTCTAGGACTGCACACCATATAATATCATTTAGATGCATTTTATTATTTTTCTTTGAAAATTTATTTAGCAATAGAGAGGAAAGTTTATAAACCAAGTTTATAACATATTTCTGAATAAAATCAATTTTAAAATATAGAAAGAAAATTCAGTATCATGTTAAACTAATGAAATTTTTAGGAGATGAAAGCAGTGATTTCATCTGTAGTAAGAATGAGAAACTGATAAGCATTATGAAGAAATGTTGGGAGATGATAATATTTTATACCTGCTAATGAGTTGCATTTTATAGCTAAATGAACTAAATACAAAGAAGTATGAATGTTAACAATGAATTTTGTTTAAATCAAAAATAAAATTCAACCAACCATAAATGTCATTAAACTTGTAGTAACCATATTGTAGTATTGTGATAATAAAACACATGAGCATTAAAATGTAAATATAATTGTATATAATATCTGGTATTTGTGACAGTTTTATTTATGACACACAAGTTTAATAAAGGCCAAAATACACACAGATTACTATACCAGAGAGAGCTCCTCCGAAGAAGCAGGTAGGTAGGTGATCCGCGCAGAGAGAGCGCTTTCCACGTGGGCCTATCATTTTATACCCCTCTTGGGACCTGGTGGTCCAGCCCCATTAATTAATTACAACTAATTAGGGGGCAGAATGATTAGCTAATGGCAGGGCGTGGCTATAAGCTGAAATGGCCAATA
>JAQHUG010000463.1:1126733-1140363 GCA_028555095.1 Dicrostonyx torquatus | reverse complement strand
GGAGCCTCATGGTGACTGGCCCACTTCCTTCTCTCTTCCCAGATCTTCCATTCTGTCTACTCCACCCACCTAAGGGCTGACCTATCTTACAAGCCAGACAGAGTCTTTATTCAACCAATGAGAGTAATACAAAATACAGGAGACCACTCCCACATCAAAACCCTGTCTCAAAAAACCAAAAAAAAAAAAAAAAAAAGGTTGAGTCCGCATGGGAAAGCTCTGTCTCTCTCTCTGCGGATCATGGGTTGGTGAGTGTCTTCGGAGAAGCATGGATCCAGGGTCTGGTATTGTAAATCTGCTTGTGTTCCTTACTCCTATTAAAGTGTATGTCTTAAAGATAGCTGGCTTGGGCAATAATTAATTGAATCTCACACATAACTATTATATCCATTTCACTGCTTATTTGTGTTTTTATAAATTTCATTAAGGAATTTGTTAATTTCTCTTTTAAAGCCCTCTATTGCATTCATAAATGTATTTTACAGTCCCTGTCCTTTTCTTCAGCTATGTTACAACCACAAGGTCTGCTGTAAACTGTTGTGGGATAGAGTGAATATTTGCTGTCTATGCTGTTATTGAGTTTATTCTCACACTGATATCTATACCTCTGAATTTGGGATGATTTAATTCTAGGTGTTGATTGATATTTGGTCCTGTCTTTGTTGTGTAGGTACTTCCATTTCTGTTGCCTTCTCTGATTCTTAAGAGGTTGTAGTGGCTGTGTGCTTCCTTGTAGGAAACTCTGAATTTCCTATCATGTTGAGCAAATAAGGATTTTGTGTACAATGTGTTTTTAGGCTTTGTGGTCTGACAGGAATATGGATAAGGTAGAAAGGAGAGGGAGCTGAGGGGAATCCCAGGATGGAAGAAAGCAGAGTCTTCCACCAAGGTCTACTTAGTCCCCTGGGAGGTTAGAGAGAGCAGAAAGACCACAACAGGTAGTCTGTTGCAGGGCTGGATGATGAGACTGGAGCACTGGATTTAGAGGAGAGATTGAAGAGTGAAGATCTGAAGCTTTCCTACCTGCTTGGCAGGTCTACATTTTCTTTGGAAGTCTTGGTTGGCAGAATCCTAGGAAATGTCTGCTGCAGTTGAGGGCTTGGACAAAGGATGAGATGCAAAGGCAAAGGATGAAGCAGATCTGCTTTATCTTCTGGAGAGGGGACAAAGAGGAACTGGAGGGTGCAGGGGGTGTTTGCTATAGAACTGGCATGAGGCTGGAGGACTAGATTTAGAGGAAGGAGGGAGAGGTGAAGATCTGTAGTTAGCCTATCTGCATCCATCTACATCTGGCAGAATCCCACAGGTTCCCAAGGATTCTCATTGCATAATTTTAAAGGACATAGAACTTTTAGTTTAGGGGATTAAACCTTCCCAAGGGATTTAATGACAACAAGCTTTACTCAGACCATGGTATATACTATTGAATTTTTGTGGATTGAAGTTAGAATTGTTGATATTCATCTACAGTGAAACTTTAACAAATAATTAATTGTCTAGAATGTTAATTTTGAGAAGCCCTGCCAGAAAACAATAATTAAGGAATTGGCAGAATTATTGTTATTTTTATTAAAAACTACTGTTTTATTCCAGCAACTTTTGTAAAAAAATATGCCCACAATTACTTCTTTTGTCTTTTAATGCTGCATAATTTCCAAGGATACAATTTGTTTCTACATTTTAGAAAATCAATAGATGATGAAAAATTATCAAAATTGGGGATATTTAAAATAGCATGCTGATATTTGATGACTTGGAAATGGTGTGTGTGTGGGGGGGTGTCAATGTGTTTATTTTGGGTTTATTGTTCCTCTGTCCTTGCCTCTGTGTTATGTGTGTGTGAGAAAGATTACATGTGAAATTATATATATGCAGGCATATATACATGATTTTGGGTACTGAAAAGATGCTTGAGCTAAAGGCTAGGTGCTTTGCTGGGCAACACTAGTGGCAGAGAGATAGGAAGAGGACCAAAGCTATAGGTTTATACAACCTACAGGATTGAGGTGACTGTGTCTCTTTCTTTGGTTTCTGTCTACTACAACCTCTGTACTGATGTGGGATTCCCCTCTGTATGTTGTGAATATGTTTTATTTCCATTGGTTAATAAACTGCTTTCAACCAATGGTTTAAAAGAATATAACCAGGCTGGAAAAGACATATTGTGAGGATAGGCAGAGTCAAAAAAACACCATGTAGCTGCCAAAGGAGACAAATGAACCAAAAATCTTAAAGGTAAACCATGCGCCTTGTGGTAAAATAAAAATAAATAATAGAATTGGGATAATTTAAGATATAAGAGTTAGCTTAGAAATACACTTAAGCTATTGGCCAAACAGTACTGCAATTAATACAGTTTCTGTGTGATTATTTCAGGTCTGGATGAAACAAGCAGCAACTGACTACACTCCATTATAAATTTTTTTCACCCCAAGCTCCAAAAAGATGGATCTACTTGACGTCTCTAAAATAGTCATCTAACAAAAAATATAAAGTGAATGTCTCAGGAATTCTGTTGTAACAGTAAATTGTGAAAATATAATTGATTATTTTAGTTCTTAAGTACCATATATAAAAATGTGTTGAAATTGAAACACAACTCTTCAGTTGAACAAATATTTATTTATTGCATTTGCCAATAATGTTGTTATAGAAAATAAATGGCATGTTGTATTATTTTTGCCTGGCAATTTTATTTGTTTTATGTATGTCTAGTGTTTGAAATTATAAAAATCCTAACAAGTAAGCTCCTAAAGCTTTAAAAATTTCTATTACCTCACCTCATTTTCCTTTTTCCCTCTAACCCTTCACTGTCCCTCAAACACGTCCCATTTGATCCCCATTTTCAAGTTGATAGCCTGCTTTTTGTTTCTTTGTTATATATATATAACATATATATATACATGTATATATATATATATATACATAAATGCACAGTTATATAAGTGTGACTTCTGAGTTTGTTTTTGTATTATTGTTTTTGTGTATATATGATTTCTAGGCTTATTACTTTTTACCTAATCACCAATAAGGGGCTTATCTAGGAAAGGTTNCCACATGTTTAGAATAATAATACTCTTTTGAATGATCTCATAAAGCTCATTTTAAATTTTCATTTTATTTTATATTATTTTATGTGTGCGAGTATCTGCCTACATGTAAATTTATGTACCAAGTGTATGTCTGATATCTGAGGAAATCAGAGGAGGACATCAGGATCCTAGATCTGGTTTTGTAGATGGGCATAATCTCCTGTGTCTGTGCTGGGAATGACATCCAGGTTATCTGAAAGAGCAATAAGTACTCCTCACTACTGAGCCATCTCTCTAGCTCCCTGAAGAAATATTTTTGTTTTCATATGATTTTTGAACTCCAAAGTTTTCTAATAGTCTCTTATTAAATAAGGTAGACAGGTTGCTTGTCTCCTTGTCCTGTTTGTTTGTGATTGTTGGCTGCCTGGGTCTCTTTGTATTTATTGACATACAAATGAAATGCTACTACAAAACAGTGAGCTCCATCACCCACTTCTGCAATGTCCCTTAATTCAAAAGTGCAGATACTGACTCACACTCATACATAATTGGTTTGATTTGAGGGCTATGAATTTGGAGGAATGGGATTCGTGAATAGGATACCTCAGTTCTACTTAATTATGGTATTAGAAGGGAAAATGAATTCTTGAAGAAGAGAAAGGAAATAAGTAGTAAGAGTGGGTCTGATCCTGACAGAACTGAAAGACAGGCCATGCGGTTCTAGGAAGAGTGTTATTTTAGCACAGCTCCAGTTCCGAGAGTTGTTTCTGTCCCCACTTTAATTCATGTGCCATCTCGCCTACTTAAGTCAGGAATGACAGATAGTGATTATCTTTATGAATAAAAAGCAGGTTTACAGGGTTCAGATATTGGCAACTGAAGACAGTGACACCATTCAGGAGCAAAGGATCACAGGTCACACACACTGCTCTATGCATATTCAAAAACACTCCTTTTACACAGTCTATCGTGTTTAGGTTCTTCATTATTTTGCAGCAAGCACCTTCTACTCTCCAGAGCTGAAGACAAAATAGTATTTCCCAAAAAGGCTATGGTACTATACTAAAAGACCTGAATCTTTTAGTAAAGATTAGAATAGGCCATGGGACCTGTTCATTTCCCTTATCCAGTGGGGTGATAGAGAGTTGTCTTTTTCCCTGCACTTTTGTCTAACAGAAAGAAATAAAATATCTCATTTTTTGTAGATGATCTCTTTCCCTCCTCCTATTAGATTTCATGTGGCCTAAGTGTTGGAATCATGTTAGCAATAATGGAGTGATGGGGAATGGTTCTAGCCTATCAGGCTAATGGCCATGCCCCGCCATTAGCCATTATCTAATTATTCCGCCCCTCATTAGCCATTAGCTAATTATTCGGGGTTGGACCATCAGGTCCCAATTAGGTATAAAAGGTTGGGTTCACGTGGGAAAGTCTCTCTCTCTCTCTGCGGATCGTGGGTTGGTGAGCGTCTTCAGAGAAGCATGGATCCAGCGTCTGATATTGTAAATCTGCTTGTGTTCCTTACTCCTATTAAAGTGTATGTATTAAAGATAGCTGGCTTGGGAAATAATTAATTGAAACTCACAATGGAGTTTTACAATTATGAGGAGAATGTCTACCCATAGCATAGTTACAGGTATTTTGCAGTTCTCCCCTGATGAAAAGGCAGTTTTAGAGCACATTTCTCTTTTTTAGTGTGAGGATTTTAGGAATGTAAGCTGTAGAAGATTCCAGTAGGATGAAATATTCTATCCTACCATTATTTGGGAGTGGGAAAATTTCTTTAAAAACAAGGCTTATGCACAATACATATTTGATGAGGTTGTAAGAGGAAGAAGAAAGCAAAGAATTCACTCATTCATGAAAACTTCTCACTAATTTTCCTAAAAGGGAGGACTCCACATTCAGGGTGTAAGGAGCAAAATTCAACGCAGAAGCATTTTTAGCCCCTCACAATCACTGAAAGCCTTCTTAAAGGCCAGCTGCATGTTTCTTTTAATTAGCTCAGGATTCACTGCGCCACACATTGCAAGCACTCCTTCTTGAATAGCATCCTTGAGTAATGCAGCTGGGAACGAAGTCAGCCGAGCCCTGATGCAGCTGAGCAGTTGAAACGATGGAAATCAAATGTGAATTCTGATGAAGTAATTTCATTTTGAGTCTTTCAGATTTCTTCCCTTTGAAATTTAAAAGAAACAAAACCTTGAGTTCAGCTAGTTCACTGCCTCCTCCATGCCAATTTGCATTTTCAGATAATAGAAGTATTTTGACTAAATGAATATTGAAAACAGAATTCTATTTTCTCACCTAATGGGGAGAATGTTTTTAGTGTATCGAGCCTATAGTAATTTTCTGCTGATAATATAATAGCTGACCTCATTTGTGAAGTGAAGCAAACCTGTTATTTTTGCTATTGAAGTTCACCATTGCTATAATTACTCATTACAAAAATGTTACTTTGTCTGTAGCCCATCATTTATCATATGTTCAGTTTCCATATTGAATTCTATTGTTACATATTTGGAACATAAATATATCCCTTGTGTCCAGCTTTAAAAGCAAATGTAACATATATGTTGCTGACTTGTGTCAAGTTTCAGGAAGAGCAATGAGCAGGGCCCAGTGGAGAACGTCTTAGAGTTGTGAAACATGCAAACTGCTTTGAGATTTCTCTCTGCATGAAGGCTTGTCTCTCTGAGTAGGTAAATATTAGTTTGGTCCCCAGAAGATAATGTGTTAAAGACTGTAACCTATGGTATGTACACATTAACGCTTTTAGAAGAAATAGAAGAGTTCTTTAATTAACACCATCGAGTTTATATACTTTCAAAACATTTTCCATTTGAAAGCTGTACTGAAGTATTGAAAACTCTTTTCTTTAATTCTCAGACTCCTTTGATAAAGTCAGTGTCTTATAGTTTGTCGATTAACAGTCGCCAACAAATAACCATTTAGTAACACGGCTTTCACTAATGTATTATAGGTCTACCTTGAATTACGTGCTTTTTAAAAAGTGATTAAATGTGACTAATTTTTAGAAAAAGTTATACATTTCCTAAAATCATAAGACATTTTTCATATTTCTGGGAATATCTGTATATTTAAAATAAAACGTATCACCTTTAATACATGCAGTTACTAATTTCATTTTGTTTTTTCTCACCATATAAGATTATGTTTCTCTAGATATGGTGAGTGGCTAAAGATAAAGGAAAATAAAACAAAACACCTGTTATGACTATTATAAAATCTAAAACTATTATTAAAATCATTTAATTTTCACTTCTGTGAAATTTATTATGTTTTTATGCTTTGTAGGCATATAAATGCCGTGTCTCCCCAAAATAAACAACAGTATAACTCCTATGTTTTATTTCTGTTTAGGTTAAAATCCACCCATAGGACCTTTTCTACCCAATATCAATCAGTAGGCAGGTATTTCTGTCTTTTCTCACTCTCTTTATTTGTTACATTGTTTCATTGTTGTGACCAAATATCTGAGTGGAAGCAATTTAAGGTGGGAGTGTTTATTTTGGTTTAGAATTTAAGAACAGTCACAGTCCATTATGGCAGAGAAGACATGAAATCTGGACTTGGAAACAGGCTGATCACATTACCTCTACAGTCACGAAACAGGAAAATGAACATTGCTGCCAGATTCGGTCTTTCTATTCAGTTTGGGGTCTGGGCCCATGTAATGGTATGGCCAATACTTAGCTGTGTCTTCCCACCTCACAGATAAGTCCAGAAACTTGTCTCCTAATTGAATCTATATCCTGTCAGTTTGGAAATCAATATGAACCATTATTCCTACAAATTAAACTTTGTAATTAGAGATAAGGAGTTTGAATAAGTTACAATTTAAGTAAACCTGTAAAACTTATAACCATAGATTAATGTTACATTGTCTAAAAGCACAGAGTTCATTCACATCTATAAATCAAAGTTCTTTTATGTATTTAAGATGTTTCCTTTTAGAATTTGTTTTCCAGTGTAAAACTGAAAACACACACACCTGGAGGTGTTAGCCGTAATTAAAGAAAATACTTCTAAAATGAGATTAGGTGTTCTAGGTGAAGATATTAGTGGAAAACAGTAGTTTTAGCAAATAATTTCATTAATTTTTTTGTTGGCGGTGGGTTCATAATTTGATGAGTGGGTTTTTCCATGAGGAGGTGAGTGTCCTTGTGCTAACAACATTCACTATAATTTAATAGGCTCTGAAGTAAGCCACATGTCTCAAAATTTCATTGCTTACATGAAATCAAATTATACCAAATGCCTCATTTCAGTTCTCCATGAGTTATGAAAGAAACCAGAATGACAGTTTGAAATATATTCACAAGTTTAGTATACATTATTAAATTAATAAGTTCTTATTAATTCTGAGCATATGCCAAAGAAACACGGAGTGCTTATGTAATCATTTTATTTTCAACATTTAAATAATTTTAGAAGCTTTTCTTTGTTCATGAATGAATAAGTTCTGCCTAAAAAATAAAAAGTAATTCCAAAGTTAGTTTCAATCTTTTTCAATAAGGTGACAATATTTTTTTCAACAACTGTACCTGACAAAGATTTGTCCAAATTGTTTCAAACATGCTAAGGAGAAATTGCAGATTTACATTTAAATAGTGATGAGGGCTGGAATGATGGCTCCTTGTTCAAGAGCACTGCCTGCTATGGCAAAGGACCTGAGTTTGATTCCAGCAAATGAATTATAGCTCACAACCACCTGTAAGAGGATTATATACTACAATACAGGTTTTTCCAATTTTAGCATAAAAACTCATTGCTGTATGAATTATTAATCCAAATGAGGATAACTCCATCAAATGGTATGATAACCTCTGTTCTAATGGGAGTTTCTGATAGTAAACAAGGTTTTAGGATCATGTTTATGTGATTACTCAATTATCTCTTACACTGATAATAATCTCATAACAGTGGAGGAACATTTGAACTGAAATGTATGCACGTGCATCTTAGACTCCTGAGAATCCTGACTATGTTCTAGTAGTCAGTGGTTGTATGGGAAGATTCTAGCTTCCTGGTTTCCTTGATTGAGTAGGAAAATTGAAATGTGAAGGAGAGGCAGGGTTGGAAAATGGCCCAGCAGCTGAGAGCACTGGCTGCTTTTCCAGAGGACTCAAATTGATTCTAGAACCCACAGCTCACAACTGTCTTTAACTCCAGGACTTAGGTTCCTGATACGTTCTTCTGCCCTCCATGGACACTGTATGCACAAATACAAATGCAGGCAAAACACCTATATACATAAAACTAAAAATAGATTAGCTGAGAGAAAAGAAGAGCTAAATATTAGTTCTAAATTTTTATATCTTCTCAAAGAACATTAAATAATAGCTATTAACTATCAGGTACGTAGAGATACTATATTATAAATTATGCCCAGATGAATTGAGTTGTTGTCGTGCCCCACAATTGTGAGCCTGTTCCACTTTGACTGGAGGCCAGAGATTTTGAATTTATGTTTGCTCTGTCAAAGTTGTTGACCACAGGCCTGGCTACAAAGAACAGATTCTGACCTAGGGTGGGGTTAATTAGTATGTTGTGTTCAGCAGTAGATATGCTCCACCTGGACCAAAGGTCAGAGAATTTAAGTCTATTCCTTACACCACATTAATGAAGTCGGTTGCACTCCCTTTTCCCCTTTGGAGTGAAGTATATAAGCCTGTGGAAAATAAATGAGGCAGATTCAGTATTCACTGAATGTCTCTCCCAATGCCATTCTGTGTTTCTGTCTCTTATTCTCTCTCTTTTTATATCTGTTCTTTTTGCTTAATATTTCTAATCCTTATGCTCCTACCCTGGAGTGTACGAGTTTTGTTGAAGCTGGTCTTTGCCAGAATTAGCTTAAGGAAGGAGTTAGAATTTAATCAAAGATGTCATTTTAGGTGAAGAAAGGGTATAGAAGGCTTGTGGCAGGCAAAAGTTTATGGAAAATATATGCTGTCTGAAAATTAAAAACAAAAATTGAAAATATAATAAGAGGAAAGACTTTTCCTAATGAAATTTTAATAAGTCTGGAAATGTATTTCTAGATACATTTATTTTGTTTTCCTAGTGTCTAGCTGGAAAAAGGATCTACCTGAGTGCTTCAGACATCTTCGAGAATTGTGTACCCACATTTTAAACAGGCATCACTAAAAGATTCCAGAAAACAATAAGCACAATCACAGAATTTCCCCTAAAATGCAGTGATGTGAGATGTCAGTAGTTCACAAAAATGCTCTTCAATTAGAATATTAAATTAAAACCTTACCACTTTGTGTACTTTCATTATTTAGACATTTTTATGTGGTACAATCCTATTTTCATTTCCTCTTTATACTTCCTTGGAATAAAAGTAACTTCATAGCATCTGGTCTTTAAATAAATTAATGCTTGCATCACAAAAGTTTTAGCTCATAATGGTGATGACTTTACAAAAGAATCTAAATTTGGAGGAGAATGAAAACTTATATTGACTGCCAAGATACAGGCCTTAGAAAAACTTAATAAGACAGAACGTAGAGCTATTCAGATCCAGACAGAGAAATTTAATGGGGAACAAATTTCAGCATTGCATTATAAGCTTTGAGAGGAACAGCCTAAGGTTTTCAAACAACCAACCTTAATATATCCAGTAACTTACAGAAACAACTGCCAAATGATAGATATCCCCAAGACTGTGCAAGAGTTAAATGGGCTCCTGTGGAAATGTTAGATTAAAGGAGAGTCAAGAAGTGATCATCTCATATAGCATTCACATTTAATGAAGCAATGTTAAACTCGTGATCGGTTTGTAATGGAATTATCCCTATAGACTAGGTAGATTTGGTTAAAGCTGTCTAGCAGGTTGGTCTACAATTACAGTGGAGTATATGGCTCAGAGAAGAGGGAAAGATTATTGAAAAATGAAGAAAACTTGAGGTATGGAAATATCCCAAGATCATCTTCTTAAAGAAGGATATTATGCTAGTGTAGAAGTGAAATCTTTATATCACGACTATGCCCTGGCTTTATGCTGCCCAGCAACTTTGAATGCTTGGGAAANATAAATGCACAGTTATATAAGTGTGACTTCTGAGTTTGTTTTTGTATTATTGTTTTTGTGTATATATGATTTCTAGGCTTATTACTTTTTACCTAATCACCAATAAGGGGCTTATCTAGGAAAGGTTATTTCTTCACACATACACTCACAAACACACACAAGAGAGAGGAGGCAAGAGAGAGAGAAAAGAGACAGACAGAAGAGCACATTTTTTTTTCTAGATTATGTCATTAGTACTATGAGATAAACCATTGTAGCCAATTTTAATATGTTTTTTAAAAAGTGCTTAGAGAAGAAAGACTCTTCAATTAGCTGGTCACATATGCTTAACTCACATTTATACCCAGAGAAATGATTGATTTGCTTTAAAAATGATGATTATTTTGACTGCTTATAAATGATATTGTAAGAAATAAAGTTGTTAGTTTAATTATCCCACAGAATGTAAAAGGGTTGATGCAATCTGAGATTTATTAAATGACAGATTCTTTAAGAAATATTATTGCTAGAAAAATTACAAGTTATAATGCTGAAAACTGGATACTATATTTTTCTAATGTCTGTCATCACTGGTTTAGCTTTCCTTTTTAAACTTTTAGCTTTTCTAAACATTTTAGTGTCTAAGCATTATATATATTTGTTTCCTAATATATTCATATTTGTTTCCTAATAAATCCATTTACCTATAAACTTCATTTTTTTACAGATTAGTACTATTCCACTGTATAAATATACCACATTTTCAAAATCCATTCAGAAGTTGATTGTGATCTAGCCTGTTTCATTTCCATGCTGTTGTGATTTTAGTTATCTGTTCATTAGGATAAAAGCTGATTGCTGGGAAACATGGTAGATCAATTTCTAGATTTTTTGAAGAGTTTCTGCATTAACCTTCACAATACTACATCAGTATGTACTCTCCTCATCAGTGAGTAAGTATACTCCCGTTGGCATATCCTCAATTGCATTTATCAACATTGGATAGTTTTAATCAAAGTCATTCTCTCTGAAGTAAAATGGAATTTCAAAGTGGTTTCATTTACCTGTCTCTGAGGACTAAAAATGTTGATTAAAAAAAGAAACTGTCTCACCATTTACATTGTATCCTTTGAGAAATCTTTTTAATTCCTTGCATTTTTTAAATTTTGAGCTATTTTCTTGATGTTTAGTTTTCTAAGTTCTTTGAATATCCATTGATCAGATGGACAACTGGTGAATGTTTTCTCCTCAAACTTTAGACTTTTTCGTTAGTTATAGTTGTGTTCTACACTACTTATTAGTTACATGAAGTATTGGTTTTTAATTATTGGTATTAAAAGCCTGTACTACCAGTAGCTAATTCAGTGATTTTTTTAATGAGCTAATGAGTTCAAGCATACCCCCTACCTTCTTTATCAGAGTTAGGTTGTCTTAGGTTGATGTCTTTCAGTTTATGCTGGGTGAGAGCTTAGAGCTAAAGACTAATTTTCGTTCTTATACATATAGCTATCTAAAGTGACCAGCATTTTTGTGAAAGATGCTATGTTTTCCCATATCTATTGTTGCTGTCTTTGTAAAAATTAAAGTGTGTGTAGGAGAGTGGATTTTGATGTAGGTTCTCAACTGTATTCCACTGAGGAAAGTGTTATTGTGTTTCTTGACCAATATTTTTTTTCATTTTTTTCTGGAGACTAGCTTTGACAAAGATACAGCTTACCAAGTTAGGAGTGTGGGACTCAGAAAAGTTAGTAAATAATATGAAAATGTAAATAAAAATGATAAATTGAAACAAAGGATAGTATTGGAAGTTAGTTCCAGTGAATATTGAATTGATTGCCCATGTTTAATTTTTCATACACTTTTAGACCACAATACAAAAGAGGAAAGAAGCATCAAAACACTTCTTTAACATGATACAAAGGACAACTAAAATAGTTAAATGCCCAACACTTTGAGGCATCAAGTCATTAGCATTCTGTTGTTTAGGCAGTGAAGCCACCATAGACCAAGTATCCTGAAGGCAGCCACTCCCCAAGTTAAATCTCCTATTACAAAAGAAGGAGTAGAAGTATGCTTGCATATCCTGGCCATCTGTCAGGATGGAGTGGATCTATTGTATGTGCCATCTTAATGGCAAAAGAACTAAGTAATCACATCCTGAGTCAGGATGTGTAGCCCTTGTTGTTGTCAACAATTTTGAGCAACTTCCATACTCTCTGACCAGCAGATAAGGTAGAAATATGCTCACATTTTTGGGTCTCCACACTGTAGTCTTGTAACATAACCTGAAAACAAGGATGGTAATGCTTCCAACAGGTTTTTTTTTTAATTATCTAGGTTTGTTTCAGCTCTTCTAGTTCTTCTGTGTTTCATATTAAGTTTAAGAATATTTTTCAATAGATGTAAATAATTGAATTGTAAATGAGTGTGTCTAGAAACAATCATTCTGCGTGTAATATCTGAAATACAGAAAGAAAAACATCACCTTTTAATTTTGTGAATGTTCAGATATGCATGTTTCACATTGAAACTTATAAAAGTCAAGAAAGTAGTAAGAGACCATGTGCGTAAATGCTGTTAAAGGACCACAGGTAGTTTTATAAGGAGTCATAGAGGAATTTTTGGAAAAGTATTAAATTTACATGGTGAAATGGAACAATAGGGTAGAGGAGGGTAAGGGCCAAGTAATACTGAAAACCTTTTAAAATATCATATGAGAAACTACTATTTTAGAATCAAGGCCCTTGTGTGTGTTTGTATGTCTGTGCATGTATAAAGAGCTAAAATGGAATTAATTTATTATATGATGATAATAGATATATCAACTAAACACTTATGAATAGCAAATATTAGTCTTAGGATAATAATGTGTTACTTTTTTTGGAATTGTTCATCAGTGAGGTCTTACAGATCTCCCCGAATTGCAAGCTCTTTTTAATGATGTTATTCATCCCCTGAAACTTGATGATAAGACCTTATTGCTAAAGACACCACACAATTGATTTATAGAACATAACTTATTCAACATGATTCTAACCTGGAAGATTCTTCCTTATTGTCTGACATTCATAGTGTCAAAAGTTGCTCTGCACACTCCTGGAGGAGAATACTAGCCATCTGCCTTATTCAGTTGTGAGCTTTTTGAGCTACAAGGTCTACTGATCTGACCAAGTGTGACTGCTGTAGGACAATATGCTCACATTTTTGGGTCTCCACACTGTAGTCTTGTAACATAACCTGAAATCAAGGATGGTAATACTTGATTTTTTACAGGTTTTGTACCCTGTAAACATTTGCCATTGGTATTGTTTTAATCAAATGTTGATTGGCCAGTAGCCAGAACAAGAACAAGAGAATTCTGGGAAGAGGAAAGGCACAGTCTACAGTTGTCACCCAGACACAGAGAAACAAGATGAGAATGACTCACTGACAAAAGGTACCTTGCCAAATGGGTTAATGTAAATTATAAGAGATAATAAGAAACTTGAGCTAATAGGCTAACCAATTTATAATTATTGTAGGTCTCTGTGTGTTTCTTTGGGACTGAATGGCTGTAGGA
>JAQHUG010000463.1:1056166-1078180 GCA_028555095.1 Dicrostonyx torquatus | reverse complement strand
ATATTGAGCAGTGATTTATTTTGTTTTCTAGGTTTTAGGAAATTTAGTTTTCTTGAGTTTTTGATACTTTTTGAGAAAGAAATTAAAGTTGGGTAGGTAGAGGAGTGGAAAGGATCTGGAAAGACTTGGAAGATGGAAGAAATGTTGAAGATATATTTAAACTTGAAAATTATTTTAAATAAAAATATAATAATAAATAAGTTTTAAAAATTATCAAAGAATGTAAAATAAAATGCCTGTGATGATATACCCAAATTTTTTAGGCTGAAGAATGAACAATATTGAGAGTTATAAAGGAATAAGCTGCTTTTGTGGAGAGCTAAAGGGCAAAAGATTTCATAGGTGTTTCACATATCCTGCCATATAACTGGGCTGCTTTCATACAGAATTTTAATTTCCTCATAAAATCAGAATGCCTATAGGATGTGAAAATGCTATTGAATTCAGATGCTTATACACATTCTGATTTACCTCATTGTGAGGTTAATATGGACAAACATTTTTATTCAAAGAAAAATAGTCATGGAAACATATCCTAGGATTTGTGTTGAGTAGAAACTTATGTGAACCTTGGTCCTGATGCCATATTAAAGAGAATCATCACAGGCTTCTAATTTATTATTTATTTCATTTTTTGCCTCATGACAAAGTCATGCAAAATATTAAGGTAGAAGAGCTAAAAACATCTTGTGGTTTATATGTTTCTAATAAAAACTCATTGAAGCTGGAGAAAAAGTAAAAGAAATAAATTAGGACTTTCAGGAGTTATGAAAGAGGGTAAATATATATATATTTATATATATATAAAGTAAATATATATATATATATATTTACTAAGCAAGATATCATAGCAGTAAAAGAGTGAGGTATCCTGGGAAACACTGGATTCCTAAGGACTATGCCCAATCTAGATATCAGAACATACCACTTTCAAGAGCAGGCTTACACATTTGGGGAAAATAACTATAAAATAGACACAAGGGAGTTGCAAGAGACAGATATTTTCAATGACACCTACCACAAAGTATGGTCTAAATACAAAAAACAGAATTGACATTGAAGGAAGAACCTCTGGCTAATTGCCATACCAAACACAGTAGGCCAGAGGAGAAATTAATAGCTATAGGTTGCTGGGGTAACCATAGCAACAATGAAACTTTAAATTCACTCTATCAACAACAAAACCTCAAATTCACTCAACTCCTGACTAAATTAAAACAAAGCTTAAAACTGTCTTAGATCCTATTGCCAAGTACAGAACATCAGGAAATGTAGAAATAAGAAGAAAGACTGTAACATATAAATTAAAATAAATTAAGCAAATCCATAAAATACAACAGGATAAATATGGCTATTGCTGAAGACTTCACTTTTGACAGCAGGTAAGAGTAAATATATTGGAAAAATGGAAATGATTCAAAACATTATTTTGAGCCTACAAAATATATTTTTAAAGAGGGTATCATAGAAAATGCATATCTTTAGCCCTACTCGAATTGCTAAGATGACAGTCTGCAAACGACAGTGGTAGAATCATTATTGTTCTTTGTTGTGGTGAATAATATTGGGAAAACATAAGAAACATTTTTTTTTAATAATTGGGTATATTTTTTCCCAAGGACGTGTCAAATTCTTTTTTACCTTGCAACACAATAGAAAAGTTCTCTTCTACCTAACAGAGAGCCATATACCCTGCTCGCATGGTGATCTTCACTCCCTCAGCCATATTAGCAAAAGATCTGGATTAGCACAGCATAGCATGGCAGCACCATAAATATTCGTTAGGAAAGAGTTACATTCTGGGTTAAATGTGAACTAGGAGGATACAACTAGTATGATCCAGGGTACTTTTGAAAAGGTGGATCTTTAATAATAGCTGAAATGTACACACTCATTCATCAACTAAAACTTAATATTCCAGCAAAATTACCTATAGTCATTCCTAATTGATTTGAGGCTTTGAATCCAGGATGGAAGGATATCTCGTAATAAATGATGTAAATTTCATAGGATTTCTTTCATACACTATTAAGGATGTAGCTACTAAACTCATGGAGGTGAAAACTGCACACATTTTCTCTAAAATTTTATACCTTGCAATCTGGTTGTAGTTCCAGAAATGCCCATTAAACACATTGGGAAATCACTGGAGTGAAGGAAACTGATATTTTTAAGATCCTTGAGGAAGAATGCCTTCAGTAGCATGTGGATAGTAAGGATGGTCATTTCCTTCTGGTTAGGATTTCCCACAGCAATAGATATTACTGTTGTTAAAATGGAGGGAATTGAAGAGATACTTAAGTATGAAAAGCAAAATGTAAACATTTCAATGTATAATAAGGTCTCGGTGATACTCATGGGTATAGCCAGAAAATGCCCAATAAATCCTAACACTCTCATGGGAGTGAGAGAAAGCTAGCAAAATTTGGATTTCCTTTTATAGTATGAATGTTTTTTTTTAAAAAAATAAACATTAGATGACATTAGCTATCCCAACAGAATCCTTGGGACATTATGGGACCTTTTAGATATATGTCAAACCATAAACTAATGAATATTCCCATAAATAAAAAATCTGCATTTTTATGGGAATGATGAATTATAAACATCTTGACAACATTTTCAAAAGTTTTATACTTATTATTCAAGGCGTTCATCCATTACTATGGGAAAAAATTCAGAAAGTCTTACGATATATTAATCATGAATCTAAAATTGCATATATGAGAGCCCAACCCATGTTTTCTTGATGGGTAGTTTTTATTTTTTTAATTAAGTTATAAGTGTAAATTTCTTTACAGAAAAGAAGCCTCATCTCAGAAAATATAGCCATTCTGAGTTTCATATGTTCACATCTGCCAACCCAGGAGATCATTTGTAAACTTAGCCTATACTTGTTCAATGTAACAGCTGATAACAACTTCTGCTCCTGGAGCTGGTAACATTCTGTGGCATGTTCAATGGCCAGATAAGAATCCAGTCTCACTTTCTTACCATGCACTTTTTTAATTTTGTGAAATGTGATTGATTTTTGGAGAGGATTATTGTTACCATCTTTAGAAAATTAATTGATATTTGTGAAGTTGATAGTACTCTAAGAAACAAAAGAATTTACTTGGTGAGAAAGAAGAAAAAAAGACAAAATAAAAGAAATGTGAGAATCAGCATCATTTTTTTTAATTGGTGCCTCCTTCTATTTATTTTTTTTGTGGCAACTCTTTCTGGTTTTATGTACTGCTAACATTTGAAATTGGTCCTGGGGAACAGGGTTTGTGGTCATTTTCATGAAAATTTCCCTTTAGTATAGATTTTTCTACTGCTGTGCTTTGACTCAAAGTGACCAACAAGCTCAAGAGTATGACTACTCATTCCCCTGCTGGTGTCCTTGGTCCTTGTTAAATGAGGATATATATATGTATACACACACACTATATATATATATATATATACATGAATGACTCACTTAAGGAAATGAGTCACTAATGAGTGGGTCTGGTGGATTATTGTTTAGTCATTGGCCCAACACAGTCTCTCTACTGACCGCTGCTAGGGCTTTAATAGTTGCCTGAAGCTCCTTTGGCATAGCTACTAACTCTCCCACCACCATGCATTTCCTGCCAGAATGGATGGCAATGCTGAGCTGGACCCCCTCAGGCAGTGAATCAATATGAGTCTTTTTTCCCTTAAGTTATGTATTACCTGTGTAGTAGATATCTCTCACGCGGCGCCCTCTCTCCCTCTCTCTCTGTGTGTCTCTCTATCTGTCTGTCTCTCTCCCTGTGTGTGTGTGTGCGCACACACACGTGATTATGAATATATGTGTTATATGCGTTATATTTCTAGAATCATATCTATGTCTCTCTAACATTAATATAAAATATACATCAAAGGTTTTAGTAACTGGTTATAGCTCTTGTTTTTGACAATCATAGACAATGAGCATGACTATGAAAGTGTTATAGACAATAAATTCTACTATTTTATAGCAGTAACAGTGCTTTATTGAAAACTTATAAGCTGATGTTCTTGTTCCTTTAATTTGTGTTCTAGAATTTGAGAGGCACTGAGAAACTCAAATTGCCTGTAGGTCTTTTTTGGCCTTGATATACAATGTATTTTGAAGAAAAAAAAACCTTCTCTGATTTAACTGATATTGTTGTTTATGAAACATAAATTTTATAGTAAATATTGCCGTTAAGTCACTTAGTTGTGATAAGAATAATTCTTTTAGAGCGATTCAAAATCTCCTACTTCACGTAAAATTCGGTTTGCACAGATACTGAATTAACAGCAGAAACTGGAGCCAATACTGGATTCTAGCCTTGATATAAATATACACTAACAAATATTATTTGCTCTCTCTCATTCAACAAAGACAAATTTTAAATAAAGAATTTTCTACTTAAAATGAGTACAGACCAATTGCCGAGGAAACAACTGATTTTTCTGAAGTCCTCTGGCTGCCTGCTCAGAATCCAGTTCTTCAGCAAAGCTCACACATGGCAGAAATTTCTAAGGGTGATGAATTAACCAATAGAGCTTCAAAGGCTGCTATTAGAATGGACGACCAACACAGAAGGCCCATTTTGAAAACATTACAACTTTTTTCCATCTTCAAAAATACACTTCACAAAGCCAAATGGGCAAAGAGATCATAAAAGAAAATAAAAGACATTCAACAAGACAAAAGAGTTACTTGAAAATACTTTCCTATACCATAGCTCCTTTAAACTTGGTTAGTGTTGAATCCTCAACTAAATCACCAAAATGAAAGAAAGATTTTGTCAGTCTCCTACTGTGCAAGCCAAAGGGATATAATTCCAAATACATAACAGGCCCTACAGACTGGTGACTATTTTTAGGACATTTCCAAGGTGACAGTGCAATTGACCAACTTTACCTGAAATAGCATAAAGCGTTTTGATTTCCCAGAACAAATGCTTATGATGATAAAGCGATGATTGTCGTGTTCTGTGTGTTGTATAATAGCTGAGCATCTGTTTCTGTTCAAAGAGGGATATTCAATATAAACCCTCTTTCAGCCTGCAATGTCCACACTGGAGCATTAGAGCATATAATTCAGGTAGAAAAATAGCCATTAATTTCTACTATTATCCTGGAGTTATATAAATGTTTAAAGAGTCTTATGTCTTTCGGCAAAAGTGGGGCCAATTGGTATTAAGTTTATAAGAGGTAGGATTTCACATCTATATAGATTTACCTTATCCATTACACAAAACTTAAATGTTGCCGATGAATGATGCACCGTGTGATATTTTATTACTATATTATATATATTATATTATATATATTATATATTATTATAAAAATATTAATTATATTTTAAAATAACATTACAGTTGAATTCTCATACATGTATTTCATGTATGTCTACATGGTGAGACTTGCATATGAATTTGTAACTGAATCATGAAAATAACTTAATATGTAAAGCTCCTTAAAGTTGAAATCTACTCTAACAGAAGTGAAAATTATTTAACTATTTTAAACAGATGCTTAATAAAAGTGAATAAGCACTTTTATTATTGAATTACTTTAAAGTGTAACATATTATCTTCCAGTTTATTATCAAATTTACCAATGAAATATGAATAAAGATATTGATCAATTTAAAAGCGAGCAATATTTTGCCTTTGTTTCCTGTACAGAGATATTTATAGAAGAGTACATTAAATCGACAACTAAAAGTTGAGCATATGTGGTATCTTTTCCATTGTGTTAGATTTCTTTAATTGTAAATTAAGTAACCTGTATAGTCTCAATGAACGATAATGTAGAATTAGGCAAGCTCACGGTCTTGTATCTGGAATACTATCTTGATTAATAGAAAGACACATATACTCCCACCATGGTGACATCATTTCCTGGACAAAGATTAAGGATTTTATAAGTGAGCTGAACAAAAGCATACAAAGCATACATGCATTAATTCTTCACTCTATTATCAGCTTTGTATTGCAACATGACTATATTAATGACTTCCCACAATAATGGGCTGTAACTTAGAATTATATGTCAAATATGCCCTTTCTTCCTTAAGTTGCTACTGTCAGAGCATTGAATCAGAGTAACAGGAAACAAAGCTGGGACAATGACACACATTTTAGAGATGTTTTTTATTTACTTCATTTTAAATATGTTGATACAAAATGAATCATTCTGTGCTGCTTACGATTATTGCTCTATTTGTCTCTCTGTTTTTCACTGTTTCTTTTGTACTCTTTCTCTCTCTAGATATTTATCACATCCCTAGTGCTATGCAAAGTATCTCAATTTGGATCTGGTTCCTACTTTCCAAATCTCAAATAGCATTCTCTACTCACAATGGGCATGAGTTACAAGGTCTATGTTTGAGGCCTCTTGGTTGTCTCCACTGTCAAGTCACCACTGCCTGATCTCTTTAGGTCTCAGGTATGCTCCATTGACCTGGGTTACTCTCACTCTCAGTGCCTCTTCATCATTTGTGTTATCTATTCAGCTTTGACTATTCAAAGTATCTAAGAAGGGTAGCCCAGTTGTCAGCAGCCTGTATTGGGTTTGAAGTTTCATGATCAGGGGAGGCATCAAGACAGGGGATCTGGGCCAATTACAACCAATTGCTTGAGCCAAATGCAACCTTTCCCTAGCACTGCTCAACGTCTTCAAGACATGTGTTTCATGGTGATCATGTGTCTCGCAGCACTAGCCACTACTATTTCTCCACCAGGACAGATGCACTCACTTTGTTAAAATAGGAAAGAACGATGGGTTACCTAGATTCATTGAGCCTCATGAGAGAAGGAAGTCAGGAGCAAGCTGTTCTAAACATTCTTAACTGACTGCACTTTCTAGAGCCAGGCCAGGCAGCACCTTGTATGGAAATGTCTACTACCATATGGCATGTTTCCAGTGTTTGTCATTGACACAGGGTTAGTGTACCTAGCTATTTGATATTCCTTAATTAAAGGCATTGAGATAGATAAAACAGCTGCTAATTAGGGAGTGATGATTCCTCATCCTTGGGTTCTTTCCTTATTTATATAAAAAATGAACCTAAAGGAAATTATCACAAATAAAAACATTAAAATTTATCATGAATACTAATAATAATTTTAAAGAAATTATAACATCTTGATAATACCATATTTCTTGATGCCTATCTTTCTAATCAATAATGAATTATCTGAGCTACAAATGAAGATAATTATTTCCTTGAAAATAACTACAAGAATTAAGTATCAATGAATAAATTTAAGCAAATAGGGCAAATATTTGTACAGCCTTAAAAAAAGAAATTGAATTGAAATGAAATAAAACTATGAAGGTAGCCAATATTCATGGATTGGGAAGATTGATAATTGACAATTAAATAATTGAAAAATGTCTACATTACTTCTTTGGATTGGATCTGAAAACCACCTTTCCCACAGAAAAAACCAACACCAAACAAAGAAATTTGAATCTAAACTTGCTATTTCCTCTCATTTCCCCTCTATCATTCTTTCCCCACTCCTCTCTTGCTCCTCCTCCTGTTTAGTTGACAATTAGATGAAGACTTGGCTTTCACCATATAATCCTACCACAATCATATTCTGCACAAGAACATGGGCCAGTGAACCATGAATTAAACCTTCTGAAACACTGAGCTAAAAAAATCTTACCTTCTTCTCCTCCTCACACATTATTTTGGTTACAGGAAATGCAAATTGTTAAACCAACAAAGCCCTATGAAAATATCAATTATAATAATCAAGGGATTATAAAAATCTAAAAATTATATGACATTAAAAAGTCTATAAAATCATAAGCATCTCTGAGTAAAAATAACAAAGAAATAGTTTACCTCAAAACATGCCAAAACTTCCAACAAATTAAAACAATATACAAATTTTTATATAAAACACATATTTAATGAAGCTAATTAAAATAATAGCATATGATATTAAATTTCCTTCTAAACATTCAGTAGATACATGAAGAACGATGAAATTATAGCAGTTCAAAGAAGAACCCAAGATGATTGAGCTTCTTAAATGTAAGATGGGAAACTTTGAGAAACACTCTGAGTGCCTCGGAACACATAAGTGGCAAGGTGTTTGGCCAGCATATCAAAAGCACAGAAAGTAAAAGTAGAATACGGACTGTTCTTGTAAAGACTAAGTACCTTCTGCACATGGAAAGAGTAATAAATTGTGGAGACAACTGAAACAGGGGGAGTAATGCTTTCCATTCCTCTATCTCACAGGGAAGTAATATCAAACATCCCGGAAACTGGAAAGCCACAGTTTGAAGGCCTGAGGAAAGGCTAAGCAGGAAAGAACAGAGTGCTCTTTTGGTGTGGTTCCCGAAACCCCATTGTGGTGGCTCACTACTACCTGTAAGCCCAGCTTTCGGAGGGTCTGCTGTCTCTAGTATTGGAGGGCACCCCTACTCTTGTACACATACTCATATACAGGTCCGTCCATAATCATATAGTAAATATTTCTAAGACAATCTTTCTAAAAGGCACCTCAAGTTAAATTTCAAGCTTAGTGAATAGCAATACTGAGTATTCCCTAGTTGAGATAAAAATAGCCCATTAAAATTAAATTAATAGATAATTAAATTGGAACATAGAATAACCCACTTGGGTTTTGTGTTTCACAATTTAATAATCATCTAAATGCCTATATTCATCTCAGCATTTTTTCTCTCTGTCCCCAGGTTTGCTTCACCACTAATCATTAACATCCACTGAAAGCATTTTCTTTTGAAGTCTACATTCAAACTATCTTTTTACAGCTTCAAATTTTCAAGTGATTCACTTACTCATCTTGAAATTTCAGAAAAAAGGTAGCTATCCTAAATAAAAAAAAATTCAATAAGAATTTTAAACTGAATTTGAAATCCAAATGCACCAGACAACATTTCATAGTACATGTAAACTAAGTGACGTATAATAATGTAAGCATCTGTTGTAAGTGGAAGGCAACCAAGCAAGTGAACAACCTGGAAAACTTAGGGCGCATGAACTATTGCATAGATAGTGACCGACGAACTCTAGCCCAGATTATTTCAGAGTCGTTTGCTATAGATGATTGTAGAAGCTAACTCAATTTGGGAAATAACCAGGCTAGCTTAAAGATAAACAATTATATTTTTATTTATTATAAGAGGAAAACTCATTAACCCAGAATGAGAAGTCCTAGCTCAGCTTTGTGGCGAGGGAACCACAGAGAGAGAGAGAGCACCTAGGCCATGGACCCATTTTTCTCTGGAATCAGAAAGCCACACCTTCACTTGGTCCCACCTCTTAAAGATAATTGGTTAACAAGTGTTTCCCATCAGAAGACTGCACTTTTCTTTCCTTCATCTTGGATGCTTGGTAGTGGAGCGGTCAACATTTTAAGCACTTCCTTTTGAAATGCAATTTTCCTGTTTTCAAACAGGAAGGCATTTATATTAGACATCAAATTTACCATTCCTAAGGTTTCTTGTTCTTTCTCTTGACATTGCCCGGGAATTGATTTTCTATTTGAACAATTACTCTGTCTGTTTTCTCTTTTCACCTCTGCTTATGTTTATTCACAATAGAAAGTTCTGCTCTTTAAAGACACACACAGCCTCTCTACGTTCATTCATTCCAGTAGACAATTCATCATGATGGAGAAAGCAAAGTGGGCACAAAGCTTTACCCTATCCTGGAAGCAATTTGCAATTGGTGGTTTCTGGGTAAGAGAAAATCAGTAAGCAGTCACTAAGCATACCTACTATAGGTAAGGGCAGGTCTTGTGCTCAGGCCAACATAACTCTAACTCTGTGTTTCATTGTTTGTTTTTTAAAGAGAGAAGTAGCATTATGTTGGGTGTGTAGGAAGTGGTGAGGGTCTGGAAAAGCTTGGATGAGGGGAAATAATCTTATCGCAATTTATTGCTCAGCTGAGAGCAATGTGTTTGAACAAGCAAAGTTTCTTTCTTTCTTTATTTTTTTTCCTGTGAGCTGTATTCTCCCTGTGGGAAAACAAATGTCAACTGTTGAAATGTCAGGGTGTTTAAATTTTATTATAAACAAGAAGGACTGACTCCAAAAGCTACAGAGAAACCCTGTTTCGAAAAACCAAAACCAAAAACAAAAAAAATAAAAAAAAAAATAAACAAGAAGGAGGTACCAGGAGTAAAGCTGAAAATTTAACAAGATAAGAACTTCTTCAGGTTTTGAGCTGTTGGGTGGGTCTGCTGATGTGGGAGATGGTTTTCAAGATGCCAAAATGTGAGATACAGATTACAATGTTGTCTTTGATATCACTCGATACTGCAGAATAAATCAAGAAAATTCATCTAAATATTATAAATGAGTCAGAGTTCTAATTACTAAGCAGCAATAGTATAATTCCAACAATCTCTTGGTATTCATTTTAGGCTTGTTTAGGCTTACACTCTAGCAAAGTTCTCTTCTATTCCTTGAAATCATGTATTCATTGATTTATTTTACCATATTCCATGAAGAAAATTATAACCGATTGTAAAGTGTTTTTTATAGAACGCTTCACTGCGAGGAAAGTAACATTTCTTAATGAATGAAATGACTTATTTTAAAAGTGACTTCCAAAAATAAAATCTTTGTAATTTTAACATTTTTCCTCGCAGTGGGATTTGTACCTGTCTCTGACAAATGAGTTGGCTTTTGGTAACTTATTCTCTATTCTGGTTGCCTTATCCAACCTTGACACATGGAAGAATCTTGGTCGTGCCTCACGTTGACATGCCATACTTTGCTGATGCCCAAGGGAGGTCTTCCCGATTTTGAACAGAGAAAAGGAGGAGTGGATGGGGTGGGGGAAGATGTGAGGCAGGTGGAGAGAAAGGAATGAGAGAAAGGAGAGAGGGGAAACTTGTATGTATATAAAATAAATACAAAATTGTAATTAATAAAAAAGATTTCCTTCTAACCCCTTATAATTAAATTCCCGTACTAAACACATTGATTCAAGAGCAAAACAAAACACACACACACACATACACACACACACACACACACACACACACACACACACCACTACTCCAAAGGTTTCTGTGGGGGTTGATTAGTATTTTCCCAGACTAGAGAACAGTGAGCTTAACTTCATGGTCAGATCTTACCCTGCTTCTCTTATGCAGAAATGCCTCAATTCAGATCTACTCTTGTTGATTTGCCTTCACTGTTGAAGTATTGCTTCCAGGATTGTGTTATATTAGACTGGAGCTTATGAAAGTTGAATCTAGTGGAAATGTAACATTGATTCCAACCCAAAATACATTTTATGGAAGAAGACGTGATGCAATTACTATGTATCAGTAAAAGCTCCTGCCATTTTTATATGTCCCAACAACAGCTGAGCTAAGAGACAAGGAAGGGTCTGTGAAGAAGGTAACTATGATGTAAGGACTACAACTCACTGCTTGGTATTTAACCACCATGAGCCGGACTGTGTGATGAAACACTAACTGCTCTATATGAACTGTTTCTGGAGAATGTGGCCTCTAGCAGCTAAAGATTGCTACGGACCCCTTTTAATAATGCTTTGTGCTTCCTGATTTAGTGTATTGTCTTATCCAAAAGTTCAAGAATAGAGCACTTTGTCAGATGAAAATAAAAAAGCCTAGATGTTCTTAATCTTGGTGGTCCAGCACGGACAAAAGGTAATGATTATGTTGGTAACAATAATTGGACCACAAATTCTGTCAATAGCCTAATTATGGATAGGAAAAAATCATAAAATACAGTCAGACTCAGAATAGTGTAGGGGTGTGAGTACAGGGTTATGGAATTAAAGTTATCTCAGATTGGCAGGAATAAAACAAGGAAATACCCCAAGGCAACATGTTAGCCATCAAAAGCGAAATGGAGGGTAGGTGACAAATAGACTGGATTTTAGACAAATGAAAGTCCTAGCTGGAAAAAACAAACAAAACAAGCAAAAGAAACAAAACAGAAAAGCCCAACTGAATGTCCTCTCAAATAAACAAAATAATGGAACCACTGGGCTCATTTCCCTAAGGTTCCTACTTTACATCTTTCCAAAGACGTAAATTGAATTCTTCTTTCATAGAACCTCTGTGATGAAGTTTTATCAGAAACTTAGGAATGGTCTGACACAATAACAGTGGAAATTAAGTCTTGCCAGAAGGAGAATAATCATGTCTATAAAAGCCAACTGTAGACAGGAAGATGATGTGAAGGAGATGGGAGTGGAACACAACTCTGATAAGGGAAACAAATCTTTTCACCAAGCAAAGGAAGAGTGGACATTTTAGAGCTTGTGCAGCTCAGAACTGCTAACACCTGGCCCTTGGGCTTAGTCAGTTGTTCAAATACCAATCTTACATTGCAACCATCCTGGTCTTTGGAGAAGACAGTCAATCACCTTCCTTCTGCCCTGCTAAACATCCTGGCCTTAGGACCTGGTTGGCATTTGATGGTGTTAAGAAAATTTATGAGACTAGATGAGCAGAAAACAATTTTTTTCATTTCGTTTTTCATAAAAACCCAGATACAAAAATTGAGGTTCAATTTGAAGGTCAGAAAAGCAAAACAGCCAGCCATTGGCCTTTACCTCTTCTTCAGTCAGTAGAGTATGGCACTTTGAATCCAAGGGTCAAGGGTCAAGCCCCATGGTGGGCACATTACATAAATGATGACTTCCCAGCTGCCCAAACTCAAGTAATCACACAGAAACTATATTAATTAAAACACTGTTTGACCAATGGCACAGACATATTCCTAACTTGAATCTTCAATTAACCCATTTCTATTTCTCTATGTATCCTCAAGAGACTGTGGCTTACCAGTGTTCTGGCATTTTTCTTCTTTAGTAGCTACATGGCATCACTTGACTCTAACTACTCTCTCTCTCTCTTTATCTCTGTATGGATCTCCCACCTAACTTTACTCTGCTAAGTCATTGGTCAAAACAGATTTATTCATCAAAAAGTAAAAACAACACATATACATATCTAACACATCCCATATCTAATGGCAATTTTAAAGAATAAAGTTTACTAGCTATGATGTGTTACAACTGAAAGACTCTAAGAGGCTTGAGCATGGCAAACAAAGGCCTGAGTGTGGCAAATGTAGTGTCAATAGATTTTGTCTCCCCATTGCTATTTTGTTAAATTATGTTCCTGAAGCTATCTACCAAGGTTTATTCTCTTATTTGGCCAAGGACTAATTCCTAAGACTGATAGTCAAGGTTCAATAATCAAAACATCAAGGTCTAAGAATCAAAATTCATTATTTTGAAGAACTAGTTAAATTTCACTATCAAAACATGTCATCACATTCTAACATTCTGACAAAGACCTTTTCTTTTTCCACTCTTAAAATTAACACCTGTAAAGCTATTTGTTTTTCTTTCTACCCAGTTCAAAATCATCCGTCTTGTCTCCTTGCCTTGTTTCATAAAGGATCTCTTTGTGTTTCGCTTGTGCTTAGAAATTGGTGTGTGGATGTGCTCTGTGCCTAATCCAGTGTCCAATGGGGAGCACCTAAGAGTACATGGGTCTCCTCAATCCTCATGTCATTTAATTTTTGAAGCTTTATTTTAGAAGCCTCCTGGTTCTACTACTGCATCTGATCATTAAAACAGTTTATGAGAGGAAAGAGGAAAGACAGAATTACAATTTCTATTTGGTAGCATGTTGTAATATAAGACAAGACTCTTTGAAGAAGTCAGGAATATGAAAAGAACACATATCCCACCTTTTTTAATTTTCAAGATTTTATTTTATTTCTTTAATTGTTTTATTTTAGGCTATAATATAAATTAAAATCATTATATAGTCATAGAAGGTTGTATTCATGTATTTAAGAATATATATAAATGCACACACACACACACATATATATATATATAAATTTACATGTGATATGCATATGTGCAAAGAATGTATGTGCATATGAGCATATGCATATGTGTAAAGAAATCAGCAATGCCTCATTTTTTAAGAGCAAGACTTTGAGTTAACACTTTCGGTCAGCTAGTTGTACTAGTTGCTATGGCGATTTCTAACTATCTCAGAGGTAACAATAAAGGATCATATGCTTTTGGGTTCTTATGAGGAACTACATTGGAAAGTCACTTGTGCACTCAAGACCATCTAGCTCTCCCTGGTTTCTTAGTTTGATGACCAGTTCTTCACCTCATGGTGCCTCCTGTCTCCTCTAACTACCTTGGAACTTTGCTCTTGAGGTAAAAATGTAGTCCATGAGTTGAGAACAGCTCCTGTTTTTCTTAGGTTAGTTATTATTATGCCCCCTGCACACATCCTTACGCTAAGAGTATATAATCTCTTTTGTTCTCCTGGTGGCAAGTCATGAAATGCATTACATCGTTCCCTAGGAGGACCTATTAGAATAAGCATGCATTTACTGGACAAGTGATTTATGTACTTTTGCACTTCTCATATTCTTTTATATCCCATTACTATCAAATTCTGGCCCACAGAATCATAACATGCAATAAAAATGGAAAAAAATTATGTAAGCCCTTTTAAAGACTATTTTCTTGGGAACCGATCACCAGAAAACCCAAGGTTTAATGTTGGAAAATATTTGCGAAAGTTCATTAGCATTCCATGAGGAATAGTGTTGAACTGCCCACTGCTTGGGCCTCCTTCTTTTTAGGCTTCAACTATTCTGTTCCTCAAAGAATCCCCCAGACCCACACATTATTCTTGGGCTCTGATTGTGCATAATAACTGCTGATGTTTTTACTGGGCAGCCTCGAGTGACCTTCAACTTTTAGGCCAGCATCACTGTGCTCATAAAATATACTTCAAGCCACTCATTGCATGTGTGCCTTACTCTGTAAAAACCCAGTTTTCCTTGAGAACTGGACAGTTGGTCCTCTCCAACTCTTGGCAGCATGCAAAGAAAACATATGATAGCTGTTATGTGCCCAGACTTTAAAAAATTAAGCATTACAGATTTTCATGGAATAATAAATGTCAACATTTCAAAGACTTACTCACTTGGCTGTTCCTCCTTTTTCCTAAAGCTCTTTAACTAAGGGAGTAGAGCAGCAGGCTGTTTTTTTTTTAAATCTTTGTACTACATAAAAGTATTTGGGAAACATATTTATTGACTTTTGACAAAGTGAAAACAAAGTACTGGCTTGGAAAATTTTAATAAGATAAGGCAAGTATTTTTCTGCTATTTTTCCTATTAAGCACCTGAATTAGACAAGATCAGTGGTGATCTCCACGTCTTTACCTCCAATATGGGTATAATAATCTTTGAAAAACAATATGAGAATACTAAGCAATACAATCTATCATAATACTTCAGATGATTCACTGGAAACTTTAGGTACAAGGTTGTTCCATTATTACATCTATTCATGGTAACAGTGCTTGCCATATCTAAAATAATTTTCAACTTCTGACACATAAAACTGATCCTTATGTTATATTATATAATTATGTGAATCCTATTTATTGCCAAATGTATTGTTTCAAATATTAATTTATCTTCAAATTGTTTCTCTTGTACTCCAGTTTTTCCTAAATTTTAATTGTGAAATTTAACTTAACACAAAAAATCGATGCAGAAACAATATTGGTAACCTCAATGGACACTTTTTTTCCAATTCAGATAATGTTATTTTATTACACTGTATATTCTAAACTCATACTTTCTCTTGTAAGCTATAGCTCTTGTACTGTCTGAATAAACTGGTACAAGAATGGTCTATGATAAATACTCAGGCAAGTTTCCAATTGACCTAAGTATTTATGTCCATCCTTAATGTTTGTAACTTGTATTTTCCAGTTGCTAGTAATTTATCTAAAATTACTATCTAAAATTTTCTAATTTAAAATTGTTTTAAATTTAAATTTAACTTTTTTGAGAATTTCATAAAATATATGACATTTACACACACATATAAATATATATTTGTATATATATATATAATTTACAACCTTTACTCTCTCCTCTCCAGCTCTTCCTGTGTCTGCTAGCACTCCCTTACAAATTCTTATCAATCCTCCAATAATTATTACAGTTATTTAATAGAGTTCTTATTATGTACATGTGCCTAGGACTGACTACTTGGGATTATATCACTTATCATAGGACCCATCTTTAAAGAAAACTAATTCTCTTTTTGGCAGTCATTGTCTATAAAGTTTTAAGTAGCGGTGGGTTGCTATGGATTTTCTCCCATTCATTTTGGCATGTCAATTGATACTGCCATTATACAGGTCTAGTTTAGGTAGCCATATTGTTTCATCCATTCATTCCCATGTCATTACATGCATGTATATGGTTGTGAATATATGCGTATAAGTGTGAGTATGGGCACCTGTGAACATGTACAATGGCCAGAACAGTGTGTTGATTGTTCTTGTCTATCAGCGCTCCATTGTCTTTTAATATAGAGTCACTCCCTGAACCCAGGACTCTCATTTTCCTGAAGTATGATGGAAATCAGCTAACTTCACAAATCCTCCTATCTCTGGTACTCTAGGTGATGGGGTTGCAGGTTCCTGCAACATCCCAAGAATATTATGAGGTTGCTAGGATGAGAACTCCGTTCTATGTAATTGTGAATCAAGCCCTCCTAATAATCTCTCCAGCCTCTCATATTTTTTTTTCTAAAGGGAGCTTTCATTATTTTCTAACAGTGGTTTTTACAAGAGGTGGCTGTTTGAAAGCTTGTTGATGGGAGGACACCTTCTATAACCATATCCTTACTCCACAGAGCCTGAAAGCTGGGATAAACTTGAAGACATTATAGATATACATAATTATACAAATTAATCAAAAGTTCTTGCATACTTTTATTGTATATATAAAGAATTCACACATGAGTCTAAGATATTCTAAGATACCAATTCAGATATGTCTTTTCCCTTCTATTTGAACCATTTAACTAGCATACTGATACAGTGTATATAATTATCTTTTGAATTATTTTTTCATAGCACCCTGTATGATGTTTATAATAATATGTGCCTGAAACATCTTTGCTGGAATATTGAATCACATCTAATATTAATTGTAAATTGCTAACAAGACTGTGAGTTCAGGCTCTTTTCAAATGGAGCCTAGAGGGGACTTATTAGTATTCATATCATCAGTAGATAGCTTGAGTCAATTAAAGTATGTCTTCCATAATCTGCAAGAAGATTGAAACTCATGTTACTTTAGAAAGTCATTAATAATTCAGAAAAATGCTTGAGCTTCACAACTGTTTGTAAATGGTAATTTAATTACACTTGGAATATTTATATTAAGCACCTACTAGATGCCCAGCTCTCAGCTCAATAAGATGGAAGCTAATGAAGCTAAAAGCACACAATACCTATAATAATTCTATTTTCGATATCGAGCAATTAATATTCTTTAAAACTGATACAGACAATGCTCGTTTTTTATACAGCATGTCCATATAGTGTGTTGAACATTTTTAGCCATTACTTTCTTTATTTTGCAAGAATTTAAGAATTGACCATATATGTTCTACTATTTTAATTCTGTGTTAATAGAGAGAATAAAAAAGATCTAATATTGCATCTAATGGAGATTTTACTTTTTGAGAAAAGTAAGATTTTTTTTTAAAAAAAGGAAATGTACTGCATCATGCTGAGGCAACCACTTTGGAAATCACTGTACTTCTTATTTCTTTGTAGTCGGAGTTGGCTATTCATGTTATTTTTTATAGGATCAAAGATCAAGGACAGCCTTATCCTGGGGCAAAAAATTCTCATGTTAAAATTAGAAGAGCCAGAATCTGAGTGAACCATATTATGTCTGTTAAATTTTTGCTCTTATTGGATTAGAACTTCTGTTATCACCTCGTTAGTCAAAGATAGATGCCAAGAATAATTAAAATGCACAAGAAACAAGTTTCTCCCACAGAGAAGGGTACATGGCATGGATTGGACTGATGATTAATAAAATAGGAAATCTCCTGTCCAAAGTGATAATGCTTTCAGGATAGGGAGGGTTTATTTTTTATGTATCATATATGAGATGCCTGGTGACCATAAAAAGAAATGTGAAAGAGGAAGGCCTGTCTTTATCCCCATACAAAATCAGTACACAAAGGAAAAGTTTCATCATGGAAGAAATAAAGGTCTATATAATGGTGGTGAAACTAGCAAAGCAAAAGAATAAAAATGCTTACTCCAACAGAAATGACCACTTAAAATCATTATAGTGATAAACTTTATGTAGTACAATATATAATTTGTAACCATATGTATTTTGGTAGTTAGATGAAATGTTTGGCCACAGCAAAATAAATGAAACCAAATGATGAGAAAATGATGTAGGAGTCCTCTCTTTGTGCTGTGATTCCCAATAATGAATAAAGAAACTGCCCTGGCCTGTTGATAGGGCAGACCATAGGTAGACAGAGAGGACTGGACTCAATGCTGGAAGCAAGGAAGGGTGGAGACAGAGACACCATGGATCATCCTCCTCAGACAGACACCGGTTAGAGTCTTTGCCAGTAAGCCACTGCCACATGGTGATATACAAATGTATAGAAATGGGTTAAATTAATATAAAAGTTAGCCAATAAGAAGTTAGAACTAATGGGCCAAGCAGTGTTTTAATTAATATAGTCTCTGTGTGGTTATTTCAGTTATGGGCAGCTGGGAAAAATAAGTGGACACTTTCAACAAGATAATAACAAGAAAAAAAATAATTAAAATATAAAAAGTGAAGATTTCAAATAGCTATAAGAGACTAAAGGATGGAGATAAAAGTTGGTGAGCTCAGATAATCTATCTTTAAACATAACAGGAGCCTGAAGATTATAAAAGACAGAACCCTAAAAGTATTGTATTTGAGCCTTAATCATTGTGTATGTTTATGGATTCATCATACTATAATAACGTAAATACGTGCACTTTGAATGACTAGTTTGAAAAACAAATTTCCTACACTCGTTTTATTTAAGAAATTTTAAACAAAAATATAGAAATGAAGGTTGCAAAATTCCATAGTCATAAAGGATCTCTCCTATATTTTTTCTACGACTTTTACAGTTTTAATATTTATATTTAAGATTAAACTAACCCACTCCCAATTTTTATTTTGAGAGAATATCTTAAAGTAAAGTCCAAATTGAATTGCTACATTGTTTGTACTTGGGACAGTCTTCAAATTCATTGGAGTCCTCCTGCCTCAGTCTCTATGTGTACCACAATGCAAAGTTAAGATTTCCGTAAAATTATTTTTTGGAATTAGGATAAGCTCAAGATCTCAAGTCTACTACAGAAAAATATAAAAGCTTAGTATCATGTACCAGATTTAATTTCTTATCCTCAGTGAAATATCATAGTCATATTAAAAGAAAAAATAACATAAAAATTAGAAACTATTTCTGAATTTATTATCAACATCTTATCTATCAATCTTTATATGTAATATTACCTAATTAAGGCATGACATTGGCTAGAGTGGCTTTGTATTATCTTAAAATTTGGGCAAGTAAGTATCCAGAGTTTATTTTTAATTTCAATATTGTTTAAGTAATCTACTGAAAAAACAGGGAAGAGTGAATATAATTCTTTTAAAACTATTTGCATTTCTGTATGTTTATAGTGCACCTTCGCATTCAACACAAGTTTATATAAATACTGTAGTGTTTCATAAGCAGAGTAAAATATCTCTGAATCTCCAAAGAAAAATAAAGAATAGGAAAATACTGTGCACAAACAATTTTCTCATAACAATTGGGATGCTCATAATTATTAAATTTGAGAAATTACACTTATTAAAAATGAGTATAAACCCCACGATGTAATTAATATCTAGAACGTGTCTTATTCTACCTTTGTTATCTTGTTTTTCTTCAATGCATGAAAATGGAGGAAAAGTTTTTTAACTAGATATAGTTTTGAATTTTACAGAAGAGATCCTAATACCTTTTTCAACCTTATTAGATGTTTGCTGTTTATATTAAGTAAATGTAATTGCATGAAAATTTTGTGGCAATCATATTTAAATATGCATTAAGTTCCTTAAGGAAGTAATATTACAGCTCAAGAAAAACAATAAAAATAATAAATAAAAAGAAACTGATATTTGACTTGGCCTAGAATATTTTTAAAGAATTAAAAATACATTGCTTTAAAGATTTGAGGACAGGACTCTAGGAATGAGGCAAAAATATATAAATCATTATATTGAGAAATAGTTCACAAGTCTTTTACAGAATCATTGAAATTATTTTCAACAGGAATATTTCCTTATGTAACCTATTTCAATAGGAAATCCTATATAAATATATATTACAACCTTCCACTCCAAATAAAATGTATCTTCATTAAAGTATTTTAGAATTATTCTGACAGATATCACATGGAAGTGCAAAAGACACCTTTTTATAAAACTTTAAAAAAGGTATACATGGAAAGTTAATATTTTAACTAACAGTCAACATTCCTGAAATCCCCTAACCATCAAACCAACTTGAAGATATATATATCAGAAACTACACAGATAAGTCATGTGAGGAACTTAACATGTAGGTGGTAACTTGTTGAATTTTAAAAAAATGATCAATAGTGTCCCTAGTGTCTTTTCTTCCAAGGAAGGTTTGGATTCAATTGTTGAAGCACTATGCACCTTCTAAAGCAACAAGTATTGGGAATCGAAGTTGTTCTTGCTACTTCATTATACAGAAAATCCAAGTTACATATCCACCAGGGGTGAATTTATGTTTGAGCTGAATCTAGAAAATGCAGCTTTGTATTCTTGTCCATGATTCAATGTCTCTTTGTTGTGGTCTTCCTCACCGACTAACATGGCTGTAGCCCTCTTTTGGTCTCCTTCATAAACGTTTAGACTTTATCCTAAGTGATACATACATACATACATACATATATACACACACACACACACACACACACACACACACACACACATATATAGTAGCTACAATCTTCATATATAATATATGGCCTTACAGATATAAATACATATTTAAAAATCTATGATACTCATTTAGTGGAAAAGATGCTGAATTTTTATTTTCTGAGTATATATCACCTTATTATACATTTCAGATCCATCTGTATAACTGAAAGTTTTATTTCTTTAACAGATGAAAATATATATGTAATGCATTTTCATTGGTCTTTCTTTTATTGGTGGACATATAGACTGGTTAAATCAATATTATGAATACAGTAGTAATAAAAATGGATGTTTATAACATTTTGGAAAGGTCTGGATTTCCCTGGGAGTTGGAGTTATATGTTAGTTCCATTTTTATTTTTCTGAGGAATCTCTAGACTTTTATTTTATTATATTATATTAATTTGCATTCCTGCCAGCAGTGAGTATGGGTTTCTATCTACATCCTCTTCACCATTACTCCTCAGATGCCTTGATGACTCATTCTGACTAGGGTAAAGCGGTATTTCAAATAAGTTGTAATTTGCAATTTCTCACCCAATAGGGTTGTTGAACACTTTTAAAAATAGTTATTGGAAATTTGTAGTTTTCCTTTAAAAAAGTGTTAATTTCATTAGCCATTTGATACACAATAGTTTTGTTTCCAAGTTTCTTCTTTTAATATTTGAATTTCTTTTTAATTCTATATACTACCTCTTGCTTGAAGGGTGTGGTCATTTGGATGAGGATGGCCACATAAGCTTATATACTTAAAATCGTTTTTCCCTGTTAGTGGAACTATTTGAACAAGAATAGCTGGGACCTTGATTGAAGTATGCTGCTTCCTAGGGGCAAGCTTTTAGGTTTTAAATCCTTGCTCTTTCAGCCTGTGTGACAAGATGACAGCTTACAGCTTCTCTCTCCTTCCATGCTCACTGCCATGATGATCTCAGATCCTAATGCTATACAAATGTAAGGCATAAGTGTATTTTTTCTTTTTTATACTATCTTGGTCATGGTTTTTTTATCATAACAATAGAAAAGAAACTAAGACAAAAGTATCTGACAATTTTTTCCCCATTCTATAGGTTTTGTCCAGGTTTCCTTGACTGAAAAGACACTCATGTATTTACACCTGTT
>JAQHUG010000463.1:1034030-1044836 GCA_028555095.1 Dicrostonyx torquatus | reverse complement strand
TTGTAAAAACTAATTTGACCATCCCAAAAGCTGAGTTCACAGTTCCTTTTTGTAAACTTAATTACTTTTGTTGGAGACTTTAATGTACTTATGGAGCATAATAATTATGTGGGTGATATCCTGGTAATGAAAAATGTACCACATACTGAGTTGTGGAAATGGTCTTTAGTTTTCACATTATGCATATATATATTTCTCTATTTCTGTGTAAAAAGTAAAGTTTAACACTGGAAAATTGTCCACATGTTAGTTAATATTGTCAAAACAGATGTTCTAATGATAACATAAGATATTTAATTAATGGGATTATTGCAAAGGAATAATCTACATATTTAGGTGTCTTATTCATACGTCAGCTTTTTTCTACTTTATACATAATAAGCTATTATAACAGGCTCTATCTCATGAAAATAAAACTAAATTACCAATTATGTGTACCTTGGTTACTTTTGGAAGATCTGAACCAAAGTAAAAGATCATAGCGAAGATATGAAAGTTCACTAAAGTTAATAAAAGGAATGTGGAAATCAGAATCATAAATCCATATTTTTATGGCATCCTAATAATATCAGACAGGTAAGACAGTCTTAGTGAAGCAAATTAGCATTGTCAAATATGAAATGTATCTATAATAGAAAAGCCATTTTTGAACTCAATATAAAGGATAGTAGTAGTGATTCAAATGTAAAATGAGTCTATATGTAAATTTAAGCTGCTATGATGATGGGCTCTGAGAAACACATGGAAAACTTTTTAAAATAATTCTAGTTATTTTATTTTATTTAAATTGCAGTATAACATGATCAATGAAAACTCTTCTCAGCAGGAGCCTAGTGAAATAACCTAGTTACCACATTAAAACATGAAATGAATTAAATACTAATAAGACAATTTTGGTAAATAGTCTCATACTCTATCTCATAGTTTAGTTAACTTTAGGTTGTTTTATTCATCTTCATTTTAAATAATGATTTAAACATTGGTATGCAGTTATAAAATGCCATCTTTCTGCATGTTTCTGCAAGTCTTTATACAATTTAATATGTTCTGCAAAGTAATAAAAATTACTATGAATAACTGATGCAGTACCATAAGTATTGATTTACTATGATTCAATTCATGGGAGTAAAAAATGTACATCTAAGATCTGAATATCTTAAAAATTGCCTAATGAGCAGCTATTTAGATTTAGACTTTAGTGAGTAGTTTCAGTTCTGACTCTGATGCTTTTGAAAGTCTTTTTTAAACTTTCATCAATAGCACTGAAATAATAAACAACAGGGAAGTGAGGGGTATATTTTTACTTGGTAAAGCACACAGTTTACCACAGCATTCATTGAGATTTGATAGCTGTTATCATCTGTCTCTTCCATTCCCATTGAATTTCTACTAATTATACAACATTTAACACACACACACACACACACACACACACACACACGCACAACACTACTTGGATATGAGTTCTAAATTTTTCACAACCTTTATTTTTAATTATTAAAAAGAAAATACTCTGTCTTGATATAAGCATTTCTGTATCATTTATCACAAATGCACAACAATTTATCAGTTAATTGTCCATGTACTGGTAAAAATATTATTAAATAACAGTGAATCCAATCACTGCCTTCCTTCCATTGCTATGTATGGCACTTCTTTCCTTTTGCAATTTGTACCTCCAAGTTGAAACACTTGTTTCCAAGCAACTTTGGCATTATGATGAGCTAGATGAATTTGGTTTAGTGAAAATAACAAAGTGTATGTGGTTGAGTCCTGGCATTGCAGATTCTAAAGAAATCAATTTCCCCGTATGAAAACAAATATCTAATTTGCAAACGAATGGTTATAACATGCCTGTGAGAGTTCAGTAAAGCTCCCAACATACATTTTTAGTTTGTACTTTTGTCAACAAATTTTGTAATTCCTTTTTTAAATTTTTTTTTTGATTTCTCGAGATACAGTTTCTTTGTGTAGCCCTTGCTGTCCTGGCTAGCCTCGAACTTACAGAGATCTGCCCTGTCTGTGCCTCTCAAGATTAAAGGCATGCACCAGCATTGCCTGGCAATTTTGTTATTCTTAAATAATTGAACTCATCAAAAAATAAATGAAAGAAAATATTGGCTTGAAAAATATGAAGCCTTGTATTAGATATTTTTCTCCTGTGGGCAAAATGTCTGGAGATGTGATTCATTTTGGCTCATGAACTCAGGGGCTTCAGCCTATCATGGTGTGAGGTGTTTGACAGAACAGAGCTACCCACGCCCACCTGTTCAGGAAGCACAAAGAAAATATGCCTCTCCTCTCCTTTTCATCTATTTCCCAGTTTAAAAGATTGTCTATTCAAATTCATCAATGGTTTCCTCGCTTATTAAGTCCTCCTCAAAAAATGGCCTTAAGCACTTTTACTAATTGCTTAGGTACTCCCAATGTAATTAAGTTCACAGTCAAACTTAACTATCCCAAGTCCAATTCTTGTTAATTTCACATAAAACACATCTCTTGAAATTATAGCATTTTTTCCTCGATCCCTCAATGACTCATATACTTGTCAATGAAAAATTCTTCCAGTTCACATCCAAGAATCTTTATAGACTTAATAATTGCAACATTATGTATAAGGCCATATTCAATGTCTCTTCTGCTGCTTGAACTCATAGGTGCAAGCCCTTGTAAAATCAGAAAGAGAATTCCGTGCCCCTGACATAGGAATGCAGAGTAAATGCACTGATCCAAGGAGGAGTGAGGCTTCCCAAGATGGGGATGTGAGCAAACTTATTGAGAAGCAGCTTTTGCTACATGCCTGGCACACTGCACTAGCCGTTTCTGTGACGCAGCTGTTTTGGGCTGCCCTACCCTGTGGCCTTGTTATAGACAACAGGTCCTCACTAACTTTTTCTTCTTCTACCTAGGCCCTCCATTATGCTATGGTGCTAACCATATTCTGGATCAGTATAGCCATATTCTGGATAGTACATTTGGAAATAAAATTTCACTCATTCATGAGAAAGCATTTTTATAATCTAGGGATTTCTCAATACAATCAAGTTTGCAGATTGGTTTCCACTGTGAACTACTCTACATTAGATGTCATCACTACAAAGTAAAAGCATTTGTTCACAGATTTATCAGACAAAACTTTAATAAAATTGCATTTCTGAAAAAAAGTGAACCAAAAGATCAAGGTGTATCCGCAGTTTTATGAGGTAGAACAATATGGATTTACATGTTTTTAGCTAAAAGCGTTTGTAATGAACACTGCTTATTGGTTCCTGTATCTATTAGAAATTACACAGTGGAGAATAGATTTATTTCAGCTTCTGTTGGCAAAAGATAAAGTTAATTCTGGCAGGAAACATACAGGAGTGTTTGTTGTGTCAGCAACTTGTAGAAGCAGTGTTCCCATCATGACAGACCACAACACACATGCAGCAAGATGGAGAATGAAAAATGCTCATACATCTCTTATGACCTTCTGCCAATATGATCTTTATATATGTAATTTGCAACAGTCCACTGATGGAAAATATGGGTGTTATCAGAATTTCTTCTGAGAAAGGACAAGTAGAGGCTTTATGTCTGTTCTCTGAGATATGTGTCTCTTTCGTGGGAATTTAAAAAATTCCCTTTTCTTCAGTATATTCTGAGTTTTTTGAATTTTTAATCGTGAGAGAGGTTTTCAGGACCCCATTGAGTGTCACTCCCTATTATAATCATAGTGGTCTAGACATTCTCAAACTTGCAGACATCAAGCACTAGTTAACCCCTCAAAGCTTCCAAATCAGAAACTTCATCTATTGTTTTAGTAACAAATATTGCTTTTGTTCTCTTTTGAAGACCCAGGAAATGTAGCTTAACCTCTATTGATCTTGATCTTCCCATCTGTGTAATATGAATAAAAATGTCTTTCACATGAATGTCTTGGCTAGAAAATTTTTAAAATAAAAATTTCTTACAAAATAAGGCTATCATGTACTATGAACTATGCAACAGAATTTAGCTTCTCTTTCCAATATTTTAAAGTTTAAATTTATAACCTGTTTTAAAATATTTAAAATTTAAGTAGTAAATTCCACTATATAAAAGAAAGTAAAATTGATACAGAAATATATTTCTCCAGCTAAATACTTATCATATAAACATAAATGCACTTATAAATAATCATTTTTATAAATATTCCATAATTATTTTTCTCATTTGTTTATTATTGTTTTGTTGCACAAGAGACTTCACAGGTGTTTATGTGAAGGTTGGACATACACTCTATCACTGAAATGCCTTGCCAGATTCAAATATTTGCTTTTCCTTTTATTTATTTGTCATGGAAGCATTATGTATTAAATTTAAATTTACTGGGAGAGGAATAGTAAAGACAGATAAAAACAAGCTATCTGTAGCACACATTCCATGCTACAAACTGCAAGATTCATGGTAAAATATAATTTAAAAATGATATGATTTGAAAATATAGGGTTGAAATAATCTATAAAAAAATCACTGAATATGATGATGAATTCACTTTCATTTAACCTGAAAAAAAATATTTTTTATCATCAACCACGGTTTCTCATTTTATTTAAATGCTTTCCTTTCATTGATGTTGTACATTAACAGGCATGTGTGTGTGTGTGTGTGTGTGTGTGCATGTGTTCATTAAAATTTTATTTAGAAACGAATGTCTATGTACAGTGTATTTTATAGAAATAGTGCTAAAACTTTAGCTGTGATACAGACATGATTTCCATGACTTGGTGGTAAGTCTATATATCACCTTAACAATATGCTGTTGATTTTTCCTTTGAAATATTTTAAAGTTACATAAAGAAAAAAAAACTATCTAACAGTGCAGCTCTGAGACCTGCTCCAATTGTGCTGAGAGTTATTTAAGAAGATCTATTCTTTCCGTGGCAATGTGCAGTACCCGCTCTTTTTATTGTTCTGGACGTCTCAGGCACAAACACCATTTGTTTTCTCTGAGGACAGAAGTAAATAGCACAATTTTTTTTCTCCAAGACGACTATCTGATTTTGAAATGTGAGGAAGCTCATGGCAAATGGGCAGACTGTTAGAAATAAATAAGAAAAATGATGCGGCAGAAATAAATCTCTCATGAAGCCTTCTCTCACGCATTTATATGGACACAGGCTCTTGCCCCACTCCAGGTGACAAGCAGCAAGAGATTACCAGCATGAAATATTTCTGAGAAAATTACTTTAGTATCAAAAAATTTTATCATCAATTTCAAAAGATACTTATGTGAAACCTCTTAAAAAATGTGTGCTGAAATTGATTTACAGGGAACAGAGATTTTGTTTTCAGACCTGGCACTGTGACTTTATACTGCATAAAATTCTTACAGTTTTCATTTTCACAATAAACAAATATAAAAATACCTTTCTTGCAAAAATTATATATTATATATACTTACATATGTCAGACATCAGAGACTAAGGAAATAATTATGATCTTCCAAATTGTATAATGATTTTCTCTAAGAATAGATAGTTACAAAATGCAGTTTTATTACTTTATAGATATAAAATAGGTGCATTGGCAGTTTCCTAAGAAATATTCAAAATAATCGAAGCAAGATGAACTCTCTTTTACTTACTAACTGTAAAGTTAAGATGAAAGAAAGGTGTGTGAATATTAAAATGAGTACACGAAATAAAGACAGCAAGAGGTTATGCTCTGTTGGTTTCCAAAGATAGAAACACCCAAATATGCACCTTAGTAATCTTTACATTCTCCTGCAGAGGATCTCATTTTGAATATTGGCTGATCTTAGTTACTCACTTCTAATGATTGTTATTCCACAAAAGTCAAGCTCCATGACTTCGGGATAGGTTATCAGACATCACATGCCTTCCATGAGATAATTTCACCTAACTTTGGTCACCTGATGTTCACAGAGACTACTGTACTGTGAAGAAGTCATGCTACCAAATGACGATGGCACATCAGTCTTCCTGAAGCAATTCCAGCTGAAAGGTAAACAGTTTCATGTAGCAAATACCTTTGTGAGGCCAAAGAACCTCAACCTCAGTTTTCAGGTAACCCAAATTGTATAGAAAACAGCCTTGTCTAAATCTTTCAAAAAAACATTGTATGAGTATCTTACATAAATTTAAGGAAATATCAATGGATAATATAATAAGTTTATTTTACATAGATACGTTTTATTCCCTTCCCCATAATTCCTAGGATAACAAACTTTTGATTAATTTTCTCCTTTTTTACATCTTAAAATATATTAGAATATAGATGAGCAGAAATTTTTGATAATTTGATTATAAAAGATAAAGACAATATAACTGAAAGTCTATACATACATGTCCAACTTGGTTCTATGTCACACATCTCAGGCAGAGAACCTCAAAGATAAAAAAATTAAAAGATATTTTGTCTTCTGTCTTCAGAAAATACACCTTCAGCTATGAAAGGGAATTGTCAATGTATTGAAGTATAGTATTATTGGGAGAATATTTAGTTCATACTATTTGCTAAACAATAAAGCTCATTTATAAAAGACCATAGTTATAAAATTAATTTACTTATTGGTCTTTAACTTGAAGGTATATAGTTAAATTTGAATTTCTTGAAAATTAGATTTCCTTTTTCACTTACTACTTCTCTCTCATCTCTTTTTTCTGCAATATAAAAATATGTAAATAATTAAATTATGAAAGAAGGACTGCAGTATTAAATTGGGATACAGTAGTACTATACATAATTTTAAAGAAAAGTTAATGTTCATGGCCTATAAAGAAAGAATCTTCCATCTTGAATTTTTTCTCCCTTTTATCCCGTGAATTTAGGATTTATATAGAAGCATAGAATGTGATTTGTTTTGTACTTACACAAGATACTTTCTTGTAACTTATGAGTTCTGTGAATACAGCAAATATTCCCCATGTATTTATTGATCTATTATTAATATCTACTAATATTGAGTGCCCAAATATAGGATGAATTAATTATGTTTTTGAATGTTACAAATAAATTTATAAATTCATATTGAACATTATGAGTCAATAAATATTGGATTTGATATGACTATATATATTTCAACTTTTATATGATTTTTAAAAATCATCTTAACATTTTTTCTGTGAACTGTGTTGAAATCCTATTATGCCTAAAGCTCTTTAGAATAAAATAATCTAAATATGGCATGTTTGTCCTTAAGTAATGTTTCCCCAGAATAGAGAATAGATTTTTAAATTTTAAACTATTTTTAAATTTCATGTTACATTCAATCTGCAATTTTATCCCACCCCATCCTCCCCTCTTCCCACCTTTTTATTTATTCTTCCCAACTACTAAGGACTCCCATGGGAAGTCACCAAAGTCTGGGACATTGACTTGTAGCTAGAAGGATGACTCAGTCATTAAAGTCCCACCACCAAAAATATAAGAATAGATTTTAAACATGCTTATATATACATGGAGAAAATCTAAAAAAAACATTTTGTGTAATAATGAATTATTTTTATAATATAAGCATTAAGGAAATGGGAGATTATTCAATTATTATAAAGAAAATAATATTTTTTCTTGTTTTATCATGAGTTTCAGCTTGACATTTGATTTTAAGTAATACCAATTATACATCATCATTTAAATTTTACATACACTATGTTTATATTACATTGACTAATTTATTATATATAATATAAATATATAATATAAATATAATATATAAATATATATAGTTATTATATAATTATATTACATAGATATTACTTCAGAAATGGACACTTTGTCTTTTTTCTTTTTTTTAATTTCATCCAAAAATTTACACTTTCTCCCCTTATCCCAGTCCTCCCTCCCCTCCCCTGCTCCCCCATTACCCCTCCTCCCTCCCCCTGCTTCCTTAAGAGAGGGCAGGGTACCCTGCCCTGTGGAAAGTCCAAGGCCCTCCCCACTCCATCCCGGCCCAAGAACATGTGCATCCAAATAGACTGGGTTCCCAAAAAGCCTATTCATGCAGAGAAAATAGGTCCCAGTGCCATTATCGATGGCTTCTCAGTCAGTCCCCAGTGGCTGCCACATTCAGAGAATCTGAATTGGTCATATGCTCCTTCAGTCCTGGTCCAGCTGGGTTTGATGAGCTCCCATTAGATCAGGCACACTGTCTCAGGGAGTGGACCAGCCCCTCATGGTCCTGACTTCCTTGCTCATCTTCTCCCCACTTCTGCTCTTCGACTGGACCTTGGGAGCTCAAACCATTGTTCTGATGTGAATGTGGGTCTCTGTCTCTATCTCCATCGATCGGACGAGATTTCTATGGTGATGATCAAGATATTCATCAATGTGACTATGGGACAAGGCTAGTTCAGGCACCCTCTGATCTCCAAAATATACAAAGAACTCAAGAAACTAGACATTAAAAGTCTAAATAACCCAATTAAAAAATGGGGTAATGATTTGAACAGAGAATTCTCAACAGAAGAACTAAGCCATAACAGATAGTTTATGACAGTTGTCATCATTGACAGTCACAGCCCTGAACAAGGTGGTCATCAAGGGGACGTTGTCACCCTTCTTAGTTTGGTCTCAGTACCTGGGTTAACCCAGGTATGCATAATACCTGTATTAAATGTATGTATAATAATACATATATCACTGCAAGGAAGATTCTCAATTCAAGACAGTGGAGTGACATTTCTTAATTATTTTAAGTTAAATTATTAAATTATCAAATCCTCTCTAATTGTCTAAACTCCTCTTCTGCTCATAAGATTCTTTGCCTGCTTCATCAGCTTTCCTTTGGAATTGTTCCTGTGTTCCTTAATGATACGTGGTACGATGGATTTTGCACAAGAGGTTTTCCTAAACCTACAGCAGGCCCTTACTAGAAAGCAGAGATTTTTAGATCGTATTTCAGTTAGTACTTTGCAGTAGTCACTACTATAGCAACTCTGTCTGCTTCCATAGCCACCATCACCTAACAACTACAAACTTCCCATTTTGATTAACAGCTTGTTTATAGAACCACTGTAGCTTTGTAAAAACAAAAACATAAAAAAAACCTAAATGATGAGTTTAAAGCTTTAAAAGTTATGGTATTGCACCTAGGAAATACAATACAAGCAATATAACACCAGTTAACTTTACGTTGTCACGCTAGTTTTAGATATATCTGTGTCACTCCTGTAAGTGATAATGAATATAAATGCAAATGAAATAGAATTAAAAATCATTTGCAGGAAATATGTTATTATGAGATTGTTAATTTAGATTTTTCAAGGAATCAGTTACTGAGTTGGGCTGTGCTCTTCTCGCATTCAATTCCCCTTTGGAAGTGGCCAAACATTTAGTATGTATGCTGTAAGAATTTAAGCCCTTTAAAATCTTCCAACATTTTATCAGCATTATGTACAAACTACTTGTGTTCATGACTCTTTACACAATAGTAGGAGACTTTTATTGATTTAAGAGATATTAGGGACATTTAGATATTCAGACATGAATAAAAATTTGTCCTTAAAATATATATTTTTAAAAAGTGGGACCTGTTGAGAATCAAGCTCATCCAAGACTTCCACAGAGGCTCAGATGAAGGACAAAGGGAACATTAGTTCTGTGTCCTTTCCCAGTGGCAGACTTGGCAAGATCTGGTATGGAGTAGGGACCAGGGCCATGAAGTCAATACTGAAGTTTCTGGGCATCTTGCTCTTCCCCCTGGGCTGTGCTTATCAGTTCTAAGGCAGCTGTGTCTGAGGTTTCCTGCATTCCTTTTGCCAAATGGCGTGGTTTAGTTCTCTGTTCACCTAGGGGATTTCTCCCTTGAAAACACTGAGCAGTGCCACTTAATAAACTTGCTTGACTTAAGTTATCAGCTAACAGAAGACATCCTGGTCCTAGTCTGTTTTGTTTTGTTTTTTCTTAGTTCCTCATCCCTAGTCCTTTCTCTCTACACCAGGCCATTTGGAAACTTTATTCCTGCAGGTTCTAGTCACTTGGTTGAAAATAATCCTTCAGATATTTTAAGAAAAAAATCTTGTTGCTCTTATATATGTTTGTAATCGAATATATTAGATATATAAAAAATCAAACATGAGCCTAACAAGGATAACACCAAAAACCATATCGCAATAGACACAGAAAAACTGAGCAGACCCCAATCCTACACAGATAACTCCAAATAACAGAAAAACAGGAAGCTGGAGAAGTGGTACTCTATGGGGAAGAGCACACTATTTGTTTGTCCAGTACCAAAACACAAGCTTGAAAACATATGTATAATTTTTATCATATGGACCCAGCAGGTTATATTTAAGAATATGTATGTCAACACACATGCATATATGCACGGTATAAAATGTCATGAAAAAAAGCAGTTAATAAATTTGAAGGAGAGCAGCAATGGTTAAACAGGAGAAAATTTGAAATTACATTGTAATCTAAAAATTATGAAAAGGTGTCTAAAATAACAAAATTATTTTGAGGGCGTGGAGTGATGACTTACCAGTTAGCATATTTAATGCTTTTGAAGAGGACCTAAGTTTGCTTCTTGGAGCCACCCCAGTTTTTTATAACCAACCCCATAAAATCTTAGCTCAGGTATTCTGACTTTTGTTCAGATTGAAGTTGTCATTGGATGGCATCAATCAAACAATACATCAGCCAGCATATATTCATAGGATATGGGATAAAATGATGCTAAGTGATAATACATTGACTTGAAATATCAATCTTTGATGCCACATCATTCATATATCAATGTGACTCCATGATGAATAAATATTTAAATGTACTTTTAATAACTTCTAGTGTATGAGCATTTTATCTTTTAGGGAAATA
>JAQHUG010000463.1:979348-1002437 GCA_028555095.1 Dicrostonyx torquatus | reverse complement strand
AGAAAGATAAAGGGATGAAGGTGAAAGTCAAACAGATTGAAAGAGATATGAAAAACCCCTATGGTGCAAGCAAATTAAAGTCATAGTTTATGTTTAAAAGAAGAATAAAAGGAGATATTTTGATTTTTTGAAAATTTAAATAAAAGTTTTTTCCTAGAGCAATGGGGGTTATTAAATAAAAACTCAGTGCCAGGAATCTTCCATTCTGGTTATGAATTGGCTAAAGAAGTCTCGGGTGCTTATAAAATAATATAATCTTCTGTTATTCCTCTTGTTTGTTAACAAAACTTCTTTATAAGACCTTATTCTTAAAGACATACATATCTTGGTTACGAGATATAGAGAAATTAAATTGGAATTGAGTTCATAACTTGCTTTTTGCTATCTTGCAACCATAGCCATGGAAGGCGTTATTTAAGATGTTAGAACAGAAAAGGCCTCAGATTTTACCAAGTTGTCAGCCCTATGAACAGGAAGACAAACTTGCCTAGTATGATGAGCTCATTTGTGCAATAGTACCACTCCTGTTATGGGGTAATCAATCATTTCTGGATTTAAGGATATTTTCCATAACATGGAAATTTTATGTGCCTATAAACCTGGTCTGAGGCAAGCTGTCAACCAAGTTGTTAGCATCCAGGCACACCTTGGTCCTACCTCTTTGGCACCTGTCAAAGTGTGTAAACTCTCTGTGCATGGCAGGCAGTACCCTGTCCCTTTAAGAGACAAGCCCTGCCTATCTCTCTTTCCTCCCTCATTCCCTTTACCTCAGTAAACTCTGCACTCAAGCTACATCTACAAGGCCTATTTGTCTCCTGCCCATGGCCCTCATCTGCCAAGGTCCCAACTTGTGCCATATTCATAACAAAAGTTACATGCATTAGTTGAACAATGAATACAGTTGCTTAGTTGAATTGAATAGCATTACCATGCATTCTATATATATGTAATTTTACCTATAGGTAAATGTCTTATAAGAGAAATTTCTAATTCCAATGATGAAGGGTGAATGCATATACTTTGGCTTATGCAATGATTTGAGAATAGGGGTAGACAAGTACCCAAATATAAACAAGACATATTCCATTTAAGGTCCAAGAAATATTTCAAAAGAGGTGTCAGAAAGTAAACGAGAGAAAGAAAATGAGAAATGCCTGGTAAATGCAAGTTTCCAGGCAAGATAGACCTATCACACTCACTAACTCACATCAACTGTTGATGCCTGTTTTTCATCAACACAAAATGGCCTTAAAACTGTGGAGGATGGAGAAGGGATGAAGCTTATCATTCAAAGCTGAACTATTAAACTATTACCACTGACAGATCTAGGGAGAGGAAAAAAGCCCTGTGTTTCTTTGTATAAGCTGTGTATGCAATGGTAGCCTCAGTAGTCTTCAATGCATAGTTTCAGTGTATTGGTCCAGATGACCCTCATTAGACTAAATGGGTCAAAAAACAAGCAAAAAGAGTACTGAATCTATGGAGGCTACTGGACAGGGAGAACCAGGAAAGTACAATGTTGGTTTGAATGCAAAGAAGATTAAAAAAAAAAAATTAAGGAAAAGATATGCTGACTGGAAAAAAGTCTTCAGGTTTGATGCAACCAATATTAAAATATCAATAGAATTCTGCACATATCAAAAAAGCATAAGAAATACATAAAATAACAAGAATCCTGAAAAGCCCAAGTCATTTTGTATTAAAGAGCAAAGCAAGCAATATTAAACTCCCCACGTTTAAAATGCATAGAAAAGCTACTGTTATCAAGCACCATGTTGTCCCACATAAAAACAGACTGGAGAACTTTGAAGTAATCCCAGATATTTTCAAACAATTTATTTTCAATTGAAAATAAAATATTTTTAATGTTGATAGTCAAAGTCAATTTCATTGACCGTCTATCTTTTCTATGATCAGACTAAAATCCAATGTGTTTCACCAGAATTTATTTAATCCCTTGGCTACTTGAGTCCCATTTCAACTGAATCTACATTACAGTCCTCTGCAATACAGCATTTTCTTGTTACCGAGCTGTCGGAGAGAAACTGCTTTGCATACCCATCACTAACTTACCTTGATTTTTTGTCACATCATTCTATTCATCTTCTCAGTATCTTAATCCTTCCTTTATTCTTTTATTCACTTGATTTCTTTGTTTCTTCACTATAATACACACGCCAAGAATGGAAGAAGCTCACTATAACAATCCTTTTTCTTTTATACTCTTCTTCTTCTTCTTCTTCTTCTTCTTCTTCTTCTTCTTCTTCTTCTTCTTCTTCTTCTTCTTCTTCTTCTTCTTCTCTTCTTCATCATCATCATCTTCTACAGGATTTCGCTGTGTAGCAGCTCTAGCTGACCTGAAACTTACTCTGTAAACCAGGAGTCACAGAGATCTCTCAGGCTTTGCCTTTAGAGTGCTGGGATTAAAGGCTTGTGCTACCACTGCCCGGCAAAATCCTTATCTTCTTAACTGCATCTGTGGTACAAACTATACCTATGTCAAATACGTATTCAATTTGCAATGTTTGTTTTAAGTTGTATTTTTTTAAAGAACTGAGAGAAAATAACAATAAAATATAAAATAAACTTCAGTGTAAATAATTTGTCTGTTTTATGCAAAACAATGAATCTATTATCTTTTCCATCCCATCTCTCGATATATTCTGCCTGTCAGTCTATCATCTATCTCATGCTTATTTTGATTTGCAAGAAGACAAAATATTAATATTTCTTTTGATTAATTTTTCCTATACTATTCTTTAGTAATTAACATTATGCTAGGATGGATACTATTAATAATAAATATAGTAGTGCCACTTCAAGCAACTGCCAGATATCTAAAGTATCCAAGTAATAATTACTTTAAAAACAATACACTATTATTACCAATACGATAACACAATTTAAAACAATAAATATCTCTACCATCAATATTTCTTAAAAACTAAAAATTCCTGATTCAATTCAGGCACTTTGATTGTTGAAGATTCTAAAGTCTACAATTGGAAAGTTTAACCTAATCTTGATAATTCTTTTTAATCTGTGAGCAGAAAATAAATATACTTTTCATAGCCAAATTCATTGTCCACATGTAAGCATCCTTTTAGTTTTTTGTTTTTTGTTCTTTTTTTCTTGTAGACTTGGGTGTTTAGAAGTCTATTAACTCTAAACCAATAGGGTCCCATTTAATGAACTGCTACAAAAATACCACAAGACGTTCCCTTGTGGGCCAAAGACTTGATGTCCTAGATACCTAAATACAGGGAAGGAGTAATCAAGACAGAGAAACATGTAGTCCATTTTATGGATTTTTTTCTAATAGTCTTCTTACAATATAAGTAAATGATAAAAACAGACTTTCTTATTAAGAATTACCTAAGAAACAATCTTGTGTAATCTTCTGTAATGTAAACCATATCCTAAATTGCCCCTTTATATCACCACTCCAAATTTACGTACAGACCTATCTGCATGTAGTATCTGTGTGTCCGAATTTTGTCTCTTCTACACACCATCCTCTTCCTGCTGAAGATGCAGATAAGAAATTTATGTGCTATTCCTTTTACAGAAGCATACAGGGGTTCTCACCCTCTACTCTAACCCTTCTAACCCAGAGCCAGGTAGAAGTCAAATGCATCATCTCTTTCACCAAGTCTCACCCAAAATTCTGACCACACAACTGCCGTGGTCAAGGTATATCTTCACAGCAACAGAAATCCTAAGACTCTTCCTGAATTATACTCAATACATCAATTACTTAAAAATATGTTATCATGGTGGAATTTTATATAACTTTAGGCACAAAAAGTTTAAGACAAACCCATTCCAGTGTTGTTATAGATTTACTTAAAATGTGGTAGGTAACAAAAAATTCTGTGATGGGACCAAGTAATATTTTTTATTTGTTGCAATAAGAATTATGTAGAAATTTATTTTAAAAGTGAAAATACTAATGTTAAATCTACATTTAGGTAGTATTGAATTCAAGGTGAGATTTCAGGTATAAGAGTTGCAATGTTACAAAATAATTCAACTTACACAGCATGGCATTACTTTGTAATGAAAATATTTACTATAATTTAGCTTTAAAACAGCATGGCACATATTTTAATTTATGTAAAAAGTTGTTTAGTGTTTCCATTAATATATTATAGCACAAAACTTATAAAATAAAAAATATTGAAGGCATTTAGTATTAAGCAGTATGTCCATTAGAACCAAATTTCTCTATTATCACATTTTGAAGTGTGTATTACTCCATATTACTGAAAATCAATGCCCCATCTATACAAGATGAATAAAGAAAAAGAGCTTCTCTATCTTAAAAATGTTCAAATGAAAATGAACACATTGCTGTTTTTCTTCTTCCTTTTGTATTAATTTATTTTTATTTTATGTTGTCAATGTTTTGCCTGCATGTCTGTCTTTCTGGGGGCCGTAAGAGGGAGACAGGTGTTTGGGAAGTGGAAATACAGATGTTTATAAGCAGCCATCTGGGAGCTCAAAATCAAAACCAGGTCCTTTGGAAGAAAAGGCAGTGCTCCTAATTGCTTTCCAATCTCTCCAGTCCTGCCCTCCCTTTTATCGCTTTGCTATGTTAAGTAAAATAAGGTCTACATTAGTGTCTTTGAGTTCTCTGTGTAAAAGAAAATGACCTTGAACTCTGATTCTTCTGATGCCACCTAGAATCCCAGGTAGGCTTCATCATAGTTTTGTCTCATGAATGTTGGGCAAACACTGTAGCAATGAGCTACATTTCCAGTCCTGTGTTATTGACTGTTAGACATGATGGATATATTAAAAGATACTTTCTCTGAATGTGTGTTTCATTATATACTATATATAGTAATTATTATATATAGTAATTATTATGACTAGCACATTACTAAAGCATAAAATTTTATTTTACTTTATTTCAAAAATACTGTACCATTTGTTAGGTTTGAACCTTTATTGCCTGAACTACATAATGGTAACTTTAAGATAAGTATTCATTACTAGATTATATTTATTCCATATGGCATCTATTTATAAATACACTATTTTTCTTTTCTTCTCCGTTCAGTTGTAGACTGTAAATGTTTAACATATATGTTCATATTTCTAGAACAAAGGTTATTTCTAAGAAAATGCATAAAAGACTGCATAGTAAAATGCTAATCTCCAAGCTGATTTTCTTTTAAATTGCATCTGCTTACCCTGAGTAATCGTTCCCATTTTCATTACAAAAACTTCTCAAGAGAGTCAGAATAACAAAGAGTTTGCTGGCAAGTCTGAATTAATCATGCAGAAGTAAGATGAATATGATAAAAGCATAAAGAACCTGTAAAATTTAATTTCCCTCCAACTCAGAACCTAACAATGCAATTGTGTTGAAGAGTATTTTTTGCTTACTTCCATTAATACGTCAGGATAAAAAAGAAATCATAACAGTAAAAGAAGAAATAGGAAGAAGTCAGGCATTCTTATTAGTGGTTGGAATCTCTTTCTTTCCTTCAAATCTAAAAATAGTTTTACCTCAGGAAAATCTTGAATCATAAGTAATAAGAAAATGACAACTCAATATTTGTAACACTTGACTGCTGACCTCTTAAACAATTTCAAGCAGATTTTTTGTTCTTTCCTGCATATCTTTTGAAAATGTAACTCCCTCGGATGTATTGAGAAACATTCTTTGAACTTTATGAATGGTTTCTTTTAAAACTGAAACTAAGAACACTGGAAAAGAACTTATGCTAGCACTGTGTCAGCAATTTTAGCTTATTTTCTTTCTTTTCACATAGCTAATGAATTATGAATACAGATTTCAGATTATGTAACTATGAGCCATACAAACTTTGCACCTTTAAAAAAGACATTTCAGAATTAAGATTACAGGCCACTTTGTGAAGCACATTTGACAAAGAAAATAATTTGTAAATTATGCTTGCTTCCTGCCATTTTGGTGGTGGAATTAGCAGCAGCTTGCCAGATTTGTTTGAGATACAATCAGTACATGTCTGACGAACATACATCATCATTGCTCAACAGATGCTCATAGACACTGAACTACTGTGAAGGCTGACCCATACTACGGATTTGTTATCTTTCCTTGTTAAATGTGTGGAAGAGTGGGATCTGGGGGAGACAGGGTTTGGTAATGCAATGGAAATGGCTTGAACTTCTTTTTCTTTTCCTATTTTTCTCTGATTAAAGACAAATTCCTGAATATATAATTTATCTTTTAGTTTCCCTTCCTTTTACTCCTAGCTCCTCCTCCGTCCCCTTTCATCTGGATATACTCCTTTCTGTCTCTCTGTAGAAAACAAACAGACATCTAAAGGATAATAATATAATAAAATATAATTCAATAAGTTAAAACAAAAATTGAAATAGGACTAAACAAACAAGCAGAAGGAAAAAACTGCAAGAAAAAGCACAAGAAAGAGATATACATGCAGAGATATATTCATTCCCATTCTTTGGAATCCCAATAAAGACACAAAAGCAGAAGCTATAATATATTCAAAAGGATCCACAGTGTTAAAAAAAATTAACGAAAATAAAAAACTTCTGGGAATGCAGCCTTCCCTTAAGAGTAGCTTGTTTCCTGTGAGATGCCTATGGGAGAAAACCAAGTTTTCATTTGCAGTGGGATGTCAGTTGGCGATTGCACCTGGGTTAGGGATGGGGACTTTTGTCCTCTTCCTTCAGTTCTGGGATCCTAACTGGTACAGGTCTGTGCAGACCTTGAGCCTTCTGCCTCAGGCTTTGTGAGCTATTAAGGGCATTGATTTGACCCTGCTGGTTTAGAGAGCTTTGTTTCCTTGGTGCCCTCCATTGCCTCTGGCTCTTGCAGTCTTTCTGTCTCTTTTTCCTTATGGTTGTCTGAGCCCTGAAGGGATAGATTTGATGGAGACATCCCATTTAGGTTGAATTTTCCGCGGTTTCTCATTCTCCACGTATTGTCTGGCTGTGGGTTTCTAACTCTGCTGTAGGAAGAAGCCTCTGTACTGGTGGATGAATAAGGCCTTCAGTATAAAAGGATGTCCCTGGAGGAGTCATTGTACCGCCCCACTCCGATTGCAGTGTTTGATTTTCTCTTAGGTTCATGAACTGTCTGTTTCAGTTTCTTAGTCCCCAAACAATGACGGGCATGGGTTCCATCTCAAGAATGTTCCTTCAACCAAAATGGTTGGCTACTCCCACAAGCTTTGTGTCATCATTTCACAAGGTTACCTTGCTGATAAGACAGCAGTGTGGATTAGAGGGTTTGTATATGGTTTAGTGTTTGCATTTCCTCTTTTGATAATGAGCAGAGTGCTTTCTGTACCAAGAACATTAGCCCATATGGGTAGAGGGTCACTGAACACAAAGAAGTTGAGCTATTCCCTACCTACAGTCTACTATATTGTAGAATTATTTTAATTAATGAAAATACATGTTGATAAATCTGAGTCCATATTTTAATAAATATATCAACTGGCATTATAAGTAGTCATTTTGTCTTCTATGTGAGAAACTTTCCCTTTGACTTAGCATTTTCAGCCTGTTATGTGTCAGTAGTTGCTTCCAGCTGAAGTGGAGGCTTCAGTTCTCAGGGACCTGGAAGACTGAAAGTCTAGTTATAGGCTGGGCAATGGGTCATTTATCAGAAGCATCTGATTATCTGGGCCAGGTAAAGGCACAGGGAACAATAACACTACCTGGACTGGTTCACACCAGATTTCAGCAAATCCAGAGCTCAGCAGTTTGCAGCTTGCAGGTGCTCCCTGAGTGGTGTCTGTCAGTCAAGTGGAAATACGCTGAGACAAATATAGACAAGGGACAGAAGTTGAAATTTAGGACTTTAAAGAAAAGCTATACATTTGGAACTTTTTCTTTTAACCTGTGACAGAAAAATCTAAGTATTTTGACCTTTACTTCCTGAATCCTACATGAATTTTATTTTAACAAAGGAGATAAAAGTTTTAGATATATTAGCATTTCTCTTGTACTGAAATCTACACCATAGAAAAAGCAGCTAACAGGTGTTGGTAAGACACGTGGAATAGATTTACACTTTGGTGTTATAGCAAAGTCTGTGACTTTTGGGACCCTGTCTCCAAAAGATTAAAAAAATACAGGCTTCTTTTTAATAAAGATAGCAGTTTGTTTTCATGCTGATCAAATGATTTAACAGAAAAGAGAAAATGATGTCAAATAGAAGAGGAAAGGAAAGGGGAAGAGTTGTAGGAGTGACATGTGTTTGTCCTTATAATTGGTCAGAATAATCTGATGATGATTGTATAAACTGATTCCAAATCTGCTTGTATATTTTGTTGTTTTAGGCTGGGTTTCAGGTCCTTTTTAGTTGAACTGAACTCAACAACTCTGATCCTGAGACTGGCCTTGAATATCTTCCTGGTCCACCTGCCTCTACCTCCTGAGTATTAGGATTACATGTTTATAATATGCTACCATATTCATCTTAAATATGATTATTATTCATCATATCTTTAAAAATTATGGGTATCTTTGGACAATATCCTCACAGACACACACACACACACACACATACATACATACATATATATATATATATATATATATATGCATGAACATATCCCTCTATGTCTAATGAACCTGATATATGTTTTTAGCCTTAGGAAAATTACCTTTAAGTCTATATTTAGGAGACAACCAAAGGAAATTTAAAATCTTGAGCTTGTGACTAAACAGTAAGTAGTCAGTGATCTACCAGGTTTTTAGAACTCCTTTTCTCAATGTTGAAACTTTGGCCCCTTGAAATCTCAGTATAGAAATAAATCTTTATAATTTATGTGTCTATACCTTAAATCATTTTGAGATCCATTGAACTTACTGGAGTTTGTATACCTAAGAACATTTTCTTACACCATTAGAACTAGACTTTGTTTGGATTTTAGAGACACAGGTAGCTTTTATTGAGAACAGCCATTGTTGTAATGCATGTTTTTTTAATGGAAAGTTACACCTGAAACCTGTTTTCTTTAAATTTGAAAGCTGTGAATAAGGAACACCTGTTTGCCTTTAAGAAAATACATAGTAGCTTTAACTAATTAATGGTCTGACTAATTAACTAATGAGGTAGCTTTAGCCTTGGGGGAAGGAGCTGCTGCCTAGGTGACAAAGCTACAGTTAGCCTAACCATCAATGTGATCAGAAATTTGAAGAAGATTAAACAAAATGACAGAAACTAGTCCATAGTCCTTTACCTAGACAGCTACCTCACACTTCTCTGGTTTCCATGGCACTAGGTGCAGGTGTACAAGGACACAGTAAGACAAGTCAGAAACAAAAATGCAGTTGCTCCAGCAGGAGGAAGAAAGACCACAGTAGGCTCACACATTCAAAACCAGTCAGGAACAAACATGGAGTGGCCATGTACATCTAAACATTGACAAAACATATTTCCATTTCCGTTAATGTTGAAATTTTAGGGTAGGGGTGAAAAAACCTTCCTTTTCATTTAAAAAGAAAAGGGGAGATGATGTTGGATTCCCCTCTGTATGCCGTGATTACTGTTGATTAAAAAAGAAACTGCTTTGGGCCTATAGAAGGGCAGAACAAAGGCAGGCAGGGAAAGTTAAACTGAATGCCAGGACAAAGAAGGCAGAGTTAAGGAGAAGCTATTTAGCCCTGCCAGAGATAGACTGTGGACAGAAACTTGGTGGTAAGCTGTAGCCACATGTTGACACACAGATTAATAGAAATGGGTTAAATTAAGATGTAAGAGCTAGCCAATAAGCTAGAGCTAATAAGCCAAGCAGTGATTTAGCTAAGACAGTTTCTGTGTGATTATTTCAGGAGTCTGGGCATCCAGGAAAAAATAAGTGGCCTTCCCCAAAAGAGGATTACACTGCATAATGCCAAATTCAATTTTTATGGTCATAGTGGTGTTGCAGCAGGACTGGCTGTTGGCTTTTCTACCTGAGAAAGCTACTCATTGGGTTCAATTACCACATTCTGTGGTTCCCATCTCCTAATCATACCTGCTGCTTTTGAGTGTGAAGTTTTACTGCAGATCACTGTGAAGAGGTCTCTGTAGAGTCAGAGAGACAAGCAACTACTGAACTTGGGATGGAATATTTTTGCTGCAGGGCTCCATATATTAAACCTGAACTTTGCCAGAATAAAACCAGTTCCACCCTAATGGCCAAATTAAGCAAGGTTTTATTAAAATTTTTTATACTGACCTATATGGAATTGTTCAGGACTACCACTTGGAACCTTTCCAGCTGACTAGACTTTATTTCCCTTCTTAGGGAGATCCAGCCTTCCTCCCTAATCCTTTATATCCAACCTCCTTGGTTCTATGGGTTGCATATTTCTTATATTTGACTTAACAGTTAATGTCCAAATATGAAGGAATACATATCATATTTGTTTTTATATTTCTGGGTTAACTCACTCAAGTTGATGATGATGACAATGATAATGATGATGATAAATAGCTCATTCATTTGCTTGCATTCTTTGCATACAAACCTAAAAATAGTGATAAATTTTTCAAACCCTGATAGTAAGTTTCTCCGCTGATTCAGTAAGTCAGATCAAGGGAAAGTAAAAAGACCATGTAATGATCAAAGCACTTCTGAGTGAGTTTCTAGCCCCAGAGGTGAATCGGGGTGGGTTGGGCAGGAGAAAGCACATCACTGGGCAAGGTGCGAGGGGCTTAAATACCCTGTATGTGCAGTCTTGAGCTTCAGGGAAACAGTCTGGACTTTGGCTGTCTTTCTATGAGAGCAGAGCTTGAGAGTGAGAAGTGGGACCAAACAAGTAGTGAGCTGGATATTGGTGTAGACTGATACCTATCTTCCTAAAGAAAAGCCACACTGATTTATACAAAATTTATAATTTTGCACTCCCAACAGTAATGAATGAATGTTCCCGTTACTCAACATCCACCAGCATGAGCTGTCATTTGTTTCAATGGCCATTCTGACTATTGAAAGATAAATTCTAAAAGTAGTTCTGATTGGCATTTTCCTGATGACTAAGGATGTTGACCATTCTTTGAGTACTTCTTAACCATTTTTTTCTATAAAGAACTTTTTGCTTAGAATTGTACCTTTTGTTTTTTGTTTTATTTTCTTCATAGCTTTGGAGCCTGTTCTGCAACTTACTCTGAAGACCAGGCTGGACTCGAACTCAAAGAAATCTGCCCGCATCCGCGTCCTGAGTGCTGGAATTAAAGCATGCACCACCACCACCTGTTGAGTATTTACTTCTTAATATCTAAAGTTTTAGCTCTGTGTATATTGTGAGTATTTTCCCTGTATAGAATGAATAGTTGGTAAAGAATCTTTATCCATTCTGTCACCTTCCACATTGTACAAAAAAAAAAAATTGATGTTGTCATCCCTATGTCATGTGTTTGCAAGTGGATAGATAGTACATTTCCTGGTTTCAGAGGACTCTTGAGTCTAAAGAAAGAATAGGGTGTTAGGAGACAGGAACGGATGAAACGTTCAAGAATTTGAATCATATGACCAGATGATTTCAAAGGAATTCTTCTGTCAGCCCCTTGATAATTTTGTATATCAAGCCAGATTTCTAACCTACTGAACTGAACGGATAATATTTTTCATTTTAAGTTACAAACTTTTATTCTATTTCATCACATCAGATAAAGAACAACATGACACTCAACAGCATTTTTGTTTATAAAGAAAGAAGAATTGTGAGGAATGCTAATAAATGATGCTTCTTTTGGGGTGGTTGATACTTTTTGGTTTGTTTGATAAAGCTTAGATTATTTTGGTACTGGCTAGCCTATCTGCCCCAGTCTCGCAATTACTGATATTTCAGGTAAAGGTTACCATGCTTAGACTAGAAGTAGAAATTTTTATATAGAAAGTAACGGAGAGAGCCTTCCTAACTACAGTAGTAAAATAGTTCTGTTTGTCACTAAGGTGGAAACAAAGTTATTTTATCCTCAAAACACTATTTCAAAAACTTGTCATTCTTTCTTTACAAAGAAGTTATTTTCCCAGAGAGTCAATAAACAAAACAAATTAGTAGCTGTTAGTATGGATTCACTTCTCATTAAAGAAATCCAATTAAAGATTTATATCAAGAGGGTTAACATAATAAAATGTTGATTAACATTTATTGTTTTGAAGGCATTTGCTAGGTGAAGTGAAGCAGAATATCAAAATACTTAAATTTTAAAATTCACAACTAAAATAATGGGGTAAGGTAGAGACTAGATGTAGCAAATCATGAGTGGCCTCGAACCAGAATGAGTTTTCTTCCTCATTAATGCACCATACAATATATACATTTTACAGGGACCAATAGTAATAAATTTTTAGTCAAAAATTATACATAATCACTAAATCATGTGTTTATGATTAGCCATTAAGATTAGTCACTTCATTTTCCATTGAATCACACCAAACTACTTTCTACCAAAGTTTTTTCTATCTGGCTTCTCAAACAAAATTCAACCAAGAGACTCACAGAATTTAAATAGAAGTTTCTTTAGCAAAAAGAAGAAAAGCAAAGGTGAGTGAGTCCGGAGAAAGCCTAAAGCATATGAAAGGAGATTACTTGCTGCCCTTGAGTACCTGATTTGTATCATCCTACTCTTCAGTGCAAGAATAACTCTCCATTTGTTGCTGTTGCTTTTGTTTCTTCTTTGCTGGTTGTTGTCTTTTACTTTCTGTTTCTTATAATAATGGCGTGTAGTGTGATGTATTATTTATAATCATTGTGAAAACCTGCTGAAGTGGGGGGAATCGTTTAACTGTAGCTCCACGAGGGGCCATTTAACACTCAGGAACAGAGTTTGCAGGGTGCACCAACAGTTTCCCTGCCTAGCCTTGGCTAACCTGCTGCCAACTCTCCAGTGTGTATGCCTAATCCCAAGTGTGGAGATGTGTTCGCCAGACTCTCCAGCTTTGTTCTTATGTCTACTTAACTGCCAATTATAGCACAACTATCAGAAATAATTTCTTATTAGAGCACTGTTCACTGAAGAAATAAAGTGGGGTACCACAATCTCTATCACTTGAGTTCTCTTTTAGAGTTGTTAAATCCTTTGTGCTGTGTCACCTACATTACATTATTTACATCATCTAAATAGTTTTAATCACTTTTGGCTTGAATAGCTTTAGGTATGTAATTTGTATTGTTCTTGCTTCTACTAGTGAGTGTGTATGTGTTTGCATATATATTGGTCATGCCTGGACACGGTGAAACATGTGGAAAGGAAAAGGGTATATCTGGTGTTCTCCTATATTGATTTCTGCCTCATCGGTTTGAGACAGTTATAGTTCCCCATCACTGTACAGGAAACTATCATTACCAGCTAGGTGGGCTGTCAGTAAGTCCTGAGATTGTCCTATATTATGTCTACTTCAGTGATGTGGTTATAGGAACATTTAGTCATGCCAGCATTTTGTGTGGATGTTGAGCTATGAACTCAAGTCCTCATGCGGACACAGCAAACTCTCTTACCCAGTGTACCAAATTTCTAGCCAGGTTTCAGGCACCTTGTTCTCTGCTCAATGGTTTGAGAATATGGTAATTCACAATAGATACTGTTTTAATAAATATTCAGATAAGTGTTGTATTTTATGTGTATTTGTGTATAGTGTGCCCACATGCATGCATAGTTCATTGTATGGGATCATATGTTTGTATAGGTCTGCAGGTTTGTGGAAGCCCCCGGTTAACATCAGGAAGTTTCTCCCAGTTTCTTTACAGCCTATTATTTGAGTTTTCTCAATTAAATCTAGAGTTTGACAACATAGGTTGCTTACCTACCCAACTTGGTCCAGGGAATCCCTATCTCGGCTTTATGTAAGCCGAAATTTTACTTGGGATGTCATGTCCAGATGACACTGGATACTGAGAATCTGAATAACATTTCTGATGTTTTTTTATGCTAAGTGCTTCATCCCCTGAGCCATTTCCCCACAGTGCTCTACTTATGAAAATGATTTTATCTTAGTACAGAAAATAAGAAATGTAAATAGTTTAACTTTGTTTTACCATATTTTTTGTTTGTTTGTTTGGTTTTGGTTTTTCAAGGTAGGATTTCTCATAGCTTTGGAGCCTGTCCTGGAACTAGCTCTTACAGACCAGGCAGTCTTCAAACTCACAGAGATCTGTCTGCCTCTGCTTCCTGAGTGCTGGGATTAAAGGTGTACACTACCATCATCCGGCCGTTTTTCCATTTTTGACAGAAGGATACGTGATTCCAGTTAGTCTGATCTAATTTCCTGTTTGTTCAATAATACTTTAAATTCCATACTATGAATGCCTATCAAAAGTTACCTCTGAGAAAGTCCCAGACTTTTGGCTCATATCTGCAGTATGTTTCTATAAAGTGACTAAATGTATTTACTTTGATACTTCAGCAAGCTTATATGGGTTTTATTTACAGAAGAAGATCATTTCAAACGAAGTTACATACAGCCAATTTTTGCACCTATCTTGCCAACTTAGCTTCACTAACTAACTGATTCCTAAGTACCAAAGTTCAATTGCACTTTAAAAGTTTGCAACACATACTTTATGAAAGTAGTTCTACAAATGTGATTGTTATATGGTTTGTTTCGTATCATTTGTGAGAGCAAAATCAAGGAATTATGAAAGAAGTCGTTCTCTGGATTTATGATTTGTTTATTATTGTTTAATTTCATTCTTTTCTTGGCTAAACTCTTAGGAAGACTTAACACTCACGAATGTGCAGTACTGTAAATTACTCTACCTACACTGCTGCTTTTGGCAGCTGCTCTTGGTCTAACAACTTGCAGTTATTATGTGTCAGTCCCTTTTTCATTGGTTCTCCAGAATGAGCTTTTACTTTCCACTGTCATTGTGATATTGTTTATATACTGAAACTAATAAATTCTAATTCTTTTACATGTTGATATGATGATACATGGAGCTTTAGTAAAATATTGGCATAATTTTTTATTTGTGAATGAGTTAAACTCCAAGAGGAGTTTACCCATGGGCTCATTAAAATTGTGAGAATTGAATCTGTCATTGCTTTCTAGGATTTCAGAGGCCAGTATACCATGTTGTGCAAAGTCAGTGCCTTCTAGATGCTCAAGCAAGAACGCAGAATGTCAGCAGGCACTGTGATTCTGATGGCAGTCTGATACTTATCACGTCAAAATTTTAAATTTATTTGTCCCCAAGTCCACTTTTTGGAAAGGAGTAGTTACAAACTTTTCAAATTATTGAAAGTAATCATAGAGTTTTTCACTTGCTAACTCAGATGCAAAACCAAAGAATACTTAGCTTGTAGCATACGGGGGATACTGTTAAAAAAAGTATTCCTAGTTATATGTGACTAGATCGCCATTGATTTTGAAGATGACCTTTTTGAAATGATAGTCAATGTTTCTTTTATAATTTCATCACTGATTTTTTAAAAGAATAAATCAAGTTACAAGGGAGACATTTCTTATTGACAAAAAATATTTGCTATGAGACTTAAGTTATTAAAACTAATGTTAATATTAAAAATAGAGAACATGGTTACAATGGTATTATGTCTGTACCATTTGTTAAACACTTTAAAATTAAAAGAATTAAGTGTGCACATGCCATCCCAACTAAGAAAAGCAGATGTTTTATACAAAAAGAAATGCAAGTGCCGGTATGGAATACATGAAGACTGGTGAATTTTAAATTCACACAATTTACCAAGCAAGTAAATCAAGAGAACAGAGGGGAATTAATTTCAGACAATAGCAGTAGAAGTACAAGGTATCTATAATACACATTTACATAAAAGTAAAAAGCAAAATTAATTGATTACAGATGTTTTGTGATTGTGAAATTACAATACATGAAATTAAAATATAATATCAAACATTCTTTTTAAATAACTGAGATTTTTAAGAAGAGGAAAAGAGCTATCTGTATGTGTTTACTAATACATGCTAATGTGCTGTAAAGTTGAAAAGGGAATGAAACAACTTCCTAACTCTCTACTTTTGGAATGTTCAGCTTAAGTCACACTGTACATATTTAAGACACTACAATGTTGCAGGATCTGTGTCATGTCATTTGGCACATCATATCTTTGCTCTTCCACTGTCATTCATTTCTTTACTTTATCAAATTTATCTTTGCATCCTATCTTGTGTCAAGTAGTTTGTTAGCTGCAACGTTAGTGATTAAGATAACAGAAAAGCAAACCTTTGCTTCATGGTACTTTCTGTCTGATGAGGTACTTCAAAATACCTTTAAAAATTCCACTCACTAAAAAAAAAAAAAGAGGTGTATTTTTATCTTAGCAATACCAATTAAAAGCTGATACCGCTGACTTAGGCAGCACATTTTTTTCTCATCAGTAATAAAGATTTTCCCTGAGTCTAAAATCAAAGGCAGCATCATTTAGGAGAAACGTATGCTGTCCCACCATCATGTGAATCTCAAAAAGTAATAAAGGTATCCTGGCAGGAAAAATGACATTGAACAATGGCATTTAATGACCAATTTAACAGTACTAGTTGATACTCCTCTTGTATTACAGGGAAAAGTTATTTTACTATTAGAAAATATCTAGTGGGAGGCTTTGTGGATTAGTTGTATTCATTTATTATATAGAAGTGTGATGAGGGTAAGTAAAAAGAGTTATACAAAAGGCATAATGTTTTTGAAGTATGGGAACTTTGTCTTAAGTTACATTTCACACATTGATGTCATTCTGCTTACTTGTTCATTTTCTGACTTGGGAGTGTTATATTAAATACTTGAAGTAGCAACTACAGCACCATTTGAAACCGAAGACTCCTATAGATTGGTTTTGTCTCAAAGTACCAGTATAAACAGAAGTTACAATATGTCCTCCAAATAAGACTATATTAGCAAATGAAAATACTGTGGCACAGGAGGTGTATTTTGGTGTCAAGACTCCCATATAATGATATATTTGTTTGTTTTCTAAGCTTTTCTTGGTGTTGAAAAGACAAAAAGAGTCTCATTGTGCACACAGCTGAGCTTTTGTAACTGGAAACTGGAACTTGAGGTCGCCCCCCATAATTTTGTTGAGGCTGAAACACATAATCCTGTGGAAACAATTCTGATCAGCATCAGTGGCTTTTGCTTAATTATTATTAACTTAAGAGTACAAAATGCTGACTAGGGTTTGAAAATATATCGTTTTAGTGGCATTGTTTACAGTAGTCTATAAGAGTAAAAGACATTAGTCTACATCATCATTTGCTTAGCAAGTTACAGTCAGTGTGTGAAACTAACTGATATGATATATTGTAGAGAGTCATAGAAAAGCCCTGCAGTAGAGAGTTTCGTGACAGAGGAGACACTGCCATGCTCACACGAAAGATATTGCTCTAAGTGTTGTTTAATTGAGAAAACAAAAAGAGAAAGCAAAAGAAGCTCCAGAAGGTAACAGTGAGTCTGACTTTGAAAGGAAGTCGGCCTGAGCTTACAAACTAAACTCTGATAGCAGAGGTCAGGATTTTCCAACGACAATGTAGGCTGTGTTCCTCAAACAGTCTTTTATATGCATCTGTTTACATGTCTATGATTTACAGAGTTTTCATGAAAGACAAAAGTTTTATGGACTCCAGCAATCTTCTCCGTATATTGTCCATGTACTTGAAATTAGTTTTAAGAAGTGTCAGAAGTTTCATGTTCATTGCAGTTAGATTCATAGTGGCCTCAATGTGAAAAGAAACCTGTTTTCACTTGTGTAGGACAAGTTAGGTGCCTCAGGCAGACATTGTGCTAAATGTGTGAAGACCAAAGCAATGGTTAAAATACCATATACACTTATAAAGGACTCTTAGAGTCAGTGCTGTATTGGTGAGGAAAGAGCATATAATTACAGCTTAGGCATTGTCAATCCACTTCTTTATCCCACCCAGTTTTAATCTCTAATGTATTCTCATTTGTCAAATGGATGTGAGCATGTCATCCATTTTTCTATACTACAGGTAACAATAGAAAACGAAGAGCAGAAAGAACACAGAATGTAACTGAAGCAATCACCTTCAAAAGGTTTTTGTAATGATGTTTTAGTTGGTATGTAGAGAATAAAAAATAAATAGCAAACTCTTTGTAGAAAGACTTGTTACAGAGAGGAGATGGAAATGTGCTATTATAGTATACTGCAAAAATGCAGAAAATTGCTTTATTTGCAAGGTATAAGAGATTTCTGCCAATGAATTATACTGCATGAAAAAGTAAAAATGAGATTAGAAAACAGACTGACTTGTTTTATTTGAATTTAAACACTGCATATAAATTATAGTTTTACAAAAAATGTAGTAGTCTTGGCTAAATGAGTTATCACTTTGTTTTCTTCTGATATAATCACCCTACTTAGATGGTAACACTTTTGTTATTTCTTTGTAGAATGCATTTAAACATTTAACAATTTTAGATATCAGTTTATGTATCATATAATTTATTTAACAATACTTTATAAGTTTACATATGTCCTTCTAAGATTTGACTAGTTAATGCAGACATTAGGTTTTCTTAAAAAGAAGCAAGAAGATTCTTTTGGAATTAAATAAGCAAGAATCTCTAAAATTTCAAAATCTAAACTTGGGAAAGAAAATTCAAGGAAATGGCCTAGGTTTACTTCCAGCATGATGTATATATTTCACATTGCTGAGAGAAAAACTTCTCATGTCACAGTTCTAGGCAGGGTCCAAAAATGAGATGGTCATAAACTCGTGTGATATTCACCATCTACACACACAGAATAAGAACTCTGTCAAAACTGTGCTTTCTCTGTCTTTACAGTTTTATTTCCTTTGTTCATCTTTGCATCCCTTATTCTTTGCATTTTTATTGATAAAAAATTAAAATAAAATTTTAAATAAGTATTATTCTGGGGGTAATATGCTTTATTTTTCCTTTACCATCATAACCAATACATTTTTTAATTTTCCGAATTATATTGGACACTGTACTAATCATATTATAGTAGAATCACTTATTAAATACTATGTCACATTAGAGTTTAACTTTTAATTTCCAGGTAATTGCATCTCCAGAAGTATACAAACCAGCCAAATTTTGAGAAAAAAATTCCCTTGATATAGAACTTATAAGTAAGTACAGCAACATTACATGATACCTCACAGTACCTTGAGTTCTTGAGTAGTTACTACATTTTACATAACGTGAAGCTTAATCACCTCCCTAAGAATTCCATTTCCACACTGTCTCCCTCACAGACAAGCAGCAGGAAATTCAGATGAAGAATCGTCTCAGGAATGAAGAGTGCAAGGACACAACGGAAATAATTTTGCTCAAGAAAGTGATGTGGAATCAAAAAGGAGGGGAAGTTACTTTTAATTTCTGTGAACTTTATGGGAGGAGTGTATCATTCAGTAGGATGTCAATATCTGCCTCTTGTAGGGTACAGCAAGTCCTATAAAACAAGAACAAGATACTATATTCAATAGTTAATTAAAGATCAATGTGTTCCCAGTGAGAACAACAAAACAAAAGGCATGAAAAGAGAAAAGGAAGCAAGTTATACTGGTGATATTTATTCATTGAGGCTTCCTTTCTGAGGCAAAGAAATATTTATCCAACTGTAATAGCTTAGAATTTCAATAACATTTGTAAATGGAGACTGATCTTTCGCTACTGGCTGCCCAGACCCGAATAATCACGCAGAAACTATATTAATTACAACACTGTTTGACCAATAGTTTGTGTATATTCCTAGCTAGTTCTTCAGTCTTAAATTAACCCATTTCTATTTATCTGTGTATCACTATGAAGGTGTGGCTTACCAAGGGTCTAGGTTCTTCTCCTTTGGCTGCTACAGGGCATCTCGCTGACTCTGCCTACTCTCTTTCTCTCTAAATCTCCATTTGCATTTCTATTTGATCAAAACAGCCTTATTCATCAGCCAGTAAAGCAATATATATACAAAAGAACCTCCCACATCAAGCTTTTATAGGGCAACTTTCTTATAATGTATTGAATTTATTTGAATTAAATTTCATGGAGCACCTTGATGTGGGACATTTTTCTGTATATGTGTTACTTTTATTGGTTAATGAATAAAGATGCTTTGGCCTATGACAGGGCAGAATATAGCTAAGTTGGAAAAGATACATAGAGAGAGAGAGAGAGAGTAGGCGGAGTCAAGGAGATGCTATGTAGCTGCTGAAGAGAGATGCCGGAATGCAAGAATCTTACCAGTAGGCCACAGCCTCATGGCAATACGCAGATTAATAGAAATGGGTTGATTTAAGATGTAACACTTAATTTAATAAGAAGCCTTAGCTAATAGGCCAAATAGTACTTAATATAGCTTCTATGTGGTTATTCGAGTCTGGGGGGCTGAGAACAAATGAGCAGTTTCTGTTTACAAAATGGTGCCATCGTCTATGTGATGGATCCACAAAAAAAAAAAAACTAAAAAAAAAAAGCTTTAAAAATTGCTTCTAGACCCACAAAAATGGGTGTCAATTGGAGCTTCTTGGTAGCCATATTTTTTTTCAATATAGGCTCTGTTTACTGGTGGCGAGCAGAGGCATGACTCCTTTAGGAGGAGACTTTTAACTTGGCATTAGCAAAATAATTGCATGACTTCTTTGAGAGACAGTTTCCTAGTTTGTGTTGACAGCACAAATAGCTCTGGCATTTTTCAGGTGGCCAAGGACTTAAATGGGGGTGTGAGCTGCATGTTACAAATTGCTTAAAGATGACATAGACCCATTGTGTCCCTGAAGCTGGGGTAGTGAGCATGACTCACAGAGGCAGTGAACATACCTCTATCACATTGAATGGGGTAGAGCTAACAGGCAGAGATGCAGAGTTGGTCCTAGCCACACTTACTTAACATTTAGGAAAATAAAGGTTATCCTGGTAAACTGGAGGTATTTTTTTTAGCTGAGTATTTCTAATTTTTAAGCAGAACATTTGGCATGGGGTGTAAAGTTATAGGATAATTGCAAGTATCATTTACATAGATAATTGGGATAATTATATAAACCTAAGGTTATACTCCTGGTCTTCTTCACAACCAGTGAGCATTTCTTGATTCTTAGCACAGATCTATAAGGTGTGATTGTCTTTCTTCTAACATTAGAAAGGAGTCATGTGGGAAGAGACCTGTAAATTTATCATTTTTTGAATTACCTAAAGGCCTTTCTTCAAATCTCTATCTATCTATGTTCCAGTAGATGAGCCTGCACCTGTTTGTACACAGGCATCAGACAGCACTAAGTGTACTTATTGGGGGTGGGAATGGGAGAAGGAAGAGAATGCAAGTTTAGGAAAAAAGTGGTGGCGGGATTAGGGAGGAAAGTCAGGGTGTGTTTGAATAAAACATATTGCATTTGTAGATAAAATTCTCAATGAAAAAGAAAAAAACAATTTGTAATTATATTTGTCAGAAGTAACTCAAAATGTTTTGGTTTACTTATTTTGTTGACAGACTCCAGGGTTGACTGGAACAATACATATTTTTTAGTTAGGTGTATGAAAATTATTTGCTTTTCTGCAGTCTAGCAGAGGTTATATTTAACTCCTTATTGTCCTGCCTCTGCCTAAGAATTCCGTTAATCTAGAAGCATGTCGTCTCATTGAGTTTTTGCAGTCGTGGATCCAACCCAGAGCTCTCTGAAAACTAGGGGGTGTAGGTGTACTGTTCTTTCCCACCACCTAGTTCCCAAATAACCACACAGAGACTTTTTATAAAAGCTCAGTCAATGGCTCAGACTTGCTACTAGCTAACACATTTTAAATTAACCCGTAGTTTTGGTACTCTGCCAAGTGACTCAGTACCTTTCTTCAACATGTCAAATTCATCATCTACTTATGCATCATCTTGCTACTCCCAAGAGTCCACCTCTTCATCATGTTCTCTTTTGTGCCAGTTCTACCTAACCTCTACCTGTCCTGCTATTGGCCAGTCAGCTTCTTTATTAAACCAATCAGAGTAACATATATTCACACAGCATAACTATTCCATAGGCAAGTATTTAAATATGAGCTAGATTCCAGCAATTAAGTCCACTTAACTATTTTTGTTTAATGATTTGTATTAATATTTATGGGGACACCGTCATTCCATTATCTCTCCTGAATGCTATACAATTAAAAACAAAAGGCCCTCGTTTTGCCACAGTGATGACAGATGAAATGTATATATATATAAAGTTCCATGAGCCGGGCAGTGGTGGCGCACGCCTTAAATCCCAGCACTCAGGAGGCAGAGACAGGTGGATCTCTGTGAGTTCGAGACCAGCCTGGTCTACAAGAGTTAGTTCCAGCGCAGGCTCCAAAGCTACAGCTCCACATTCTTCAGTCTTTGTTTCAATTTTACGCCGTACAGGGAACTTAAAAACAGAAAATATTTCCTACATAGTATTTCTGTAGTATCTGAACAAATCTTTTCATTTATTAAGCATTTTTTTGTTTTTTTCTTTTATATTTATTTATTTATTATGTATACAATATTCTGTCTGTGTGTATGTCTGCAGGCCAGAAGAGGGCATTAGACCTCATTACAGATGGTTGTGAATCACCATGTGGTTGCCGGGAATTGAACTCAGGACCTTTGGAAGAGCAGGCAATGCTCTTAACCACTGAGCCATCTCTCCAGCCCTGCAATTTTTTTCCTTTATAGGTCACATTGACTATGGTCCTTTTCTATTCTGAACCATAGATGTAAGTCATACTAATATTATGCCCTCAATTGCTTTTCTGTTTATGCTCCAGGCAGATATAAATTGTTCAAAAGGAAAAGTTCAGGCCTTACCAATGACCATGAAGAACTGACATAAAATAATAAATAGTTTCCACAGCAATTCTTTTGAAAACATTGTGTAACACCTGCGTGTATTCATGTAAATTACATGCAAGAAAACTTTTAGCATATATATTAATACTGCATATTGAATAATAATAGAGAATATGTGCAGTGATTTAAGTGATTTCACAGTAAACATCAAAGTTCCAACCAGGAAAGCAAATGAGTATGCATGCTGAGCATTGTAGTGGAGTTTGCTCCCTTAAATGAGTAATCATTTGGTGATCTCTAAATTTGTAGACACTAACAAATTGCAAGAGTTCAAACAAAATAAAATAAAATCATTTCCGTACAGAAGTACAACAT
>JAQHUG010000463.1:940110-951703 GCA_028555095.1 Dicrostonyx torquatus | reverse complement strand
TAGTGAAAAAGCTACACTCAGTTTTTGTTTTCACACATTCTAAAGAGCATTGGTGCTAGTAAGTCGGTTTAATAATAATATCCAGTGTGTTAAAATACAAATATTACTATACTATTCACATAAATGTACTATTTTTCTTCAAAGAAATATTAGAATTATAAATCAATACATAGAAGAAGAAGAACTGTTCTGTATTTTATTGAAAACTGTAGACCTGTATAAGAATGTTACCCTGTATAACTTGCTGGAAAAAGCAAAACCAGAAAATGATTATTGTTGAAGCTTCTATTTCTAAGTACTGACATGCATAAGAATATGGAAAAGAAAGCTGATGACATAATACAGAGGGGCTAGATATAGAGAAGAGCATGACACATTTCTATTTAATGCTGAAGATGACAAAATAATTTAGAGAAATTAATACTGAAAACCAGTTGAAAATAATAGATAATAAGATAGATATGTTTATTTAGTGAAATCAATCTTGAGTAAGAACACAGCTAAACGTATCACAACATCAGAACTTAAATTATATTGCAAAGCTTTAGTGATAAAGCCTGCCTAGTACTGGCATAAACAACAGAATTTTGGAACTATGAATAAACCAAAGCCATGATTTGTCCCATCTTTGACAAAAGATTCAGAAAGTAGTGGGGAAAGAAAGATCACCTATTTAATATTTGATGCTGAAAAAACTGTACATACATACACAGAAAAATAAGCACATACATATCTCTTTATGATTTAATTTGCACATGTATGTTGTTTGAAATTCTATAATACCCACAGAGTATATGGGTGGAAGTCTTGATTTGAATATGGTTATAAATTACAAAATAATATAAATTAGTATGGTTACATAGCTGAAACATATTTTCTGGAATAACCCCATAATCTAAAACTATTCATGTTTGGTGTAGGAGGGTCCTTCTGTATTTCTGTTGCTTTCATTGGTTGAATAAAGAAACTGCCTTGGCCTTCTGATAGGGCAGCCCTTCTGTAGGTGGAGTAGACAGAATGGAAGGTTGTGAGAGAGAAGACACTGGGCAGATGCCATGTTTCTCCAACGCAAGATGGACTTTGGTTAGAATCTTCCTGGTAAGCCACAACCACGTGGTGATGAACAGATTACTAGATATGGGTTAAACTAATATGGATAAGAGGTTAAAACTAATGGTCCAGGCAGTAATTTAATTAATACAATTTCCGATTGGGTATTCTAAATGTAAGCTAGCCCAGCAGCCAGGAGCTGGGTGGAAAGGAACAAAGGGCCAGCGCTCCTCTCAGATGCTGGGAACACAGCCCACATAGCTTACTACAAATGTTTATTTAAATACTTAAACACCATACTTTCTCTTAGTACAATGACAGTAAAATGACAGTAAAACACAGTGCACTAATTTTTGAAAAAAATATTTCACAAACTTCAAAAAGATAATTTTGTGATTTTTTTGTGTCTTTCAAATTATGTGTTGATTTGGAACACATTTTTGTAAATGGAATACATACTAACATTCCTACTTAGGATTTCTGATACACATTTGAAATTACTAAACAGAAATACACATATTTTTAATGTAATGTCAGATAAATTCTATTGTACATCTAATATATATTCAATTTCTGAAAATTGAAGAAATAGATTTTCTTCTTTTTCTTTGAGCCATTTAAAATGTTTTACCTTTGATTTTTGAAACTATTTCAATATATGATTCATAAAAGAAGCGTTTCATAAAATGCTGCCTGCTTACCCATATTCCAAAGCTCTTAAAATATGCTCAAAGAAATACTGGTTTATTTTCAAGAGTATAGGTATGGAATATTTTTTCTCTCACTTGTATTTACCATATATCTCTGAACAGTTTGACAGAGGAAAGAATAAGCATAAAACGGCTTCAAAGGATAAAATATTAAAGTTGCTGCAATAAACTTGATCAATTATGAAACAAAGGGAGAACTCAACATCAAAACAGGATCACAAATTCTTGGGTTAGAGCTGGAAATGCATTAAAATTACAAGGCAATAAAGTAAAGGAATGTCTTAGCTATCGCACATGTACTTAAAAAATATATAACCACCATGGGCTGGTGGTGCACACCTTTAATCCTAGCACTTGGGAAGCAGAGGCAGGCGAATCTCTATGAGTTTGAGACCAACCTGGTCTACAAGAGCTAGTTCCAGCGCAGGCTCCAAAGCCACAGAGAAACCCTGTCTCAAAAAACAAAATCAAACAAACAATAAGTATGAATATCTCCTCTAATCTTTCTATGAACTTTAATCTCAGGATATTTTGGGGAGGGGATTATGATCAGAGAACTTGAGAAAATAAGAATGATAAAGTTAGTTCTTTTTCGCTGTTTTGGGAGCCAGGCTTCCGCAGCACAGGTCTCAAAGGGAATCTGCTGAGTCAGCCCATATTATACTTTTTCATTTGAGGCGGTAAAGGGAAAAGACATTCACTGATGCCATTGGCGGTTTCTTTCAGACATTTTCTTTATTCTACTTTTGTCTTCCACATTCCTTTTTTTTTTTTTTGGTGATTTTCTTCTCTCGTTCCTGATGTTTTCCTTCTTGTATATTTATTCTTTATGTCTTTCTTCCAACTCCTTCTTTATTCTCTCATTCTTGATGTTCCTCTTCAACTCGATCTTTATTCATGATGATTTCGTTCTAATTCTTTCTAACTCATCATCACAGTAATACACAGGTAAAAATGCCCAGGAGAATAGGAAGTTTCCAAGAGATAAACACACTAAATTACAGGCACACCCATTCACACCGTGCCAGATACCAGAGAAAGACAGCAGCCGCAAACATGTAAAGACACAGCAGAAGTAGAGGAAATTTGGCAGTCTGTGGTCTCAGAGCCTTGCCTATCCCAGACTGACCCCCTGGTAGGATTGGCACTTGTAATTTAACTATCACCTGCTGCTCCTCTGACATACATATCTGCAGTTTTTAGCACCTACTCCAGCACTATGTCTGCCTGCATGCCACCTACTGTGACAATAATGGACTAAACCTCTGAAAATTTAAACTAGTCCCAATTAAATGCTTTCTTTCTTTCTTTCATTTATTTATTTATTTGTATAAGAATTGCTGTGGTCGTGGTGTCTCTTCACAATAATTGAAACCCAAAAGGTTATCAGTTGATTTGCATTTAAATTCTATCTGACAAAACTGGAAATAATATATCTGTATTGCTTTAATATGCAAAATATATAATTGTTTTGGAACAACGGGAAACTTATTTATAATTAAAAGGTATTACATGCTCATTGCTCCCAAAATGTTTCATAACTAACCATCTTTCAATATGGATATATAATATTAATAAATAGCATATTATAGATGTACCACCTCTGGAAACTGAACACCTTAAACATCATAATAAATATTTTACTCTCTATAAACTTCATTTTTTATTTAAAAATCTTATGTTTTTCCTTTTTTTTCTGGATTTCAATATCATTTCACTCAACAACATGAAGTATTTGATGATCAAAATGCGGAGGCTCTCACTTCTTCGCTTTTACTGACGCCTAGTTATTGCGCATTTTAATGATGCTCCTTGTGCTATACTCACATGTGTAACAATTTGTAATGATCATAAAACCCATACTCTTTTATCTGGCGTAAGCTATACCCACACCAATATTTAGTTTTCAATATTCTACTTTAAGGAAGACATCGAAAGAAAAATATGCTGTCATTAAATTTTGATTTCCCTTTCAAAAGAAAATTATTATGAATGCTAATGTTATTTTAAAAGTATGAATCACTCTGATCATAAATACTCCATACATTTTAGCTTTAATTAAACTTAATTTCAGTATATATGTAAAAATTATTTAAACCAACTAATTGGCAAAGGAAACTTGGACACATATACAAAAGAAAATAATAAATAGAGGCATAATTGAATTATAATAAAATTCACAAATAATATAATTAAGAAATAACACCTAATAATTCATATAAGCCAGTAAGAGAGGTATAAAGAGGATTTCGTTTTTCACACTGATATAAGCTGTATTTGATGCATAATGGACAGAAAGAGAGGGAATATTTGAATGCAATATTTGAAGGAAGGCTTTTTAAAACATGCTTTCCAATTTATCTTATGACGTTGATCTCATGTGCATTTTTTCTGAAGGTAATTTAACAAAAAGTCGGGCCGTAACAACTCTAATAAAAAAACATCCTCTGTTTCTTATTTAAAAAGAATTCAAAAAATATAAAATTACCTACGTTGAATGTTGTCAAAGTGCTGCCCCTGTACTGCAAGTGAACAGAACAGGCCTGATATTCTCTGACCCTTTTTTTTTTTTTTTTTTTTTTTGAGGGGGTGATTCCAGATTGATGACACTGTACTCTCAATTCAGAAGAGGCTGAGACAAGAGCAATGTCACAATAAAAAGCCATTCTAGGTTGAATAGTCAGCACCAAAACATTTGTGGTTACAGAATGAGACTCAGTATTGAAAAGTTTTTTTAAAGGACGTATCTAGGAAAATGTGGCATGGGAGAACACAATTCTGTGAGTTTCCAAAATCAGCCTGCGATTGTCTCATGCCATTGTGAGAAAGAATGTCGGTGTGTGTACACTCTCTTCAGAGGACATTCACAGTTCCTGACTCTTCAGACTTCACCTGCTAAATAGTAGCAGTTGCCAACTGCAACTGCACCTTTCTTTCAACCTACTTTTTACATAAAAACTCTTTTTCAACTCCCCTTTCTACATGATCATACTTCTAAAAAAAATGCCTATATAATTTGAACAAGATTCTTGACCTGACATCAATCTCAGGAATCCACATTTGAAACCTAATGGGGTATCTGACATCTATAATCCTAGCATTTCTCAAACTGGAAGGCAATTCCGAGAATCTGGTAGAATCTGTCTAGGGAAACTCTCATAGAGTAAGCAGCTATTTAAACGCATCGATTCTGCCTCAGAAACAAGATGGAAGAACAGAATAGAGTCTAGAAACACTGACCTCTGGCAACTCCTATGCCATGGCATGCATATAGTAGAACAGACACAGACACACACAGGCACACACTAAATAAGTTACACTTTAAAATATTTTAACAGTACTGTAAGAATATTTCAATACATTTAATTTTAGTATTATTTTACTTCAATAAACCTACTTAAAATCATACATAACATTCAATATAAATTAGCTATACATTTAATATTTGAACACTAATTTACTCTTTGCTAAGTCAAAAATACTAAATAATAGTAATGATTATAAATTTGTGTCTTCTTGAAAATGACATAAAGTATGGGCCTGGAGAGATGACTCAGCCATTGAGGGTACATGGCATTCGTGAAGAGGACCTAACTTCAGCTCACAGAAGCTATAAAGGGGTGCTGTTGTACAAAGCTAACTCTTGCTATGTGGGGATTCCAGTCCCATGCTCTGTTCCCTCACATATACATACTTACAGACAGACTTGTACATACATGCAATTAAGACATAAATGCATGCTATGTTTCTCTCTACTAAGTATGCTTTTTAATTGCTTTCTTATTAATTGATAGTATTATATAATCGATAAATAACTTTGGTTTATAAGTAGCCACATATTTTTTTTCTATTTCACAATGTGACCTTTTATATGATTTTTACCTCTTTTGGAGTAAATCATTACCTAAGAAAAATGTTGTACAACCTTGTAAAAAATAGCTCTTATATTTTAAATGCCAAAGCCTAGGTTGGAAAGATAAATCAGGATGTAAGAGAAATAGCTAAAAATGGAGTATTTCTGTCCTTATGATAGAGGATTAAGGTTATCAGAAGTAGAGAAGTTTTGAGTTTTTATATTTTCTGACAAAATAAATAACAAAATACAAACTACTCAGCTTATTTTTCTCACTTAATGTATCTTTACAATTTTGTATGTGTTCATAGAGTTCAGTTTGAAATACATAGTTTTTCACTTTTAGCACTGAGAGAAAACACTCCCAGTTGGCATGCGTTAGCTTTGTCTCCATTTTTCTTCACATTTGGAGCAACTGGGCTAAGAATATACTTTCATTATGTTTGTTTTTAAGCTTACACATCAATTTCATTCAGCAGCATTATCTTGGCACCTTACAGAGTGTTAAGTACAACAGAGTTTAAAAGTTAACTCCCAGAAGAAGGGATGGAAAAAAAGAAGTCAAGTCTTTATTTTCATATGTGGCACAGTAATTGGTCATGGATGAGCTAGCTCCCTGGGGAACCCTTAGACAGCCAAAATGCAGAATTTTTTTCTCTTTGCTGATATGGTGGTGGAAAGTGATATTGTGTAAGCATCTTCAAAATGATTCAATGTCATGAATAACAGTGTTTACTTCACAATAAAAGAAAATTTATGCACAGTTTATATCATGAATTACACTCCTCTGGCCTTCAAATACGGTGACCATTTTCAATGTTGCTTAAAGATAAGCACGGATGATGTAAGCAATTTATTTTTATAATACTATTTAAATACTGATTCGATGGCAAACGGTGAAGACTCTGAAAATTTTGATAAAAATGCATTGCAGATGCTAATAGATGAGTAAAATGAGAACTTGAAACGAGTGTCTTCGAATTTTCTACATCCTGGATTTTCTAGTGTTACCTTAAAATGTGTGATGCTATCATTTTAATGGCGAAAAGCCGTTGTTGGCATCCTTGCCTAACACAATTTTGCTTTGGCTGTGGTTAAGTGGTAAGATACAAACCGGACTCTGTGTCGATTAACAAGAAAATGTTTCAAACACTAATATGTAATAAAATTTGCAATCAAACCATCTTTCCTATCCCTAACCCTAACCCTCTCTTCTAGGTGAAATATGGAACAGTGCCAGTGCTATGATGCCTGAGCTACACATGACAGCTGTTCCTTCAGCTCTGCCCACACCCTTCACTCCATTTGCTGGCTTATATATTCTGGGTTCTTGTAATTAGGGTGAGAGAGGTGTGGGATGTGTTCCCCAGCCGCCTGGCTCCCAAGCACCAAGCTGCTGGCCTGCTCAGCCGCTGGTTGCTTGCTTATGCCCGAAATGAGAACATGAGAACGGTATTCATTCAAACTCTGCCTGGTCCATTATCTCCAGCCTCTTCCCGGCTAGCCCTCACCTCATAAACTAACCCATTATATAAGTCTGTATGTCACCACGAGGTGGGTGACTTACCGGACGGTCCTAAGGTACCTCCATCTCCGACGAGAGCCTCATGGCATCTGACTCTCTTCCTTCTCTCTTCCCAGAACTTCCTTTCTGTCTACTCCGCCCACCTAAGGGCTGACCTATCTTACAAGCCAGGCAGCTCTTTATTCAACCAATAAGAGTAATACAAAATACAGGAGACCACTCCCACATCAGGTTCTCATGGTACTGCAACTCTTGTCATATCTCAGCGATTAGTGACCTGGTATCAGAATTTATGAGAGCTTAAATGTAAGTTATAACTGTGTTTCATGCACTGGAACATTCTCCGGTTCCAGATGATCCTGGGTTTGAGTGTAATCTTTAAAGGGTTTCTTTTTTATTATTATTATTATGTTTGCATGTCAGAGTAAGAAGTAATCCAGACCTTGTAAATACACACATTTGGGGTGAAACTTTCCTGCATCATAGCCCTGTCTTGAAGAACATAACATTTATTTTGTTATACATATAAAACCAATGTAGAGAAGGAAGTACATTGATTAGATGATAATCTTGTCATCTTTCATAGTTACTACCACAGATTTAGAGCCCCGGAATTTATTTACTAACAATTACACAACCTTGTTGTATAAAAGGCATAAGCGTTTGCAGGTTGTCTTCTGGTAGTATCTTTGCACTCACTCAGCTCTTGTTATTTAATTTTTTAAAAAACTCAGGCTTCGTAAGTGACTAAAAGTCCATTATGGCCTTACTAAGTTTTAATGGCTTCATTAAAGTTTCTGTCTTTGAGATAAGGTTTTGAGTTTCTATGTAGGAATTTTTGAGAAAAAAGAATTTGTACCATAATTACTGCTACTAAATATATTTCAGAATTGGTAGATCATGCACCAACAGCTCAACATGAAGTAAAAAGAATGACCACAAAAATATCATGAAGGCTTCAGTTCAATCTTTACAAATGACGTTTTTCTAAATTGAATCCATTTACTGACCTTTTTGGCTTCATTAACCGTAATCTAAAGCCATCTAGAACCATAAAAAGTGTCCACATTAACTGCTCAATAGTAATATTTATCTATAAAACTTGCAACTTACAAATTAAATGCACAAAATTATCTGTATTTTACAGTATTCACAATTATGTTTCTCAGCTGGATGCTACTCTAATCTGCAGGTAATGGCCCCAGTCATCAGAAAATATGCCTCTTGGAAGAAAATCAACTGTATCAAGATGCTGTAAGTGAAATACATACTAAAGAAAGCTTCCACTCCTTTCATTAGTTGAATATCTAACTTTCTAATTAAAGTAATCCTTTCCACGACTGATGCTGCTTACACTTTTAATGTCCTTTAGAAAAAGCTTTGAAGTTCTCATTTCTTTGGGTTTAATATGATCACTTCATTAAATTTAATGCACTTTCTATTTAAATTTCTGAAAAACGGTGCTAGCAGTTATTTGCAAGGTTACAAGAAGTCTTATGTTTAAAAAAAAGACAAAACTATTTATGCAAATGCTTAAATATTGTTTTACTACTTTTAACCTTCTCAAGTTCCAGCTGGGAGTCTGACATTACTTTTCACTGATTATATCACATTTCTCAAAAAAACTCTTTCTCTGTAATATTTTCTAATTCTGAGTTTTTAGTAATATTGTTGCATTTGAATGGAATGAACCCTATCCATTCATATATATGGATTCCGATCATCAGTTGGTGGGACCTTAGGGAAGGATTCGGTGGTTTGGTCTTATTGAAGCAGTTGTGTCACTATGGGTGGGCTTTGTGGTTTAAAATGTACATACTGACAGAAAATGGGGGATGATGTGGGATTCTCCTCTGTATCATGTGAATACATTTTATTACCACTAGTTAATAAAGAAATTGCTTTGGCCTATGGCAGGGCAAAATATAACTAGGTAGGAAAACTAAACAATGCAAGGATAAAGAAGACAGAGTCAGGCAAATGTCACATAGCTGCTGAAGGAGAAAGATGCCAGGCAGCCGCCAAGGAAACAAGACATGCAGAAAATGAGGCAACACCTTGGCCTTATGGCAATACATAGACTAATAGAAACGTGTAAATTTAAGATGTAAGAGCTAGTTAGAAAAATGCCTGAGCCATCTGTCAAACAGTGTTGTAATAAAAAGGGGAAAAAAGTACATGTTATTCCGAGATAGTTGTCTCTCTGCTTCATGGTTGTTATCTCAACATGTGACCTCTCAGCTGCTGATCTAACATTACACCTATCTGCCTATTGTCATGAGGGCCATGTACTCATTGTGAAACTAATCTCAATAAACTCTATAATCTATGCTATCTTTGTCACGGTGTCTTAGTACTAAAATAGGAAAGTCACTGTTTGTTTTTAATTTAAGACATACATAAATTCCAGTTTCAGCACTAATAGAAGTCAGCCTAGTACTTGTTTATCCCTTAACTTTGTAAACATTTCTCTTATGAAACAAAACTTTCCTTATTATGTGGTTTTAATGTCTTAATAAACCCAACTGTCTTGAAGAATAAAGCTTACTATCATACATGTAAGAGAGAACTTAGTAGCTAAGCCATCAATAGAAGCCCCTAGCCTTGGAACATGCAATTTAGGGAGTATGCCACAAAGGTTGTAATTCATGGTCCCAATTTATTAGCTGCATATGTTAAGATGAAGTTCCCTTCCCAGTCACAGAATGAATTAGTATCTGGAAGGAGGACCTCTGCTGGGAATATTATTGTTATATAGCTAACTATAGACAGAGTTTTCTTGCCCCATGAGCAGAGATTTTTGTCCTGTATCTGGTCTCAAATAATCACTCAGAGGCTTAAAATAGGTTACAAGTGCTTGTCCAATAGTTCACCCTTGTTACTAACTACCTCTTACATTTTAAGTTAAACCATTTTCATTATTTATGGTCTGCTACATGCTGATACTTTCATTAGCATGGCATGTTCATCTTCTGCTCCTTCTGCATCTGAGTGGAGACTCCAGAATCTACTCTCCTTCTTGCCAAAATTCTCCTCGTCTGGCATGTCTGCCCAATCTCTTTCTGCCCAGCTATTTATCAGTCAGCCACATTATTAACCAATCAGAGTGATATATGCCCACACAGTTTAAAAGAATATTCCACAGCAGTTATCAAATCTTACATGTCTTTAGAGACCCTGATAAAATATGAAGATGAAATCTCAACTGTTGTAGTAGCTTCTCTAGCCCCGCAATAGACATACCAGAAGTAACCGTCACTGTCAATTCTAGCAGAGAGAGAAATCGGCCATAAGTAAGCATGCATTGGAAATTTGTTTCATGCCAGAAAGAGTTTGATAGTTGCAAATATCATTTCCCTTAGTCAAAACAGGAGTTAAACAATGCATTCACAGTCACTTTCTTTGGCAAGTCTTTTTTTTTTTTTTTTTTTTGGTTTTTCAAGGCAGGGTTTCTCTGTAGCTTTGGAGCCTGTCCTGGAACTAGCTCTTGTAGACCAGGCTGGTCTCAAACTCACAGAGATCCACCTGCCTCTGCCTCCCGAGTGCTGGGATTAAAGGCATGCACCACCACTGCCCAGCCTTTTGGCAAGTCTTATCAGTGTCCTCGGGATTTATTGCAGCACATGAAGAATTCATCATTTGGGAACCTAAACAGAAAGTGTTTTTATATCTCCAAATTATATTTCTTACTTTTATATTAAGCAGATATTCATTGTTTGTATCCATTGACTACAATACATGCTACATGTTGAGATGATTTCATGGACAGTCATCAATGTTACATAAGTGTGAACCATTAATTGTAGGCATATATGTGGATATACATACATATAAAATTTATCCACTAGGCTTTCTTGCTACCAAAAAAGTAGAAAAAAATGTTAGCTGCTTAAAAACATTTGCCATCCTAGTGGTCTGCAGGTCATACATTAATTTATGTGGTCAATACTCCTTAATAAAATCACTACTTTGAAACTATGATTATTGTAGAACAGTCTCTGAATCATACAAAAAATGTGTAAGAGGGCTTGAACTCACAGCACTGGATCCAAATCAAGAAAAGTCATCTATATGAAGCTACATGAAAAATTTCAAGTTAAGCTCAATCAAATCATCACTAAAATGTAGTCTTACCAGGTGAAGGGAGCAAAGTGTTATCTCTGCCTTTCTAGGTTTAAGAGCAATGACTCTCAAGCTGGGGGGCATCAAATAACTTTTCTAAAGAGGTCACATATTATGGTCACATAATATAAGATATTATGCTTACCAGATATCCACATGATGTTTAATAACAGTAGCAAAATTACTGTTACAATGAGGCAACAAAAATAGTTTTATGATTAGGATCACTACAACATGAGGAACTGAATGAAAGTCTCATGGTGTTAGGAAGGTTGAGAGCCACTTCTTCAGAGGGATTGAATTAACATTAGATAGAACAAGAAATAAAAACTT
>JAQHUG010000463.1:911791-929238 GCA_028555095.1 Dicrostonyx torquatus | reverse complement strand
CTGTAAAAACAAAAGCAGAACCTCTTTTCCAAAGTAACATATTATTAGATCCAAATTTCGAAGTCAAGATACCTTTAATATATATATGTTTGATAAGCTTAGCAGTGTGTACAATAAAATGTCTCTCTATACTTAGCTCATTCACAGTCAAAAATTTCAAAGATAACACAACAATATACAAAATTTAGACTCTGTGTATTTTCTATCTGTACATGGCTTATTTTTCTTTACTCTTTTAATTTATGACTGTCTGTACACTGTCTCTTTAAAGATTTTGTTGTATTTTTTTTATAACTGTCTCTTTTTCCTCGCTATCCCAAGCTTATGCTCATTTATTCTGCAATCCTTTCAGAGGTCTTTATATCTGAATCTGTCTTTATTGAGTATCTGTAACCATTTTTTTGGCCAGGAGTGCTTTTATTTATTTATTTTTTTTATTGTTTGAAAAATACTTGTGAATGATACAGAGCAAACTTGGAATCTATACATCATTAAAAACCTGTCCCATTTTGTTTTTAAAATGGTAAGGAATGTGATTTCAGCACACCTGAATGCTTGCTCCACCTCTCTCAGACTTTCAATATGGCCGAGGTACCTCACTACCAGCTCTGGAACAATCAGATAGGAACAGTACTCATCACCTCAACTCTGGTAGGCAACAGGCCCATGCTGCCACCGATACTTACAACAAGCAGTCCACAAACCCCATTCAAGTGCTCAGCCTCCTGAAAGATCCAGAGCTCTTGCTGTCAGTGTGAGCCCAGGAACCGTTTCTTACCCCTGAGTCAGTAAGCATTCTCTTAAAGGAGCTGCAGTGTTCATGCTTGCCACCAGCAAACATAGCCCACCCAGAAAAAAAAAAGTGCAGCTACCAAGAGTCTGTACTAAACTCTGTTCTTACATGTCTAGAATTCCTTACCATGATCTATTGGGTTTTACGTGTATGTAGTTGCCCATATTGTTGCGCCAATTTGTAGGCAGAACCTACTTGTTTGTTCTCAGCCAACTTTACTCGAAATAATCACACAGAAAATATATCAATTGCAATATCGTTTGACCAATAGCTTAAGCATATTTCTAGCTAGCTCTTACATTTTACATTAACCCGTTTCTGTTATTTTATATTTTACCATAAGTTGGTGGTTTTCCAGTATTGGTGCTTGGGGATCTTACTCCTCCATCGGCTACATGGTGTTTCTCCTTGACTCTGCCTGTGTTCTTTATATCTTTACCAGCCTGGCTATAATCTGTTAAGCCATTGGCTAAAAGCAGTTTCTTTATTAACCAATGGCAATAAATCATATTCATAACTTACAAAAGGGAATCCCACATTAAATTAGCACCACAGTACAGAGCTAAACCTTCATACTGTGAGTCCATAGTCATATTTCAAGTTCAAACCATGCCATAAATAAAACTGAAAAATTCTAATTAACTCTGAAAAGGAAAAGAAAAATTATTGAGTGAAAATATAGGAAAGTAGAAAAAAAACTTTTGGTCTCTATGTCTAGAATCTTCAGTCAGACCAATCTGTTCATTTGAGATTTGGAAAGAGGACCCTGATGAAAAGATTATATTGATCTATTTGTATAAAATGAACATAAGACCACTCATCTATTTTCCTTTTATAGAGCTAGAGGATGTCATAAGGACATAAAAATGAGGAATTCAAACTTAGGAAAAGATCTAAGTAATAAAAAAGTAATTGAGATGCAGCATTGGAAAACACATAGATGCTATGAAACCAGAGAGAAATCTTTATACAGCTCTAAGCAAGTAGTGAAGAAGCAAATGATAGTTAGAATTAGGAACTTGAGATATATAGTAGTCTTTGGAAGCTAAGCTAAGGAGTTGTGATTTCATTTATGTATCACATCTGCACAAAGGACTTTTAACTACTATTTTGAAATGATAGAATTAATTGTGAGGATTAAAAGCAATAATAGGCTGTGTGTTCTTCTGTGATGTCCCTGACCTCCTGACTTCTATAATCCTTCTTCCCTCTTCTTAGAAGGACTCTCTGAGCTAGGGTCAGTGTTTGGCCATAGGTCTGTGAATCTATCTCCATCAATCCTTGGATGAAGGATCTCTGATGACAGCCTAGATAGTCATCAATCTAATCACAGCGGATGGCCTGTTCAGACTATGCATCCAATGCTACCAGGAGTCTTAGCTGGGGCTGTCCTTGTAGAGTCTGTAGGGGATTTCCTTGCATGAGGCTTCTACCAGACTCTATAAAGTCCTCCTTTCAGTCATCTCTCTCATTACTGCCCCGCTGTGCCCAACCCCCAGCCTGATCCCTCAAGTTCCCATTCCCAACTGCCTCAAGTTCACTCAAAAGTTCTCTGTTACCCATTCTTAGGGAGATCCATGCATTGCCTCTTGGGCTTTCTTTGCTACCTACTCTGGGTCTGTGCATTGCAGCATGGTTATCCTTTATTTTATAGCTAATATCAACTTATAAATGAATACATATCATGTTTGTCTTTCTGAGTCTGGATTGTCTCACTCAGGATGATTATTTTCTAGTTTCATGTATTTTTCTTCATTTTCCTTATGTCATTGTTTATAACATCTGGATACCTCTACGTTGTGTAGATGTACCAAATTTTCTTTATCCATTTTTTGGTTGAGGGACATCTAGGTTGTTCCCACATTATGGCTATTAAAAACAAAGCTGCTGTGAACTTAGTTGAACAAGTGTCCTTGAGGTATGACTAAACATTCTTTGGGTATATGCCAAATAATGTTATTGCAGGGTCTTGAGGTAGATTGATTTCTAGTATTCTGAAAAGATGCATACTGATATCTAAAGTGGCTGTACATGTTTGCACTTCGACCAGCAGTAGAAGAGTATTTTCCCCAAAATTTATGCTTTTGATCTTAGCTATTCTGAAATTCTGAACCAACAGCCAGGGAGACTGCATGAGACAAAAATTGGATCGTCTTCATATATGTGACAGTTGAGTAGATAGATCTATTTGTGGGGATCCTGGCAATGAGAGCAGGGACTAGCTCTAATCCTTTGACTGACTCATGGGAACCTATTCCTCATGCTAGATTGCCTTGTCCAGCCTTAATAAAGGGGAGGTGCTTGGTTTTATAGTAGTTTGATATGTCATAGTTTGCTGAAGCCCATGGGAGGAAAACCACTTCTGAGTGAATACAAGGAAAAGGTGAATGTGTGGTGGAAGGAACCTGGGGAGAGAGAGTGGGAGGAGAAGGAGAGAAGCTGCAGTCAGGATTTAAAAGAAAGAAAGAAAGAAGTTACAAAGAAAGAAACGAAGGAAGGAAAGAAGGAAGGAAGGAGGAGAACAAACTGAAAAAATGTAATAATTGACTTCTTATAGTCAATTTTTATTTTCTTTTCTCATTTATATAATAAAAGGTAATATGTTTTTAAGAAATAATAAAGACAAAAGGTCAAATTAGAACATTAATAATACATATATATGCATGAAAATATTTACACACAGGCACATATGCACACACACACATATATGCAGAAGGTAAATACAATTTTATTAAATATCATAACTTCAATGTGTTTTACACTGATATATAGGAACACTTTACTATTACTATAATATTTTATACTTTTTGATATAGAAAATGGCTCCTATTAATTTTATAGTATGACTAATTAAGTCTCATATTGGTTAAGAAAATTTTCTATAATTAAAACATGCCAAGAGTCAAGGAAATCTTCAAACGGAGCTTGCATTCTCAGTCTAGAGTAACAGTACCATTTGATCTAGATGAACAAGAAATGAATTAAAAAGTGGATTAATATACTAATATGATTTTAGTCGGTGGAATTAAGATTGGATTTTAAAAATATAGCAATTTGTAACCTTATTGTTTGAAAGCTATGGGTGAAATTAATTTGCTGAGGTTAGAAATGTTGGTGAATGTGTTGTTTAATAACATGATATTTACACAGAAAAGGGAAATCATGACATAACAGTTGTATTGTGCACTTTTTTTGGCTACTGTAATGAAAGAAAGAAGAACAAGCTAAGAAGCCCAAACCTTATTTTGTGAATTTTGTATCCTCAGTACCTATCACTAAGATTCATGTGCATTTGAGAAAAAAAGCAATAAATATATGTAAAGTCCAAGATTTTAAAATATATTTATAAGTAACTTAGTCTCATTTTAATGAAAAAAAAATTAGTAGTAAATCCTTGAAAATCTCTGTTTCTTTAGTGAATAATCAGTATTTAATTTTTTAAATTTCATAGTCTTAGTGCAAGCAATGATTTATTCTAGGAAATGAGATAAAATCACTTCAGATTCTTTGTCTATACTTTACATCTTAAATGATAATCTAAAGATACACACTTATATATAACTTGGGAAAGAAGTGGTGATTCACCAAATGAACTGCGAATATTGTCACTACGCTGGTGTTGGAGGAGGGACTTGTTGATTCCTAGCCTCTTAGCCCTGCAATAACCACAGAGAAACTGTATTAATTACTTCCCTGCTCAGCCCATTAGCTCTAGCTTCTTCTTGTCTAACTCTTACATCTTTATTTATCCCATATCCGTTAATCTGCATATCACCACAAGGTTGTGGCTTACCAGCAAAGTTTTAGCATGTCTATCTCCATGGCATTTTATTGACCCCGCCTCCTGCATCCCAGCGTTCACCTTAGTTTGCCCCTCCTAGCTCTGTTCTTTTGACCTGTCACAGGCCAAGACAGTTTCTTTATTCATTAACCAATGGTAATCACAGCATACAGAGGGAAATCCCACCCATCATTATGGACAGGAAACCTTTATTGAGGAAGAACATTTACAGAATTTCAAAGTATTTTCAAAGAATAACTTCAACATGTAGCAGTAGTGAAAGTAACTGCCTGTAAATTCATTACAACTCAATCATGAAGACTGGAATTTTGGCCACCAGGAACTGGATAAAACCTGAGAACTGCTGTGCATCATTCTTATTCCTAGTGCTAGGGAGGTATCAATAATCGGAACCATGGTGTCTGCTGGCCAGCAGGGCTCATCAAATCAGTATTCTCTAATTTCAACTAGAGGCTCATTAAAAAAAAACGATAAAAGGGAAAGAAGCCAAAGAAGACACTCATTATCAAATCTTGTCTTCCCTAAGTGTGTGCACACATGAGTATACACACAATACAAACACACACAGAGACAGACAGAAAAATAGACATAGAGACATACAGAGACATAGAGACAGAAAGAGAAAATATTCTTTGTAAATCATTAATCATTTGAACTCTGTTTTTAAGGAATTTTGATATCACTAATGCAAATGGGTATAGGAAAGTATAATTAATTGTACATAAAGTTCATTGAAAGATTTTTAGAAATCAGTGTTCATAATATACTTTCTGATATATTGCTAGGTAATTTTCATCTATATTGTTTAAAAACACATGATGTGAATATTTGTATGTATTTTATTTGTCTTATTTCACATTAAAATTTTTCTTGCCTTTCATTTACTCCTATTCTCATCTTGGCTTTTAAAATATCCCCAAACAACATTTTTACTATATTTAGATTTTATAAATAGAAAGCTAGTTCTAACTGCTTATGCTATAAATCTGGAATCATCTGGTTAAATAAACTCTAGGGAGAGAATTTCTTTCTCTGTTAGCAATTTTATTTAATGATGGTAAATTTTTATTTTAATGCACAGGTTTAGCCACATGGGTTTTAGATTTAATGAGGTATATCAGTCTATCTTAAAATATATTTAGCTCCTATCTCCTCCTAATGTATCTCATTTCTATTCACTAATATGATTTTGAGCATTTAGGATCAGGAATCATTGCATTTTTCTGGTGTTTTCAGGCGATGCAAGTTTGATATGCACTGCTAAATATTCTTTTGTATGTAATACACATTCTGTTTTCTCTTATCTCCTACTTTCCTTTGAGTCAAATCAAAAAGGTAGTATTAATTATCTCATTTAATAACAATTAACATTAAAATTAACAATTAAAGATACAAAAAGATGAGAAAATGAGATTTGTGTTCTTTTGCTTAAGCAGGTAAAAAGTTATGAGAGGATATAATTCACGGTATGGGTCCAGTTATCTAGGTTTTTCATGGTTTTATTAGTTCCATCTAACACTGCAATGGTGGTATAGGAAACTGTTTTCCACAGTGCTAGAACATCTGCTTGCTTCTTCAATATTCCTTTTTATATGTCCTGTGATCTCCAATATTAGATCAGTAAAGACGAGTTAACTTGCTTCTTAATTGTTCTCCCAATTAACTGTTGCAGCAGCACACATGCCCATTGCAAGTCCAATGCCACTGGCACTGTGGTTGAGCTCATAGAACTTAACTATTATGATATTTGTTATTGCCAACCATGCAAGATAAATTCAGTTTCAAAATGGGATTTTCATGTGCATGGAATCTCTAAAGTCTAAGTACCTATATTTTGTATCAATAAATTTCAAGATCATTTCTCACCTAGTACTAAACATACTACAAATAGAAAGCAGAAAGGAAAATAAATGAAAGGAAAATAATAAATATAGGGTTAAATTGCACTATCAAAATTTTCAGCTTCTCCCCCAAATGAGTGGGGAGGTAGGAGGGGCCTGAAGCGCTTCACTCAGGAGGACAAACAGCAGTTAAACATTGGGGAAATTCTATTACAGTTTCAGGAGAAAAAAAAATCTTGCCAAAACGAGACTCAAAAATTGAGTCAAGCATTTGTATAGCTTCTGGGAATAACGTTCTACTGCATCTTCCCCAGAGGATGAGAGGGTAATGTAGGCAGAGACTGTCCTTTTGTTCCTGGCTGCCCACACCCGAATAATCACACAAAACTATGTTAGTAACACAACTTGGCCAATAGTTTAGGCATGTTTCTACCTAGCACTTGAATCTTACACTGACACATTTTTTTCAATTCTATGAATCACCATGAAGCTGTGGCCTAATTGTAATGTTCTGGCATCTTTCTCCTTGGGCAGCTACATGGTTTCTGCCTGACTCTGGCTTCTTTCTTCCTGTATTCAGTTTAGTTTTCCCACGTAGTTCCATTCTGTCCTGCCATAGACCAAAGCAGCTTCTTTATTAACCAATGGTAATAAAATAAATTCACACCATATACAGGGGGATCTGACATCAGGGTGATGCAAATTGATTAACCATGACTTTGACTAGAGATTTATTTTCCAAATGGTCAATGGATATACACATGTTTGACGCACATGAATAGAAAGTATATAGATAGATGGTAAAAAGATAGCTGAGATATATAGAGAGATTGATAGAAAGAAAGACAGATAAATGACAGATAATGAGTAGATAGGTGGATAGATGATAGATGGATGATATATAGATATATAGTAAGTAGATGATAGATAAATAAAAATTTATAGTGACAAAGATAAATTTGACTCATAAAAATAAACTGATTTCTATATGCTTGAAATTTTATAGAATTCTTATAGGCCTTTATGAATAAATCATAATTAAAAATAATTTTAGAAATCTATTGAAATTCAAATGGAGAAAAGAGGCCTCCATTAAAAACCAAAATAATTCCAAACTATTTATTATTTAAAAGATAACCCACACCATTTTTTCCTCATACAATTAAATATTGAGAAATTAAAATCTCCCCTTGAGTCAATTAGATACTTTGAAACCTTCTGGAAATAGAATTTTGATACAATATTTACTGTTGTGATTCATCACTAAAACCCATGTCTGAATTATTATTTAATTGTATATCTCATATGTTAGGCATTTATCTGACAGGTTATACATAGGTCAAACATACAGAAAAACACTGTAATCGTTGAAATCTATAAACAAATGTGTTTTTGAAACTTAGAAATATAGCAACTTAGGAAAATGATTTTATTATAAGCCTTAGTAAGAATCTGTCCTCATTTATCAATATAGTGACATTCCTTCACATAGATTTAGATTTAGAGTATGGCTATTTCTTCATTTTAAAATACACTGTAATTATTGTATTTTTAGGACTTAGTTTCCATTTTCTGGTTTTTCTAAATTGATTGTTTAGTAGCTTTGCAAAAATAAATGTGCTTGCAAAGATAACTTTAATTGCAGAAAGTAATATCCCAGAGAGGTGTAACTCTTTTCCAGCATGTGTGAAAGTCTAGATCTGATCACAAGCAATGAAAATAACAAACAAGATTATTTTCCAGTAATATAAATGCAAGTTATATTGTTTGGAAGGGAGTTGATTGTACTTATACTTAAGATTATATATGTATGCATAGATAGGTATGTACATATATGTAGCAATTAAAGAAAACAGAAACCAGAGATATATGTAAAAATTAAAGAAACAGAAGCCAGAGATCAGATGATATATTTATTAAATAAAAATAATTTAAGCGTGACTAATACATAGTATAAAAGACAGAGAAAGTACACTAAGAATTTGAATTCTGTAAGGAGTAATTTAAACCTGCAAAATTTAAACTGTCCTTATAAGATAGGAGCTTATTTACTTAGAAACAACATAATAAAGTAAATTGTAAGAACAATTGTGAAAATCATGCAATAAAACATGTAGTACAGTAAACAAATTGAAGTTCTTTTCTAGAGAAAAATGATTCTTTTACTTATTAACATCCATTGGCAATCTGAATCTCTTCACCAAGAGGTGGAAGGGATTTTGTCATATTTTCACTAACCATGTTGGCATTTCAACTGATGCTGTCATTGGGCAGGTCGTTTCGGCAGCCATATTTTTGAAATTTCATGGGTGCAGCTTTCATGTAAAGAGTAGAATGCACTATCTATCAGGTGGCAACCATATGCTATATCTCATATTGTAATCTGTCTCCTCTTCCACTATTTCTTCATAACCTCTGTGCATGGATTATATTGTAGAGACATGAACTGGGGCTAGGAATCCCAAACCCTTTTCTGCATTTTGACTAGTTGATGACCTTGAAATATTATCCATCTTTTGAAAACAAAAGTTCCTTTGTTGATTTGAAAAACTCAAAAGCTCTATACCATGAAGGGTTATAATATGGTAGAGAGCAATCACACAGAGTAGGAGAGAATCCTTTTTAACTATACATCCAATAGATGATTAACACCAATAATATCCACACAAGTAACTCAAATGAGCAAGTAGTAAGAAAACAGATGATTTATACTGAGCCTCAAATATTCTTTAATATAAGCTACTGCTTAGTGTGATGAAAATTTCAATTATTCATTTTAATGATAGTTTGATAAGAATTTGCAGCACTATTTTAGTGATTGATCTCCAGGTCTATTCATGTTGTAGCAATACTTTCTACATAACAGTAAGTTAAAAGCAAACAAAGAAAGAAAGATTGAGTCACAAAACTAGGAACAGAAATACAATGTAACAATCTTGGGGTCATATGAAAGAAAGCTCTTTTTGATTGGAAAGATTTAATTTATCATCATAGCATACTGTTTGCAGAAAAAAAACAGTGTGGAATGCCAATAATCTACAAAGAGCCAAAATATCTGTGTCAAGCTATTAAAAGCCTGAAGTACCATTGTGATATATTTCTTCTGCTGTGATAAACATCATGAAGCAAAGAAACTAGGAGAAAGAAGGGTTTAATTGGTTTACAAGTTAGAATATATCATTCAGTGTAGTCATGCTAGCTACACAATGCAGGAACTCTTAGGCAGAATCTGAATCAGTGGCCAAGGAAGTATGCTGTTTATTGTCTTGATCTCCATGCTTTGCTCAACCTGCTTTCTTACCCACACCTTGACAACATTTCTAAGGATAGCATTATCCATATCAATCATTACGAAAAAAATCACATATCTTTATTCTTAATATTAATGCAAATATATTTACTACAGTAAAAAAAAATAACAATGAAAAAGAAAGAACACCCACCTGTCAAGCCTATTTAGAGGAGCTCTGATTTTCTTTCAGAACAGAAAAGTTGGATCCTGCCATAAATCATAGATATACAGTATATTTGATTCATAAAGTGAAACAAATAGAGTAGAAGGTAAACTTGTATGCAACTCAAACAGTTTTCATTAATATAAACCAAAAATGATGATTTTGAAGTAAAATTAATGATACAATATTTATTTCTCATAGATACATTAAATTACTTAATTATACTTACACATTATAAATATCAATTTATATATACACACACATATATACACATAAATATCAATCTACTCTACAAATTAATTTCTACATATATTGAGAGCTTCATATTTGAATTAGTTGAATTTTATTGTGTAGCCGCAGTTATTGAGACATAACTGAAATTCTAACTATCACAGTGAGAAAAGGGTTAATAAGTAATTGAGTGTAAGCTCATACTCTGAAGTCATTCCTGTTTTCATTCTGTACCAAACAATTGCTTACAGCTTCCAGTAATAGAAAGTTACTTATGAGGTCAGAAGAATAACGCAGCTGTCAATAGTTCTCTTCCACAGGCATGATGAAACGAGTTGATTCCATAACCCATGACAGCAGAAGTTTTCTGCCCCCATACCCACTGTGGCATGTATCCCACAGACACAATGGTAACAATGAAGTAAGAACATAAGAATAAAAATTTGAAAGTTATCTGTAGTATGAAATTACATGAGCACATGGAAAAGACTACTCAACTGTTGAATATATTTAACTATTCAACCAAATATATGTATTACTGGACTGCCACAATCTAAGTATTAATTTGAGCATTTATAATTTTCTTATTTTCTTCCCTATATTGAGATTAACATATGCTTCTGAATATTTCCTTCAAATTGGATTCTGTGATTACTGACAGAAATGGGTTTGTCTTCAGACAGTAGATTTTTTTCAAATGTATTGAAATGACCTACATTCCTTGTTAGAATTCTCTTTGTTAATTTTTATTCAGAGAAGGAATGTGATTCTTTGTAGTTCTCTAGTGGCATATCCAGCACAGAGGAATCTGACATGAATATAGAAAATTCTCTGTAAGTTGTCTTTTCTTTCCATTTCACAGTGTAGCTTTGACAGGTAATGTAAGTTTGCCCTATACTGTGGGTAGTTTGAAGACATTTGCTTCATAAATTGTCAGCCTGTTCTCTTTTCAGTGTTGTAAGAATGACCTTAAACAGAGACAAATGTCTTGTTAGAATATCAAATTTTTTCAAAAAGTGTTTGGGCTTTAAACAGTATATCAAAATCTTCTCTTAAGAACACATCTATATCCTAAAAACTCAACAAAGTCAAGAATAAGTTTAAATTAGTTATTTATTGACCAAATATACAAATATACATGCAGCTTTCTTACAATCTTTTTGTTTCTACCTTGTTAATCAATATTTATTATAATGGATAAAAGGAAAACTAAAAAAAATCGTACTCATTTTGACATCCTACTTTATTTCTAATTTTTATGAAATCCTTCAACTTGACCTTACTTTTGGCATCTTATTTTTTTTCAGGTTCCCTTTCCAAATCTGAAGAAAAACTTATATCTACTCAACTGAAGATCTCTAAGTTTTAAATGGCACTGCATCACCTTCACATATGGGGATGCATAGTAACTTGTATAGAAAGGTTAATCCAACGTCTCATCAGTACTAGACAGTATTGCATAATTTATTAGCTGATGTTGCAGACAAAGCTTTTAGTTCCTTACAACTCAAAAGAATGGCACAGCTACTAAAATTGGACAAGAATTCAATACACAGTTGATCTGGCATCATTGCTTTCCTTTATGCCTTGTATTTTTAGAATGAAGGAAGAAATTTAGCAAATTCTTCAAAATTTAATATTCTATATGATAGAGATTTTTAACTATAAAGTTTTAACTTTTCTAAATCATAATAAACACTGACATATGTAATTCACTGAGTAACAAAATTAGAACAAAACAACTTCCAATATATTTTAATTGTATTTCATAATATACTTAATTTTTCATAATTAATTTCTTTTCCTAATCTCTAAAGTTGGTAAAAGCTACAGTGTCTGATTATACACCATTTCAATGGCAATACAGAGTATATATATTCTATATATTATTAAAATATTTGTCATCAAATAATCTTTCTCATATTTCACGATATATGTGTATATAATTCTACAGAATATATACACATGTTACACATATGTTCACACAATACATTCAAATACATGCATACAAATGAGAGGGGGAACTTCCACCGATCATCTTTTTTCACATACATAAGATTTTGAAGAGTATTGCTGCTGATGAAATTGAATACAATAATGCTTCAAAAATATAAATAAAGTCAGGTAACTATTAGAAAAATAAGAAAGCTCAGAAAATCAGGCAGGAAATTATGAATTATTTTATGCTTAGATAAATTATTTCAAAGTCTATAGTGTATTTTATCACAGGACAAGAATAACCTTAACAATGGTTTAATAGGTTAATTTTAATTGCAAAAAGTTATGCTATGTTTACTTTTCTATATTACCACCTAATGGATGATGACATGAAGATTTCAATAAATTTGAGTCATTGCAACTTTAACCCTGTAATAATAACACATTTTAAATATTTGTTGTTATTATTATCTATTACAGTAAAATTCCAAAATTTGACTTCTATATCTTTGGTGGAATATTGTTTTCTAGTGTTGTCATGAAGATAATCAAATATATTAAGAAAATGGTTATTTCTTCTTTTGAAACCAAAAATTTGTGATTCAGAGAAGAGGCTAGGAAGTATGGTCTTGTCATTCGTTTTGAAGGGCAGAGTGTTACTGAACATGGTCGTGCCAGTCCATATATACATTGCTGACTGTTGATACTGCAACTCCCACATCTTGGTGTCAGTATGGAGTGTATTTCACTGAAGGAGGATGTGACACTGAAATTTAAGAACAGTCAAGAATTAACAACAGTACTAATGGGTAATAGGCAACAAAGATGCTAAGACTGCATGTAAGATCCATCAACCCATATTGTTGACGTGGTATAAACAGGCATTAAATCCTAAGTACATGTTATTCCTGATAGATTTAGACTGTATCTATGGGAAATGTGGAAAGTAAACATTCAGCAGCATCAAATACATAAATGATGAATACGGATGTTAGAGAATATGGATCATACTAAGAAAGCAACAAATTTATGATGATGCTAAGAAAGAATTTTATCCTTGAAGATAATTTCTTGAAATATATGGTATCAGTTATCTAATCACTGCCATCCAAACCAGATATACAAATTCCCATTTGTGAGCTTGGTATTGGTGATACCCATCTTAAAGGAAATGCACATGGCCTCAATGAAAGCAACAGATGGTCATTGCCAAGAGCATGGACAAAGTGTTCACGTAGAATTTTGAATAACATGCTTAGCTGGGCCTTAAACCTTCCTTCTCCTTCTTCCCACAGCCTTTTGAAGGTGTCTATTATACTGAGCTGGTTCTGCTACTTGTTTTTGTTCATTTGTTTTTATTGATTATATAATGTAATTTTCATATAAAGAAATTAGTGATTCTAGTTCTTTATTTGGAAAAGGAAAGAGAGAAGGAAAGGCTGGGGAGAAATAGCCCTGCCTTTGTCTCAGAATTTGGTTGTAAATAAACTTATATTTAGGTCTGAGAGAACAGCAGCATATTTTAATACAGTATGCCATGGAATTACTGAAGGCCCTGAGAACAGGAACTGAACAGTACATATATACTAGACTTCTTACCACAGACCCCTTTCTAATTGCCATTAATATGTGTGACAAAATTTGTAATAAAAGAAATATATTGTGAACATGTTAGTGTGGTTGACTGTTTAACTTTGAGCTCTCACATTAAATGTACATATTTTATAAGATAAAAAATATTTAAAATATAGTAGTTAAATTTAACATTCTCAACAGTAAGTATATCTATTAACTTAACTATTTATAACTTTATCTTAATTATCTCTCCATGTTGTGAAACCAAGGAGAAAATATAAATTGATGCTCAGATTGTGGAGATGTATGGAGTCATTTGTGTCTGGTTGGTAGATGGAAATAGCTCTCAAGACAATAACATTTATTGACTGAATGTAAATAGTGTATAGATACCATTCACTAGTAAATGAAGTAGTAATTATAGTGGTGCAGTAAGAGACATTGTAAAACTTAACCTTGGGCCTTGATATATGTGTCTGGTAACCTAAATGTACATCCTGCTTCCCAAAATGTCAGGGAGAGCATATTTAAAATCTAATATTATTAATTTCATGTCTTTGAAATAATTGCTTCAAAATGTATGCATTTCAGATTAATGTTTGGTTTTATTTAAAAATTATCAGTATTATAGCTTTAATGATCATAAAATTTTAAGACTTTCTGATTCTGATTTTGAATAAAATGATATATATTTTATATTTTATCACTTTATGAGCATGTAATTTAAGAAGGAATCCATAAATGCTTTCATTTTTATTTTAGAACTTTTCATTTAATTTACTAATACAGATCATAATTAGGAATTTCTTTAATCAAGTAAATGTATTTTAAAAATAAGCTTCTGAACTAATGGCATTGTCTCATATTTAGAAAATTATAATACTAATCTTTATTTCTTTGAATCAATAGGAATATGCATTTCCTCAATAAAGTTGGTATATAAATGTGGCTGGAGAGATTGCCTAGCAGTTATATGTGCTATCTGTTCCTCCAGGGGACTGCACTTTAATTGTTAGTATCCACATGAGGCTTACAATCATCTGTAAATTCAATTCCAGTGACCCGTGATGCCTTCTCTGGCTTGCCTGAACATCAGCCATGCATGTGACCTATACCAGACAGACAACAAACAGACAGAAAAACAAACCACCCCTCCTATGATAAACAATCATATTTAAAATTGGTGCACAACATTTATCATTTTTTCTTGATTATTAGTAAAAGAAGTTACACTTAGCTAAACAGAGATGTTTTTATCATGACTTTGAAATTAGCTCAGCCTGACTTATTAGGAAGACTTATAAAAATAGTAATTGCTGATGTACTATGAAATTTAATAAAAGGAGCATGCATTTATTTTTTAAAAATTATTCATTTTTTAACATCAAGATCTTTATGTAGAAAAGTGACAATCAACATTCACTAATAATTGTCTTTCTTGATGACATCCATCAGAGTTTAGGCAATGCTAACTTTGAAGTCACTAGTTTATATTTTCATTATAAAGTTATCTTACCTGATATATCAGTACTGTGTCTCATTTATATTCACATATACTATACATAATCATATATACTATATATTTATATATAATATGAAGCATATAATATGTAGTGTATGTATACAATATATTATAGTATATACTATATAGTATATATAATGCATATTTTATATTAGTAGCATACACATACAATACATACTACAATATATAATATATCTAGTTTATGGCATGCATTGTATACTATATCATATTATAGCATACAGTATATGCCATATACTATTATATGCTATATTCACTATGTACTATATACTATATACCATATATACCATATACTATATATTCATTATAACACTATATACCTAAATGCATACTATCTATACTATCTATACATACTATTTAGTATATAATATATACTATATATTTTATTATATAGTAGAAATAAAACTTGGAGTGCAATTTTAAAGAATTTTTAAATTTTAATATAAGCAGCTACTTGATGGGCATTGAACCATTAAAAATATCCTCTAAGTTAAAAAGCAGTAGCCTAAGGATGTGGTTTAGAAGTCTGACAAAAGGAGTACAATATTTATAAAAATATTAAAGAATGAAATAGCCACATTCCTCATGCAATAATAATAACCTAACACTGAATATTAGTGTTATGTTAGTATTTATAACTATCAGAATCTAACAGTAGACACATGTCAAAATTCATCCTCCATCAATACAAAATATTAGCATTTCAAAATGGTATTGAAGGCAATGATATGAGTTCCAAGTTTAACATATACTTATATCAAGGCAGTAATTATTGGTTGTAAACTGACTACTCAGTAATTTCTTCTTAGTATTTAAAATTATATAACTTGGATTCACAGTATAATTTGGTAACAAAAGAACAGGGAACTGCTTCTTTCTGCATCATGTCTTCCTGAATGTGTTTAACAATGTCATTAAAAGAAACAACAGATTTTTTAAAGAAACTGAATATTTTTAATTGTATAAAGTAAGTGAAGGTATTTTTAAAAGTTTAAACAAAATTTAAAAAGGCAACATAGAGTTTGCTTTACATAATAGATAGTATATATTAGCTATTTGTGTTGATATTTTACTCTTATTAAAATTAGACTCCAAAATTATATGCACAATACAAAATTATTATGGTCTTAACAAGGGCTATTTAATGTGATTGGAGTCATTCTGACCTTTTCATATTTGATTTTATTCTACCCTCATTTGCACATTTCATTACTCATCTCATATTACCCCAACTTTTCTTTACAAGAATGTTTGTAATTTTTCTATATTTTTTAAAGTTAAAATGTTTTGTAGCAGTTTTTCTTTACCTTGCTTTTCTCAGATTCCTCTTACATAATTAATTCCCTTTGCTCTCTCTGTTCAAATTCATGGCCTAAAAACTATTTAAATTATTGTTCATACATTACTACATATATATAAATATAACTCACAGTTTCTATGTCACATGTATGTAACATAGCTCTCATCCATAAACAAATAAGCATTCTTTTGCAATAGAGACCATTTAAAACCACATCTGATCAAAAGTGATATGTGATGCCCAGCTTCATCTGCTCCATTCGTAACAAAACTCCTGTACCTAAATCTCAGAGAACACCTCAGAAGAGGGAGCAGCAAGATATGAGTCAAAAGACCAGGATTCCTCCTGTGACATTGTGTCTATTAGACAAGGCAGGGAAGCAACAGTCATGAAGATTCAAAAACATTTTCCTTACAGACAATGTAGACGAGGAGGACATCAATAGACTTTCTAAATGAAAGGACAGAACAACATGGGTCTTGGTGGATTTTCTTTCCTGCCTGCCAGTTCCAAATTACTAACAGGGAGACTTAATATTAATTGTAAATGCTCATTTCATAACTCAGGCTTGTTATTAGCTAATTCTTACATTTTAAATTAACCGATATTTCTTATCTACCCACTACCACATGACTCATGGCTTGCAACTTCATATCTACCTCTTGCTTCCTCTGCATTTGCTGTCCTCTCCTCTGACTGTGCCCTTCTTCATGCCAGCATCAACAGGTTGGTTATCCTACCTACACTTTCTGTCTGGCTGTCAGCCAGTCAGCTTTTGATTAAACCAATAATGAAGAGTGAAAACATCTTTAGAGTATATAAAAGGATATTCCACTGCAAGGTCCCAAATCTTAGACAAAGAACTTCAATAACTCTGAATGGAAGAAATTGTGTGCCTTAGGGAACAGTCTCCCTTCCTTCATGTTGGTTATTCTTGATGAAGAGTGCTTCAAGTTACTTGTTCTTCCAAAA
>JAQHUG010000463.1:891816-904768 GCA_028555095.1 Dicrostonyx torquatus | reverse complement strand
CAAAGAATTTTGCTTCCATATACTCATTGGAGCAAGGACAAACATCCAATGGCCGGTCCCTTAAAGAAAGAATCATTTCCCAGCCTAACACCAGAAACCATTAGTTGTTAAGAGCTGTACTTCAGCGCCTCAGCAGCATCAGACCAAGAACAGCAATGTGGATTCCAGGAATTCAGTTTTCATCCTGTTGGAATATAGTGCTGTGTATACACAGTAGGGTGTATTGTTTGCATTCATCTTGGTTGTTGAAATATTTTCTCATGATTCATGAAGTCAAAAACACCCAGAAGTTTATCAGAAGTAAAATAGATAATGAAAATTTTAAAATAGTTTGTGATGTAGCTTTAAAAAAAATATTATAGATATAAGTATATTCCAAAACAATTTTAGTAAAAATTTTTTCATGGAAATTTTAGTAAACCAAAGTTAGAAATAAAACTGTATAATTTTAAAAATTATGTATGTATTATTAAAATATAGGCAAAAATTAATATAGCCTACAACTTTGAGGGATACTGGGTCCCAATAAGTTGAAGGGACCGAGGAGTGATTGGGAAATAGTTAATGTCTTTCACTGGAAATGGATATAAAATATGCTAAAATTAGGAGATGGAGACATAAATTAATTTTAATTTGAGCTAAAATAAAGATGGTGGCAGACGCATAAAATGTTAGCATTTGGAGGTAAATCATGAGGATTTATACTTCAAGAGAACTCTGGGCTACACTGCAATTCTAAAGACAGACAAGGCTACACAAAATCTCAAGTCCTAAATTTTAGTTAATTAGTTAATTAAGACATCCAAAAGAGAACTGAAAAATGGCTCACATACAATTCAGGTACTTGCATTTTATAAACTAGAAGTTTAAGTTTGAGATGTGATCTCTCAGATAAACAGAAATTTGAAACATAGTGGAGTGAAAAAAAAACAATAAATAACAGCAAAATTCTTAAATTCAAGAAATTAAATACAAAAGTAGACAAGTCCTCCTGTAAATTTGTAGAAGAATTTCTGTAAGAAAATTATAGGATGTATTTATGCAATATCATTAATTAGTTTACTTCTAGTAGTATATATAAAATCAGACTAAACCAATTAGGAAATTATTTTTCATATTTCAGTAGATAATACTTCAGCTTAGTCACTCATGCACAGTAAGAAATAAATAGAAAAGTAGAGACAAAGCTATTTGGAATAAGGAGGATTTAGTGAGACTGTGAAGCAAATAAGACATGGGAATGGGTGTCGAGATTATGAAGTATTATACAGGGTTTTAAAATTTCCAAATAATAAGTTGCAAAAGAACATATCAATTTCATTAATAATACATATAATATTTGTATAAGTTAATATGAATGCCGCAGAAGTTTAACAAATGTATTGAATAGAACCGTTTTTCTGAATAAAATTCAATGAATGCAAAGTCACACATTAAGTTCAGAAGAGAGACAAACTTCAAACTTGAGTAAATGACTTTTAATACAATCAATTATGTTTGCGATAACAACTACAGTTATATTAACTCAGAGAATGAGAGAAGGAAAAACTATTCAGTCAATGTAAATTTTCATCAACATGACTGACTAAATGAGGCAAGCAAGGCAAACAACAAAAGACATTCTAAAGTGGGTCAGAGAAAGACAGCATGGCCTCAACCCCACACTAAAATTACAAGCAACTGAAGAAACCCGGGAGTGGAGAAATACACTTCTCCAGGCACCAATTGGTTGTCTAATATCATTGTCAGCCATTAAATTATACATACAAGTAAACTTATACACATTGAGAAAAGCTGTATTTAGGTGTTTTTGAATATCTATGTATATACATATATGCGTTTAAAAACAATGAATAAAAACAAAAACATGAATTTGTAAAAGAAAAATCAGAATATATTGCTGGCTTTGGAGGGAGAAAAGCAAATGGGGAAATTATGGAATAGTATAATCTCAAAAAGTTTTATGTATTCCGAGAGAAGTAATTGTTAAAAATTGAAAGTTAGTGTTACTGGTAGAGTTTTGTAGATTAACCATAACATAAACAAGGAAATAATCTGAGGGGATAAAATAACAAATAGGAAAACAAGGAAGGGGATAAACCGAAAGGATTTACAATACTAAATGTTTGCTGTCTTCAAATTTTAATAAAGTAAAATATGAAAGTGATTATTTAAATTAAAACAAATTAAAGAATGCGGCGGAATACACTCAGATTTTCTCACTGAGGAGGCCAAGCTAAGCAGACCACTGTAAGTTAGAAATTTTCTAGACTGCTGAGGGAGACCCTATTCAAAAGCAAAACCCAGATTATCTGTGTTCTTGTTCATTTTTCTTCTTCCTTGTTTGTGCTTTCTAAACCATTCATTCCACTTGTTTAGGGTACCAGTAAAGCAAAGTAGTCCTTTGTACTTAATGAGGAAGGAAAATTTGGTGGTCTAGAGAAAGTTGTGGAAGTTTGTAGACTTTTTGTTACATCAGATGATGTTGAAATCCAGTTTCAATCCATGGTAGTCTGATAAGATACAGGGGGTTATTTCAAATTTTTATCTACTTATTTATTTTTATAACTATCAAGAGAACCACAAGAAAACTCACAGAATCAACTAACCTGGGCTCAATCGGATTCACAGAGCCTGAACCTACAACCAGGGAGCCAACATAGAACTGACATAAGCAGTCTGCATGTATTTTACAGCTGTGTAGCTTGGTCCTCTTTAGGGACTCCTAACAGTGGTAGAGTAGAGCCTGTCTCAGACTCTTTCTGGCTTTTGAACCCTTTTTTTTAACTTTATTTTTTTTATTAAATTTAAAAGAAAAATTTACATTTACTCCCCTTGTCCCAGGCCCTCCTGCTCCCCCACTACCCCACCACCCTCCCCCTGCTTCCTTAAGATGGGGAAGGACACCCTGCCCTGTGGAAAGCCCAAGACCCTCCCCTAAGGTGTGTCTAAGGTCTAAGAAGGTGTGCATCCATATAGAATAGGTTCCCAAAAGCCAATACATGCAGAAGAGATAGGTCCCTGTGCCATTATCATTTGCTTCTCAGTCAGTCCCCATTGGCAGTCACATTCAGAGATTCTGTTTTGGTCATATGCTCATTCAGTCCTGGTCTAGCTGGATTTGATGAGCTCCCAATAGATTGAGCACACTGTCTCTGTTGGTGGGCCAGTCCCTCACAGTCCTGACTTCCTTGCTCCTCTTCTCCCTCCTTCTGCTCTTCCACTGGACGTTGGTAGCTCAGTCTCTTGCTCTGATGTGAATGTGGGTCTCTGGCTCTATCTCCATCCATCATGCGAAATTTCTATGGTGACAATCAAGATATTCAACAATGTAACTATGGGACAAGGTCAGTTCAGGCACCCACTCCTCTGCTGCCCAAGTACCTAGCTGGGGACATCCCTGGGAACAGCTGGGATCCCCTCTAGAGACAAGTCTCTTGCCAATCTTAAAATGACTTCCTTAATGTATATATCTTATTCCCTTCTCCAATATCCATCCTTCCTCTATCTCCCCCCACTCCATCCTCAGGCTTTCCCCAGTTCTTCCTTCTCTCTTCTACCCCTTCCCTTTCACCTACCCTCACTCCCAACCCCTACCTCCACCCTCATCCCCACACCCGTGCTTCCAACTTTTGCCTGGCAATCTTGTTTGCTTCCGACTTCCAGCTGGATCTATATATTTGTTTTTCTCTGGGTTCACCATGCTATTTGGTTTCTCTAGGCTTGTGAGCTATAAGCTTAATGTCCTTTGTTAATGGCTAGGGGCCACTAATGAGTGAGTACATACCATACTCATCTTTTTGGGTTTGGGATATCTCACTAAGGATAGAGTTTTCTATTTCCATCCATTTGCATGCAAAATTCAAGATGTCATTGTTTTTTTCCGCTGAGTAGTATTCTAATGTGTATATATTCCACACTTTCTGGATCCATTCTTCCTTTGAGGGGCACCTAGGTTGTTTCCAGGTTCTGGCTATTACAAATAATGCTACTATGAACATAGTAGCACAAATGCTTTTGTAGTAAGGTTGGGAATCTCTTGGGTATATTCCCAAGAGTGGTATTGCTGGATCCTGAGGTAGGTTGATTCTCAGTTTCTTGAGAAACTGCCACACTATTCCTCATACTGGGTCACCTTGCCCAGCCTTAAAACTTGGGAATGTGCTTAGTCGTATTGCAACTTGTTACGCCATTTTTGGTCTATATTCATGGCAGACCTGCCCTTCCCTGAACAGAAATGGATGCAGAGTAGATTGGGGGGTGGGAAAAGAGAGGGTAGTGGGTAGGGCCTGACTGGGGGAAGAAACGGGAGGGGAAACTGCAATCAAGATGTAAAATAATAATAATGATGATAATGATAGTAATAATAATAATAACAATAACAAATTGAAGACTAAAATAAAATTAAAGACAGAAATGCCTTCTATCATTGATACGCATGTTTCTTCTAATTTATAGATGAGACTCAGTAATTGCTATAACTTTCATGTATTTGGTAATACATTGAAGGGTTTTTAATTTCCAAATTGCCAATTAAATACTCACTTAAGCTAAGAATGATGATTACTTAATTAAAAACATACCAAAACATATATGTTAAAAATTATTTTGCAATATAATTATATGATATGAATAAATACATTAAGTTATATTCATAATATACTCCAATTATTTATAATGCAATTTTAAAATATATTAGATATTAAACTAAATTAAATTCAGTAAATAATATTTAATTTGCTTGATAAAATTGATACTGTATTTAAACATGCATTTTGCCATATAAAGTATATTGCTATATTAATAAATTAATGTTAATATTTGCAAAATTGTTGTGATTTGTTACATATATCTTTAAGAAGAACCATGTAGCCCTTTATTGTTATATTTTTTTAAAAAAATTCTACACTGTATTTTTATTATATTTACTCATCCTTCAAATTCTCAAAGATCCATTCTTCTTCAATACCTGAACGGTTTTGCATCTTTTTATTTTCTTAAAACCTATCTTTTTAATTAGTGCTTGCTATACACTCTTCTTAATCTACTGGGGGGCTACACTGTCAAGAACAAGTAATTCTACCTCTTCTGGAAACTACTAATTACCAATAGGTCTTCAACTAGGTTAGGACTTCTTGTTCAAACTCTATGTCTATGCTGAGATTTTACTTGGGGGCAGAGGATGGTTGAGCGTCTCATGTTTTGTGCTTATTTTCACAACAACTATTAAGGTCTTATATTTAGAAGCACCTGTGTCTGGAAAACACTTTCCTTATAGTCGTAAATGACTTCTGGCTCTTGTCAGCTTTCTTTTCCCTCTTCCACGATAATCCTTATGGTGTATGTGTGTGTGTGTGTTTGTGTGTGTTTGTGTGTGTGTGTGTGTGTATACATGAAATCAACTTCCCCTTAGCACTGAGCACACCACAGCTCCACTCTCTACACCCCTGTCAATTGTGGGTGAGTATCTGTGTTAATAACTGCTAGGCTTCTTGAGCCTCCTTATTCCCCAGGGAAAGGTGAGTGTGCTATCTGCCCATTCCTGCAGCCCCACATTGACGGACAACCAGATATGATAGGGATTTGAGTCAATGCAGGAACTCAGTTTATTACTGTGAGCATCTTCTTATAAAGGTTAAGCTACATCTTGTGGTGTGAGGGTACATCCAGCCAATGAGAGGCAGCCAAACCCTCCCCTTGGCTGGAGAGGCATCCACCTAGTTTTTGCTGTCTCTTCCTCATTCAAACTCCATCTAGGCTTTTCTCTGTCCTATAAGCCTCGAGGTACAGGCTCTGAGATAATTTTGGCCCAACAATAACTACCTATAACAAAAGGAAGTTTTTCTAGTGAGGTCTGAGATACACAAAACTCTTTGAGTTTAGTAAGTTATGAGGAATGGTATACCTCATCAGCAGAGTAATAACTGTATAATCACTCCCATTGCAGATGGCATATCTTGCCACACATTCTTGACACCACTGTCAGTGTTAGTTGTCGGTTCTATCTTGTAGTGTGTACCATAAATTTACACAGAAAATGGTTTTCTATAAGCTCTGTTCCCTTCTTGTAAGGCCATTCGCTATTTTAGCTCACAAAGTTCAAGCTAGGTAAGGTTGTTTTTGTTCTCTGGTAGGATAGATAGCATATTCCAGCACTACAAAAACTAGTCAATAAGGATGAAACTTCTAGATCAGTAACAACATGATATTTCCATGTTCCATGACTGAGGTAGGTGTTTTCTTCAGGAATATATGCCATCAGCTGTGTGGATGTGTTAGAAACTGGTTTTGGAAGAATGCCTGCTTGCAGAAGGGATTGTCAGGAATTATGTGTGAGTGGATTATTTTCATAGCACTTGTCTGGCTTCTGTCCCTGGAGACAGCAATTACATGAGGTCCTTAGGTAAGCTGTGAGAGTTAGTGCAAGTGTCAATTTGGGCTTCAGTCACTCCACGTTTTAGACATTGTAGATTCATGATTACAGTATATAAATAGAACATGCAATATTAATAAATAACTAGAGCATATTTTACTATATATTAGTGGCTTTTACTTTTATTGTCTCTTATTTTCAGAAGTGATAGTTAATATATGTGTTCTATTTATAATGTCATTTGTGGTGTTATCATTCCTTTGCAAGCAGTGTTTTTTTTTTTAATGTGATGATAAAGGCACTTCCTTACTAGAAAATTGATGCAGCTGCATTTTACCTAGTAGAAAATTGTTTATTTTTATAAAATGAAACTGGATAATTATCCCACAGATAATACATAAGTTGAATGAAACTGGAAATACACAGAATATGACACAAAAATCTCAAAATAAAATGGATCAATCTTATTAATAAAGCTTGACTTTATTCATATAATTTATTCAATTCAATTAAAAACTAGAGCCTTCAAGAGAGCTCAGTTGATAATGCCCCTGCAAATAAATTTGAAGATCTCAGTTGGATCATAGTACCCTAATGATGGAAGAAAAGAAATAACTTCCTCAGGTTGTCCTTTGACCTCCAGAAGAGCAGATTGGCAGAAGAGCACCACAGCCAACACACACATAAAATGTAGCTTTTATAAAGAAAATTAGAAGCAACTGTTTTTGATATATAAATGACAAAAGTTTCTCTTTTGTAGATATTTTGAGGTTATAATTTAATTACAATGTTTATACCTTCCTCTTCATCTTTATTAATTCTTACATATACCCACTCCCACTATCCTTTACTTTTTTCCCCTTTTATTAATTGTTTTTGAATGTATATGTGTGTACTTCAATTTGTTGTGCTCCTAACTGGGGAAGAAAACCACTTTCTGCTCTCAGCCTTTCTCAGTTATCTGTGTCCTTCATGTAGGGTTGAGACCTTGGTTGGCGGGGAGTCTTTATCTGGCCATTTGGCATGCTCATTGGTGTCATTCTTGTTCAGCTCACATTTAGGTGGTCATGTTGGTTAAAAGTTATGGGTGTCATTTCTGATATTACTAGGAGACAGAATCTCAGAGCACTTGCCCTTATCCTATGTCTTACACCCCTTTCAAATCCCAGATTTTTCCACAATGTATTTTGAGTCTTATGTATGGAGTGTTTTGTAATCATCTTCATTGGGACCGTGTTCCACAACTCAGCACTTTGGTTTGTTGTAGTTTTAAGTAATGATCTCCACCTGTTGCAAAGAGAAGATTTTCTGATGAGTGGCAAAGGCTGTACTTATCTATAGGTACAAAACCAAAAGTGTTCAGACTCATGTTAGAGATTATGCTGGTTTCATATATTACCAGTTGCAGATTCTCTTTCAATAACCCTGACTTTAGTAGTACTGAGTTATTAGCTAGGTTTCCAGTACAAGGCATGGTCTCCATCAGCCTTATGGGGTCTTTTGTTGTTGCTTATTCTCAAGTATGAGTAAAATTATTGTACCAAAAATGGTTATTACACAAAACTGGTTGTTGTGGTAGTCTAAGTATTTCAGAGTTGGGTAGGACCTTTAGTTGTGTTCCTCCTTAGGAAACTTGCATGGAAACTTCTGGTAGCATGAGAGGTAAAACTGGGAAAAGCTGATCAGGTCAGTTCCATATCTTGAGTTCATGTGTCTAGTTTCTTAGGCTCATGGTGTCTTCAGCAACATGGCCTACTTTCCACCTTTTGGGTTTAACCAAGGGCAAACACAGCAAACTGTGTATTTAAGAGGTATCTTGGAGTTTGCTGACTCAGAAGTGGGGGCTCTCAATAAAAGTTTCTTAATTGCTAACTACATTAAGAGAAATAAGATATGATTGTTAATTTTAACCCTGCAGTAGCTTTGTCTTGAGCACCTTTTATATTTTCAAAAACATCATTAATTTTTCTATCTCTTTCTCTATATCTCTGACTCTACTTTCTTTTCCTCTCTCTCCCTCCTCTCTTTCTATCTGTGCCTCCCTTTCTAGTATTTCTCCATGAGTTCTTTTAGAAGATGTATTAATATCTGTGCTGGTTTGAATATAATTGCTCCCCACACATAAACTCATAAGGAATATCACTATTGAAGGTATAGCTTTGCTAGAGTGGTTATGGTCTTGTTGGAAGAAGTTTGTCATTGTCAATGTAGGCTTTACTGTCAGTTTTGCTCAAGATACCACACAGTGTCACAGTTGACTTTCTGTTGCTTTCTAATTAAGACATAGCCAATAACAAGTCTTCCTGCATTTCTTCAAACTCCCAACCATGATGTTTATGGGTTGAACCTCTGAATTGTAAGTTACTATCTCAATTAAATGTTTTAGTTTCCAAGAGTTGCCATGGTTATGATGTCTTTTCACAGCAAAAGAAACACTAAGTAAGACAGAAATTGATAGAAGGGACTGGGGTATTGCTGTAATACCTTACCATGTTTTTGTTTGGAAAAATTTGGACTGTGGTACTTTGGATAAGAAAACTAGTGAAATGCTATAAGCACTGCTTAATGGGGCATACTAATAGGAACACAGAAAAAACAGTGCTAAATGTTATTTGAATTGTAGGGGCCTGGCTCAAGAGGTTTTAGAGGAAAAGAACTTTAGTATGTTGTCTAGAGATTGTGCTTGCAATATTTTGGTGGAGAATGTGATTGCTTATTGCCCTTGTCTGAAGAGTCTGCCTGAGGTTTAAAATGAAGAGTTTTAGATTAATTTTGTTGGCAGAGGGAATCTCAAAAACCCCCAGTGTAGACTCTGTCGTGCAGTTAGTGGTAATGCTAATGAAGATTTATAATGTAAAGGAATGAGCTGAGTAAGATAAATTACAAAATGCAAATTTGGAGGAGAATAAGAACATCAGGAAGTAGGAATGGAGTTAAATCCCATTTTCTAGAATTGAGAAATGGAATAAAGGGTGTAGTGACTTCAGGACATGATCCAATCCAACCAAGTTTCCAAGTTGTGAAACGGAATTAAAGGAAAACCTATAGCTGGTTGTGGTGGGACACACCTGTAATCCCAGCACTCATAAAGCAGAGGCTGTACTTTCTCTGAGTTTGAGGCTAGTCTGTCTATAGACATCCAGTTTCAGGACAGGCAAACATATGTAGTGATAGACAGAAAGTCAGTGAAAGTGTAATTGAACAAAGGGAAGATATTCCAGCCCCAGTAAACAACAGAACTTGGCAGCTTTGGCCATGTGGTTCTGGAGTTAAGGATACAAGAAAGGAGATATGGACATCTCCCCCAAGACTAAGGAAAGCCACTGAGGCCAGGCACATGTCAGGGGTGTCCCTGCATGGTATCTTAGAGAGGCCACTGTATGAAGCTATAAAGTTGAAGCCTAGACTGTCTTTAGAGACCCAAGTATGTCAGAGATGTGAGAGCTGTGGGACACCTACTGAGGAGAGCAGCTAACAGAATAGAACCAGTTCAAGGAAAGAAGTGTATAGTAGTCAATAGTTCTGAATGGAGTTGGCGATCTGAAGAGCATTTTGACATCATACATGGAGATTGGAGTTTTGAGTTTGCCTGGCTGGTTTTCTGTCTTATGTTGGTCTAGTACTTCCCAATATGCTCGCTTTCCTAGGTTTTGGAATGGTAGAGTATAGCCTGTACCAATATATTTGGAAGTACGTGATCTTTTTTATTTTGATTTTGTAGGGCATTACAGTTAAAAGATTACATGAATCTCAGAAGAGACTTTCAACTTTGTACTTTTAAACATTGTTGAGACTGTCATAGACTATGATAACTTTGGAAGTTGGACTATATGCTTTTTAACGTTCTGATGTTTTTTAAACGCTTATGGGGCCAGAGAGTGGAATGTAGTAGTTTGAATATAAATGCCCCCCCATAAGATTATATGGAAAGTCACTATTAGGAAATGTGGCTCTTTGGGAGTAGATGTGGCATTACTGAAGGAAGTGTGTAACTGTAGAGGCTTGTTTTGAGATCTCTTTTGGTCAAGATACTGTCCAACACCAAAATTGACATTCTGTTGCTTTCTGATCAAAATGTAGGCAGCAACATGTTTGACTACAAGTGACCATGCACCTCACCATGATGATAATGGAGTATCCCTCTGAACTGTAAGCTGCTACCTCAATTAAATGTTTTCTTTCTTAAGAGTTGCCATGGTCATGGTATTTTGTCACAGCAATAGAAATCCTAACTAAGACAGTATCCTTACAAAGATCCAAGGAATTGATCTCTGTAGTATAGGAATGATAGAGGGAAAAAGCAAAGAAACCTGCTGTCTTGGTACACGTATCACTGAGTAATTTCTGAGTAACATGGGCTATGTTGAAGCACTTAAGCATCAAAATTGCTGTGTATACAATTGCAGTAGTAGAGTAGAGGGAAGGATCTGTCTGAAGGGTTTCACCTGACAGCCGTTAACTGTTATATGTTCATACTATTAGATAGCTTTCCAACTATCAGGGCTGTTTTATAGGAGCAAAATAATTTGTCACTAGAACCAAAATCCTTTGTCTTTCATTATCTGAATAAATATTTAAAGCAGGTTACAAAATTCTGGTCCCCTGATTGAAGGAATGGCTTATTACTTATAAGAAGGGCCCCAGAACTCCTAAATATGATTATTATTTTCCAGAATGCTTTCAAAGCCTGAGATAGTTTACCAAGGTCAGTATGCACAGAAAAAAGAAAGATCCAGAGTTTTGGAGGATAACACTTTCAAGGTAAATAAATGTAGCCAATAAGAATGAATCTTCCATATGATCTGCTATTATTTTACTCAGCCTGGAATAACTGAACTAATTCATCAAGAAATAGAAGGATCTCTACACTCAGTGATTTTCATTTGAATCAATATTATGTGTCTGAAAAGAACATATAGATATAATATGGAACTTTGCCTTCAGAAGAGGAAAGCAAATTGATTACTCAATTGGGAAAATATTCAGAGATTAATTTCACTGTCAAAGGTATTCTAATGTCAGTTGTGACATCACATACACTTGAGAAACAAAGAAACAAAGAAAAGAATATTAGGGTAAGTTTGAAACAAGTCTGTGCTTGTTTCAACACAATAAGTCAAAAATCAACATTTATTTAATTTCTGCATAACCCACCCATGAGTTATTTGGCCACTGGAAAATCTTTGGGAATCAACTCAAACACAATTGGATGATGATTCAAATTCTAGAACATGTTCTAACATTGGAAACTCTCCCATAGAAAAGCAATATTTTGCCTTCAATATGCTCTAGATTTGCTGAACTGATTGATGATAATGTTTTCTTATTTCTGACTTATCCAAGGGAAATCTTCTAGTTCCCATCATGACATAATTTCACTGACTTCAGTTATTTGGACATATCGCAACATAGTCTGCTAGTCAATTATTTAGTAAGCTGATTGAACACCGTGAGGTTTAGTTTAGTGCTCCTGTGGAAAAATTAAACCACCCACTACCACCAAATATAGTCATTCATGTCTCAGTGAAAGAAGGATTAGGGAATGATTCACCCATAAAATGAAAAAATAAACTATTTAAAAATTACCAGTACTTCACTCCTACCATCAGAAACCACTGGAAAAACCTTACTTAACGGATCTATTTTCAATTTTGGAAGCTTCGTGTAACACACATTAGTGTCTTCTTCTAAGCTACATTTTGACCCAATGACAAAACCTAGAAGAAGTTACTGCCTCAGATACTTGAGAAACTTCACAAGTCACTTACGAAAGCTCAACTGCAAAACTTGACAAAGTTGACAATAGGCAGCCATTTAGGTGAAGAATATCTGGGGGAAAAAAACCACAACAAATTAAAAGCCAGACCAGAGTGGTTGCATTGTATTTATCAAGGGGTGATCTATTTTTTATCTCAGTGTTCTGATTTTCTTTGATTTTTCCCCCAGGCTATTTTATGGAATAAAGACTTCAGAAATAAAATATTTTTATCTGTTGATACAGACTGAAACTTAGACTAAAACTTAGATATCCCATATACAGAAACCTTGGATTAAAAATAACTGTTGTTTCCATGTGTTAGCTATTTTCTGTTACTGTGATAGAATACTATAGTCATAGCATTGACCATGGCAACATATATAATTGAGTTTCTTTGGGCTTATGGTTCCAATGCCTCAGCATTCATGACAGCAGCCACAATATGGTAGTAAGCAGCCAAAATAGGAAGGTGAGTCATCACATTTTTAAGTGCAAGCAATAATCAGAGAGCAAACTAGAAATAGGTAAGGCTTTAAGATTCCAAAGTCCTTCCTATGAAACTCCCTCCAAGAAGACTTCCCCTTGAACTGGGGACCCAACTATTGCCGTGCGGTGGTGGTACACGCCTTTAATCCCAGCACTTGGGAGGGAGAGACAGGCGAATCTCTGTGATTTTGAGGCCAGCCTGGTCTACAAGAGCTAGTTCCAGAACAGGCTCCAAAGCTTCAGAGAAACCCTGTCTCGAAAAACCAAAAAACAGCTCTCTAGCTCTCTCCGGGCTACAGCAGGACCCTTCTCCTTTGCCTTCGCCACCGCTCCAC
>JAQHUG010000463.1:878583-890196 GCA_028555095.1 Dicrostonyx torquatus | reverse complement strand
GGATGGATGGGAAGACAGATCTGAGCTCAATCAGGGTAGAAGCAAAGGGCTGAACCTTTTTTTACAGTGCTAAACACAAAAATCAAAGGGTTCAAGGAGCCCCGAAGTTGTTCTTCAAGAAGTGGGCTTATTTCTCTTATTTCAGTTATCTGGATGGAATGAATTAGTTAACTGCCGGGTCGCTTATTTGTGGATGCCACGGGTGATGATGTTCGCTTTAAGCTTTTGCCTGTAGTACAAGCACATGATGCTACTGAATCATTTCACTTGGAGACTGTGAGCTGCTTGTTGCATTAAAAGCACAAAAGTACACACATGCTGTGGACTTTCACTCAAGCTGGTCTTTCTTCCCCAGTGTAGGGCAATCCTGCCTATAAACAAAACCAAATCACTCCATGTGTGAAGCTGACGCCACTAAGGGGCTAGGCAGGGCATTTGTGCCAACTAAAAGAATCAGCAGGTACCCAGCATAAGTACCTATTGCAGTTTTGAAGTTGTTTCTCCCCCACCTCCCAACTCCCAAAGGTTACTGCCTGCATATTGACACTTCATTTGTGCTATTTTCCTGTATGTCATTGTGAGCAAGCTGTGATGAATAAAGAATTGGAGTTCTGTGAAAACAAAACAAACAAAAACAAAAACAAATGAACAAAACTGGGCACACAATTATTTAAATGCCTGCACCTTCATGGGATTTTTCTCATTGAAGATACAGCATTCAACAATGACAGCAACAACAAAATGTGAAGACTTGTATTGCTGCATGTATGATATCATTAAGCAGACAGGAAAGGAGCACAAGTCAAATAAACATGAAATTGAACATGGTGATCCAGGCACCATATAAAAGGAAGGCTTAGGATAAAGGCTGTGAGAATAGATGTAACTGCATATTGTCTATTCATACTTTAATAAAACAGTGATCACTGTCTGAACTTAAGGGTTGACTTATGCAGACCCTATACCAGGGAAGGCTTGCTCATGGCTTGACTTTAAATCATTCTGCAACACATAAAAAATAATTCATTAGTTAAGAATAGAAAATATAGAAGTTACACACAATTAAGCACAACCATTGAATCTTTTTAGAGGTTATTAAGAATAATAGAAAATTTACTCCTAAACTGCAACCTTAAAATAATTACAAAGCTTAGGTAGTGAGATGACTCAGCAGGTGAAGGTACTTTTCACCAACCTGCTGACCAGTGCTTGATACAAGCATCCCATCTCATGGGCAAAGAGAAACAGTTATCAGCTTACCTCCAAATATATACTCTGTTAAAAGGGCATGTGCTTGCTCTCACACACACAAACACGTGCACACAGTAATTGATGAAATTTATTAAGTATCTAAATACAAAGCTTTATGTAGAAAGCCTAATGATGTATTTTCCCATTGTCTGTAAGGCCTTTGGTTGAGTTAGAAGTACTGCGAATGAATTAGCTCATTAATTAGCTTTAAACTAAGTAAGACTAAGAATTGAAATACCTGAACAATGTGAGCTGGAGTGATTGCTCAGCAGTTAGAAGGATGCACTGCACTTGCTCTTTGGCTGAAGGAGTCATATGCAGCAGCTAAAAGCCTCATCTAACCCCAGCTTCAAGAAATCCGACACGGTGTTGTGAGCCATCTGGACTCATGTGTGTGTGCACCCACTCAGAGGATAATACACATATAAAATGAAAATAAAAAATCTGAAAAGAGTCACCCAAAGTCAAAGACTGAAAGAAACTGATTGTGCTAGTGTAATCCCTGTGGGTCTCTTACAGATAAAAAGCGCAAAAGCAACAAAATTTATTGAGGAATTCATATTGAAGTTATGGAACATGCATAGGACCCAATCTAAAAAGAAGAGCTTTAGATATACTAATTACTAGACTTTTGAAAGCATGTAAAATGAGCCAAATTTGATGATATCAACAGACAGTAAGAATTACCTTTAAAATAAAGAAAACTTCAAAGAAATATTACTGATGATTTGAAAGAACTAAGGAAAAACAAGTCAACATAAAAATGTAAGGAAGGTTCAAATAGAAATTCTCACAGAAATGTTAAATGCAGATGAAATAAATACCACAATAGTAGACATAAACAGACATGAAAAGAACTGATGAAACTTAAAATAAGTCTGTGAAAATATAAATGATATAGTATAAGAAAAGAACAAAATGAACATAGTCGGATCAATGGATACATACTGGAAATAAAAGTTTTGAAAGAAGAGACAAGAAACATCATTGTAAAATTTACACATGAATATTTAGAAAAGTAACAAATATTAATCTATACATCCAGGAGATGTATGAGAAAAAAATACTTCTATATGTAATTATCAAGCAATTGAAACACACAAATCTTTACAAGCCTTAGAAATAAATATCTCAACCTATTCAATGGTACATGCTGTAATTGAGTGGACCCCTCAAAGATTTTATTTTGTAAACTTGATCTTCAGTATGTTGGTATGAAAAGATTCACCTTTTAGAGAGGCTTAGGTCAGGATAGATCACTAATGTGCTTGCAACAGACTGAGTACTCATAAAAGTTTGTTTTCTTTGAGGTAATGTTCTGTGTCATGCGTGATTAGAAAGAAAGACTTCGGTCTGCATTTGTCTACAGAATTGCAAGCAAAATATTTCTTTTTTTTTTTTCTGAGACAAGGATTTTCTGTGTAGTTTTGGCTGTCCTGGAACTTACTCTGTACACCAGGCTGGCCTTGAACTTAGAGATAAATCAGCCTCTGCTTCCTCCCAAATGATGGGTTTAAATGCATGTGTTATATCACCACCCAGCAGGAAGTAAAATAAATTTATGTTAATTATTAATTAACAAGTAAGAAACACTCTTACATAGAAACATAAAATTAAGAAGGCAAGAGCATAATAAAAAATGCTTCAACAAATAACAAAATATGTAGATCACAGAAATGATAGTCCCGAAGGACAGAAAGGGAAGCAATTGATAACCCCAAATTATGTGTCTCAAACAAATACTGTCTAGACATAAAGCAAGTAAAATCATTTCATTATAAATACATATTTTGCTTTAAGATTTTTTTCCTACCAGTCCTCTTTGAAGAAATACTCTGGAAGTTAATTCTTAATTTGTTATTAATTATTATTATTATTACTATTTTATTACTTGTTGAACAGAGTTTCACTACATATGCTTGCTGTCTATGAATGCATTATGTAAAGTATGTAAACCTGCCTGGCTTCAAAATTACGGGCATCTAACTGCCTCTACAAAAGGAGCAGTGATTCTTTCAAAGAAAAACATTCCAATTGGTTTTCCAGTGCCAAAGAGTCAGTCCTGAAAACATATGTACAATTAGCATCATGGACTCAACAGGTTATATTTTGGAATATACATGTATATTCATGTAATAATAGTTAATGAAAAAAAGAGGCCACAAATTTGAAGGAGAACATGGAGGAGTGTATTAGAGGGTTTGGAGGGAGTAAAGTGAGCAAATAAGTCAGTAAAGGAATAGATATAGCATGCAGTACAAATGAAATCAAAACTGTAAAAGGGCCTAAGGAACGTTGGTTCAAGAAATGTAGTAAAGTAGATATTGATAAATGATACTCCAGGAATAGGTTTTAAATTTTAAGTAGCTTAAAAATGATTACTTAAAATAAAAGTTAATTATTGACATAAGTGATTATATAATGTAATGCAAAAGGAAAACACAAGGGAAGTCAAATAGAAATCCTGGTACAAGGAAATGCCAGTCAATAGAACATAGTTGGTAGTTCAAAACAACAAAATGAAGAGCACGACTTTGTGCAGATTTTCACAGAAGACTATAAAGATGTCCTTTTCCCCTTCCTCACTCCTCATTGCTTCTTTTGAAAAGTTTCAAATAATTATTGTATAAAACAAGTTGCTATTCATAGGATAGTTGCAAAGCCAGAGATTCACTATAATCTATAAAGTTATTTCTTCTATTAATATGTTTCATATTTCCTGAATTGACTCTTTACATTAATGCGATTTTTTTAATGACTTCATAGTTATTATAATGCATTTTGATTACTTTCACTCCCACTGTAAAATTACTTATAACCATGAGTATAACGCATTGATATATTACAAAGCTTCATTTTATATAGAAATAAAGAATTATGTGCTAATATTTTATATGTTTACATATAAAATATGCAACATCTACAAAGCACTAGGACTACACAGGAAGTGATAGAAGGTGGACAAACAGCTAACATCAGTCTGAGGTTGTCTATCATGCCTATTAAAATTATTAGAACATGACAAGCAAAGCTGCTATGAACATAGTTGTGCACATGTCCTTGTGGCACGATTGAGCATCCTTTGGATATATACCCAAAAGTGGTATTACTGGGTCTTGAGGAAGATTGCTTCCTAATTTTCTGAGAAATCTCCACACTGACATCCAAAGGGGCTGCATCAGCTTGCATTCCCACCAGCAATGCAGAAGTGTTCCCTTTTCCCCACAACCTCTTCAGCATAAGTTGTCATCAGTGTTTTTGATTTTGGCTGTTCTTACAGGTGTAAGATGGAATCTTGGAGTTGCTTTGATTTGCATTTCTCTGATGACTAAGGATGTTGAATCCAGAACCAGGAAACAACCTAAATGCCCCTCAACTGAAGAATGGATAAGGAAAATGTGGTACATTTACACAATGGAATATAACACAGCAGAAAAAAAATATGACATCTTGAATTTTGTAGTAAAATGGATGAAGCTAGAAAACAATATTTTGAGTGAGGTAACCTAGACACAGAAAGACAATTATCACATGTACTCACTCATAGATGGTTTTTAAACATAAAACAAAGAAAACCAGCCTAGAAATCACAATCCCAGAGAACTTAGACAACATTGAGGACACTAAGAGAGACTTAAAAAGATCTAATCTACATGGGAAATAGAAAAAAGACAACATCTCTTGAGTAAATTGGGAGCATGGAGACTTTGGGGAAGGGTTGAAGAGGGGAGAGGAGAGGCAGGGAGGGGAGCAGAGAAAAACGTTCACTAAAAATAAATAAAAAAAGGAATAAGAAAAGAAAAAAATAAGTTGCTGTTTACCCTGTGTCAAGGCATTGCAAGTTTATTGGTAATTAAGAATAAATTTCTGTTTTTTATAGCTGAAAAAATTATTAGAACATGAACTAATAATGTAAAGTATATTTAAATCTGAAGAAAGTATTTTAAATTTCCATTTACTTGAAATTAATTCCTAAAATTATTTGTAGTTCTTAGAGTGATGACCTCAAAAGTACATGAATATTCAGCTTTTATGAAAATCTTTCATTTTTCTGAAAAAGTATATTGCAGCCTATTGTAACTAAAATAAAATTGTATGCTTCTTTATCCATGAATATTTATCACTTCACATTTTAATAACAGATATCATAGGTATCAAATATTTTTCAATGTTGTTTTAGTTTGCATTTTATGTACTAATCATCTGTAGAATCTTTTCACATACTCATTGGCCATTGTTGCTAGTACTCTATGAATTGCTTCTTCATTGTGTTTATACTGATTCCTGTTGTGTGTTTGTTGATTACTTATTATATTATTTTTTGTTTGATTTCAGATATTTCAATTGATAAATTAGACCATATAAATCTGGTTTCAAAAGTATTTTTCTTTAAATTATTTATTGAACATTCATTCGGGTATCATTATTTTAAAAGTCTTATATCTAAAGTAGTGTTTTACCTGTGTATGCTACATTAGGATATAGGTGTCTGATATTTGTCATATGGCTGCACACATAATGCTCATAACTTAAGGGTTTTAGAATGATTGTTTAAAGCAAGAATTATTAAATCATTGACTGCATAATTATATAAGTATCAATAAGAGACACACAAGACATTATAGTATGTAAATTAAAGGAAATTTATATTCAAGGAAGATATATAAGTACATCAAGAAAAGGAAATACCTCCCTGAAATATCTGCAACTCACGTGCAAATACACATCTTTGACTTTATCATTCTGTAATTATTATTCTCATATTGCTGTATATTTTTCACTATTATGGATTTTGTTTGGGAAGTCAGGTTCATATCTACACATCACTGTGAGCAGATATCACAGAGAGCACTTCTCACCTTGAGGGTTTCGATTTGCCCTACTAATAGAACTGGATGTCGGGGTACATCTCTTGACTTTGAAATCCTCAGGCTTATGCAGGTCTCAGTTCACTTATACACACACCTATTCTTCTCATCATGATGATGTTCTGTATACAAGTCAAGGAGTCTAAAGAATCAAATAATTTCTAGGATAACATGTATTCTCTATTCAGCCCAAAAGCTTAGCCCAACTTATGATGTCAAAAGAACTCCAGTGAGGAGTTCCATATGCAAATGGTGGCCTTCAGGAGCTCTAGACTGAGCTAAAATTCAAGCCTAGTTTTTCCATATCTTGGTCTCGTATTTTTTTTCTATAATAAATATTCAGCAATTTAGATTATTTTAATGGTAAACAAATGCACCAAAAATTTTAAATTTTACTCTCGAAACTGCCTTCATCTTTGGAGCAAATGATCTAAAAAGAGTTATTAATAATGTTTAAATTATTAAATTGTATTTTGTCTCAGTGGAACACAATTAAATCCTTTCATATTCTGACTCTCTGTGTATTCTTTTTTATAGCATAGCTTGTAAGTCCAAAATATTTTAAAAATAGAATAAATAATGAAGTAAGATGACTATAAATTTTAGTATTTCTCTTTTTAACATGTATTTATATAGTGAACCCCAGGAAAATTGATATTATTAAAATACAGATTTTTTTTGTTTAGCATTTCCATGATAGGGAAGGTTCTGATGAATGCACAAGCCTCTCTCTGAAACAGATGGTTGTGTGCACAGCGATGACAGACTTAGGAGTTGACACAGAGGCCATAGAAGGGTCCTACTTCCTGGATTGCTCCCTATGGCTTTCTTTTTTTGCTTGTTTGTTTTTTATTTTGTTGTTTATTTATTTGTTTTCTTTCCTTTTTATTAAGAATTTCTAATACAATCTTTTCTTATTTTACATAGTTATCTCCCTTTCTACTCCTTCCCCTACTTGCGCATGACCCCCACACCACCTCACTCCTATCCACACCTCAGAAAGGGTCAGCTTTCCCATGGGGATTCACCAAAGCCTGACACTTCACATTAAGGTAAGACCAAGCCCCTCCCCACTATACCTAGAGTTAGCATGGTATGCCTCTGAAGAAAATGTGCTCCTAGATGTCAGTTCAAACACCAAGGACAAATCCTGGTTCCCTTGCTATTGGCCCCACAGACTCCCCAGTCTCACAACTGTCAGTGGGCCTAGTTTGGTGCTATGAAGGTTCCTCTGCTTTCAGTACAGAGTCAGTGAGCTCGCACTAACTCAGATCAGCTGTTTCTGTGGGTATCACCATCATGGTCTAGACCTCTTTGCTCATATTATCACTCCTCTCTCTCTTGGTCTGGTCACCTGTAGCTCGGCCCAGGGCTTTGCTCTAGATCACTGTATCTGCTTCTATCAGTTTCTGGTTGAAGGTTCTAAGGTGACAGCTAACGCAGTCATCAGTCTGATTACAGGAGAAGTCCAGTTTAGGTGACCTCTCCACTGTTGCTTAGAGTTTCAACTGGTGTCATCTTGTGTATTTTTTGGAATTTCCTTAGTGCCATATTTCTCGCTAGACCTTTAATGGTTTCCATAGTTAAGATATCTCTTTCAATTCTTTCTGTCACTGTCCTTCCCCTTTCTTGAGCATTCCATTCCCTCTTGTTGTCCTAGTCCCTCCTTTTCTCCTCTCCAGCCTGTCCTCTGACCTTCCCTTCTCCACCTCTCCTAATTTTCTCAGGTCTTGTCTGTTTCCCCTTCTCAAAGATCCATATATGTCTGTCTTAGGGTTCTTCTTGTTATCTAGCTTCTCTGGGATTATTGACTATAGGCTGTTTATCATTTGATTTATGTCTAATATCCACTTTATAAGTCAGTAGCTCTATTATAGAGTTAGTGTAATGGAAACATCTTTGTATAAAAATAGGCCGGTGGACCAATGGTATCAAATTGAAGACTTTGCTATTAATCTACACACTTACGAACACCTGATTTTTGGCAAAGGAACTATTATTATACAAGAAAAAGAAAGCATCTTCAAGGAAATGGTGTTGGCATAACTGGATATAAATATGTAGATGAATGCAAATAGATCTATATCTATCCCTATGCAAAAAACTTGAGTTCAAATGGATCAAAGACCTCAACATAAATCCAGCCACACTGAGTCTCACTGAAGATAAAGTGTGAAGTAGCCTTGAGTGAATAGACACAGGAGACCACTTTCAAAATATAATACCAGTAGCACAGAAACTGAGAGCAGCAGTTAATAAATGGGGCCTCCTGAAACTGAGAAGTTTCTGTAAGGCAAAGGGCACAGCCGCTAAGACAAAATGGCAGTCTACTCTATGGGAAAAGATCTACACTAACCCCACATCAGACTGAGGACTGATTTCCAAGATATATTAAAAAACTCAAGAAACTAGACATCAAATATTAAATATTCCAATCAAAAGTGGAGTACAGATCAAAACAGAATTCTTAACAGAAGAATTTCCAATGGCCAAAGGACACTTAAGGAAATGCTCAACATCCTTAGCCATTAGGGAAATGCATGTCAAAATGTCTCAGATACTATCTTACAACAGTTAGAATGGCTAAGATCAAAATTCCCAGTGATAGTTTATGCTGGAGAGGATGTAGAGTAAGGGGAATCTTACACCAGTTAGAATGGATGAGATCAAAATCCCCAATGACAGTTTATGCTAGAGATAATGCAGAGTAAGGGTAACATTCCTCCATTGCTGGTGGAAGTGCAAACTTGTACAGCCACCTTGGAAACCAGTGTGGAAGTCTTTCAAAAAACTGGGAATCAACATACTTCAAGACCCAGCAATACCACTCTTGTGCATATAGCTATTGGCCTTAATACAGTTTTGTGTAACTATTTTGGGTCTGAGCAGCAGGGAGTGAATGAGCAACCTCTGACAAAAGAATAATGTCCAACATTCAGCAATGCACATCCATATAAAGTCTGAAAAGCTTAAAAAGAGAGAGAGGGAGAGAGAGAACTTTTAGACCCACTAAAATGGGAGCCAAGCACGACTTGTCTGTTTGCTGGTGGATCCTTTAAGAGAGATCTTCCTGACTCAGCCAGCATTGGATAAAGCTGTGCATCTTCTTAGGTGAGGGTTTCCTGGTTTATACTAGTTGCAAAAATAGTTCTGACTCTTTTAGGAGATTGAGCATTTGAATGGGGTTTGCGGGAAGAGTGCTACAATTTGCCTAATGGCAACATAGACCTGCTGTTTGACTGGAAATAGAGCTGTGAACATGGCTTTGCAGAGCTGTCACTGAATGGACCTCCACCATGGTGTATTGGGTGGAGCCAAAAGGCAAAGCAGTCTTAGCCCTTTCACAAAAAGTGACTGACAAACTGCCAATATAGGGGGAACTATCTTTAAAATTTTCTGCTTCGTGGAAAAGTCTGCCGGGTGCTATGAGCCAGTAGGCTAAACATGGGTGCCTGCAACATTACAGGACTTTGGGTCATTGCCCAGGCTAAGAGATGTCTCTGTCAATTCTAGAGTTTTGGAAGTTGCTTATAATGCACTTTCTGTTAACTTAGGTAATATTATATCCTTCTGGAGTTTTTGAAGGAGTTGAAGAATAGAAAGTTATTAATTATAGTTTTCCTTAATTATGGTAAAGATAAAGTAGATATAAATATTGTAACTATAATTCCTGCTTTATAGCTGTTTTGTATTAAGTAATTTTACTATATTAAAGTTAAAACTTTTCCTTTTTTTGCATAGAAAAGGGAGATGATGTGGGAAGTCCTTCTGTATATTTGTTGTTTCTATTGGTTAATCAATAAAGAAGCTGCTTAGGCCTGTGATAGGGTAGAGTTAAGCTAGGTGACAAACCTAAACTGAATGCTGGGAGAAAGAAGGCAGAGTCAGTGAGATGCCATGTAGGCTCTGGAGAAGACAGACATGCCCTGGAACTTTACTGGTAAACCACAAGCTCATGGTAAAATAAGAAATAATAGAAATGTGCTAATTTAAGATATAAGATCTCGCCAAAGACACTCCAATTGGAGCTTGTCCTCTTCTTGGCAAAACCGGCCTCTGGGCAAGGAACTGCCCATACCTCAACTACTGACAAAATACATAAAAGCTGGAAATGGATAAGCAGAACTGTCAAATCCTGCCAAGACAGGGTAAGATGGTTTTGAAAATTTTCTTGCCTTTAAAAATAATCTGTCAGTTATGCTAGGCCTTAGCCAAAGTTGGTTGCTTCAACACTGCAAATGTGACTTTGGGTGATTGCCCAGGTAGCCAGCTGTCTCTGTGACTTGTTACATATTTTGGAAGTTGCTTGGTTGCACTTCCTAATCACTCAGGTAATGTTATTTCCCTTCTCAGATCTTTGATTGGGTTGAAGATTAGATAAATGTAGTTAGTTACTTTCTTCTCATGACTTGGCCAATTTATTGATTGCATAAGAATTAAGTTAGTTGACTGAGATGGAGGGGGGAGGGCCTTGGGCTTCCCATAGGACAGGGTATCCTGCACCATCATAAGGAAGCAGGGGGAGGGAAGTGGGGTAGTGGGGGAGCGTGAGGGCCGGGAACAAGGGGAGTAAATGTAAATTTTTCTTTTAACAATAAAAATTAAAAAAAAAAGATCTAGCTACCAATATGCTTAAGTGATTGGCCAAGCAGTTTTTTAATTAATATTGTTTTGTGTAAATATTTTGTGTCTGAATAGCTGGGAATAAATGAGCAGCCTTGCCTTCCAACCCGGCCAGTCAGGGACCCGGGGAGTGCTCTGGTGGCACCCCGATTCTTGAGGCCTCCTGGCCCTGTGGAAAGCTCTTCCACTCAACCGGCCCTTTGTCTTATTCAACTTAACTTTCCCCAAAGCAACCCCTTCCTTCAGCAGGCTGGGTTCTTAGAGAGAAGAGGGTAGAGAGTCCTAGGGTGCAAGAGTGCCTTTGTTTGGCAGAGCGGGCTGCCTCTTCTAAGCCTGCCCTTTTGGCTCAGCCTACAAGCAGATTTACCCAGTGCCTGCTGAGTCACCCGAACTGCAACCCCTTACTTCAGTGAGCTGGGTTCTAGTAGAGAAGTAGGTAGAGAGTCCTAGGGTGCAAGAGTGCCTTTGTTTGGCGGAGCGGGCTGCCTCTTCCAAGCCCTCCCTTTTGGCTCAGCCTACAAGCAGATTTACTCAGCACCTGCTGAGTCACCTGGACCACCTTCAAGAAGATTCAGCCAGTGTCTGCTGAGCCATACAGACCATGCCTGCTGATCCATCTGTATCACCTGCAAACCGATTTATCCAGCGCCTGCTGATCCATCTAGATGGCAGACAGCCCTGAGACAGTGCCTGAAGAGCCATCAACCTACCTCAGGACCCAGCAATACCACTCTGGGAATATACCCAAGAGATGCCCAACTGTACTACAAAAGCATTTGTGCTACTATGTTCTTAGCAGTATTATTTGTAATAGCCAGAACCTGGAAACAACCTAGGTGCCCCTCAATGGAAGAATGGATCCAGAAAGTGT
>JAQHUG010000463.1:852398-867754 GCA_028555095.1 Dicrostonyx torquatus | reverse complement strand
GGATTCTGGTGTTTTTATGTTGCTTTTTAGGTTGTTAAAGGAACTCTTGGATTGGCGCCTACCCATCTCTTCCTCTCCTTGTGGATCAACCCTCTGGTTCCTTAACCTCAGCACAGGAACAGAGACTCCCTCTGGTTCCTTGACCTCAGCTCTGGAACAGAGACTCCAGGTGGTCCCTGGAGCAGGTCCCACAGAGGAAAGGGCGAACTTGAGGATGGGTGTAGGGATGTGTGGAATGGGGGGAGGGGCGCCAACAGCCTGAGTTGGTGCTGCTGCCTGCACTGTGGCCTGGTATCTTCCCTCAGAGTTCTCCCTCACTCACCCCTCTGGTTCCTTGACCTCAGCACAGGTACAGAGAGACTCCAGGTGGTCCGCGAGGCAGATCCAGCAGAGGAAAAGGGGAACTTGGGGGTGGGGGCTGGGATGTGTGGAATGGGGGTGGGGCGCCAGCAGCCAGAGCTGGTGCTGCCTGCACTGCGTCCCGGGTACCTTTCCTCAGTGCCCTCTCAGGTTTTTAAGTGGATTTCAGTGGATTAACTCCACGTTGGAGTGCCAAACTGTTGCAGTAAGCACCTTTCCCCACTGAGCCATCTTACTGGCCTGGGCTTCCTTTTTCTACTCACAAAAATGAAAGATGCCTTAGGCTTCATGGGGGAAAGGTGGGAGGGGAGGGCTCCTTTGGCATGCATAGCTTCTTCCACCTTGTCATGGCCCTTTATCTCCTTTATCTGAAGCTTTCTGGAATCAGGAAGAAGATGCAGCAGTGGAGAGCTGAAAATGTCTGTGCATGGTTTAGCAGGGCAGGGACTCAAGCAGAGGAGGAACTTGAAGCAGAAACCATGGAGAAAGTTTGTTTACTGGTTTGCTCTCCAACTTGCGTTCAGCCTACCATCCTTGTGCAGCCTACCTGCTCAGGGATGGTTCTGCCCAAATCGTCCTTCCACATCGATCATCAGTCAGGCCTGCTTGATGTGAACAATTCTTCAGCCAAAATCCCTCCTCAGGTGGCTCTTGGTTGTGTCAAGCTGACAATAAAAATTAACGACGGGACTGGAGAGATGGCTCAGCGGTTAAGAGCATGACTTGCTGCTCTTTCAGGGGGCCCAGGGTTTGATTCCCAAAAACCAAAGGGCAGCTCATAGCTGTCTGTAACTCCAGGGATCTGACATCTTCACACAGACATATATGTGGGCAATTCCAATTTTGCTACTTAACATTTTTATATTGACATAAATCCATGTTTATTTACTAGGGATGTATCATTAATATAAAAATAAAGAAGTAATTTTATTCTAATTCAGCATGGGGTGCTAGTGAAAATAGCTGGGGTTGCTTAAAAAATCATGGACAAACAGAAACTTAAAGGAGCATGTGATGATTCAAAGATTTCTGTGAAAATCCACCAGATCAGCTATGATAGCCATAGAAAATATCATGACTGAAGCTCCCTACACTACTTGCAGGTAACTTTGTGAAGTTCCTCTTACACAGAAAATGTTAATGATCGGCTAAACCTCATGGAGTAGCAGATTATATATGTTTTGTATGTCAATTATAAGATATTTACATTTTAGATATTAAATTAATACTATGTCTTGAGCTATGACTTTAAAAGGGTCAGGAATAAGGCAATAATAAAGAAAAGGACAGAAGGAAGCAAAAAGGGAACCATAAAAATAAAATCAGAACTTCAAATGGACTTATGACTTGTACTTCATATAAATAATGTATTTCATGCACAGAAAATAAGTGAATTATGAATGAGTCATTGTCATTTACTCCAAAATTCATGACATTCTCCACAATGTCCCTCTAACTATAGAATATATGCTTATACTATTAATATCATGTTAAATGTTAGATTTGAGTCATGCAACTGTTGTTGTTTGGATGATAAATGACTCACAAAGGTACATGTATTTGCTGAGGTAGTCTCCTGTTGGTGGTGCTGTTTCCTGATGTTAAAGAATCTTTAGGAGTTATATGGTTGCTAGTGAAAACTAATCACTGGAGGTGGCCTTTGAGAGTTTATAGCTTAGTACCTGCTTGTTTTATCCCCCCCGCAATGTGTGTGTGCGTGCGTACCTATGAGACATGCTATCCCAGCTTCCTGTTTCTACCAGCACACCTCCCCCAGTTTTAGTAGACATGGTCCCCTGGATCCATAAGCCAAAATGAACTCTTCCTTTCTTCTTCAACCTGTGTTGTGTTATCATAGCAACAGAAGAGCAAGTAACGCAATTACCATTTTCAAGTCACATATTTTGACAGAAGAGAGAGAAAGAGACAGGACTCCTCAGCAGTGAATTGACATGCACATGTTTCATTGTGTGTCAGTGAAACCCATGATGTCATTTTCACACATTAAGATTGGTGAGATACCTTCACATCACCTTCAGCAAGAGATACATCTACACTTAAAGCCCACTATTGCTGAATGATAAAGAAATTTTGCTTTCATTAGAATATCTCATGTGTAAATATATTGATATTTTCTTAACTATGATGTCATAGATTAAAGGTAAACTATTACAGCGTTACTATTTTATACATGTATTAAATTAACTAAGTTCACAACTGTTAAGTAACATTCGTAATATTAATATATTTAGAATACCCGAATTAGAAAAAAATGAAGGTTCATTTTAAACGATTTTGGGTAACACTCTAATATTTAATACAATGAAGCATTATTCCTATTAGCTTTAAAACACAGACTATTTCTTAAAATTAAGTATCTCCTTGATTGGCATAGTGGATTATGCCTTAAACCCTAGCAGTTGGGATGCTCAGGGCAGGACATATCTTGCTGTGTGAGACCCGCCTGGACCACAGAGTGTGGCACTGTCTGAAAAAAAAGGAAGCAAGTAAACAACACCCATAAATTCTTCGTCGTTAAATTAAAAAGAAAGTGTGATACAATATTTCTTACATACCATGTCAACCTTTGGAAAATAAAAATGTTATTAATTTTTTCCTGTTTTAAAAGATATGTCATGGCCTTTGCTGAGAGCTCAATAGTGAGAACACATATGGTTCTTGCAGAGGAATTAAGTTTGGTTTTCAACTCTCATGTCTGCCTGTAACTCCAGTTCCAGACTACCCAACAGTATTTTCTGGCCTCCATTGGAACTTTCACACAGGTTTACACACACACACACACACACACACACAGTAACACACACACAAAATCACTTAAAGCAATTAACATAAAATATATAAACAAATACAAAATTTAATTTGATAAATTGATGAAACATGGAAGTTTCATACTGCAGTTTCAAATACTGAGAAACATGGCAAACTATGGTGATCAATACTAGTAATATCTTAGTGTTATCTAAATTTATTTTAGAGTTTATGTTAATCCATATTTCTCTATTATATTTAATGTTCTATAAAATCCACATATATCTATCCTATCATTAGATAACAATATTTCATCTTAAAATATATTGCACTTTAATTCATCAAATATAAAATAATTATTATCGCCATATTGATGTGTTCTATGTTTATCTATAGTTTTATTCATAAAATGAAATAATAGTTATTTGCTAGTTTAAGTATAATATTTTAAGAATTCTATTTGGAATATTATTCATCTCTTACTCTAGCGATGAAGGTTTAGACCAATTCGTACTTTTACTGAACAAACATATCCAACAAGAAATATTTATACAGAAGCTGCAATTTCAACTCATGAGAGGCAGGAGCAGAACAGTCAGCAGACAATGTCTTTCTCTCTCCACAATCAGTGGTATGCCAGGATGGGCTACAAATAATTACATCTCAATGTACAAAAGTTACCAGCACAAAAAAAAAAAAAAACAAGTAAATGCTATGTAATGTTAATGGATATTTAAGACAAACAACAGATTTTCTAGGAGATATGTGCATGTGAAACAAATGACATTATTGAATTATGGAAATAAAATCTTAGTATGCAGAGAAATATCATCAGGTGACTTTTGAGAATTGTAAAATTTCACCTTCCTCTTCAAGTGATGCATTTGTGTGTGGAATGCTGATAGAAAAAAAAAATCACTGTCAGTTTTCTGATGCCTTGGAAGTTGCATAGATGGAGTCTAACCTTGTATCAGAGATCCACCCTTATACCAGAGGAAAAGATACACCTCATTCTCCTGTCTCTTAACTCAAGATTCTTTGCCTACACTTTGCATTGTGACATTGGGCATTAGTGGTCTTCACAGACTGACCAGCTCTTTCCTCGGTACTGCCTTCAATGCCCGTCATCTAATATTCATCTCCAGTCTCAAGAACAACAAAATGATAACAAGAGGCAAAATCTGGTGCATTCCAGTTCAACTTTGGAAACAGCTATCAAGATGTGATCTACCAAACACAAAGGCGCACCAGCTGTTCTCACACCTCTGAAATCAGCAATAAGCAAGTACACAGCTGGTGTTCACTCTGAGAGCAGAACACAGAAGTATTTGGATATGTTTGAAAGCATTATTCCATTGCCTGCTTGCAAGAAGGCTCCTCCGAGAGAAATCTGAAAATGATTTGACTCTTATTCTAGTTTAGGTGATAAGATTTTATTCTTTAAGGTTATATAGCAGAATCTTTTCCTTGTGTTATTCTTTATAAAATCAGGAAAAACACATATATAGAACATTCCTATTGCACATAGTATTAATAAATTTTAGTGTAAAATATGAAGATATTACTATTTTTTTACTCCTTTTTAGGTGCACAGAGAGAGAGAGAAAGAGAGAGAGAGGGGCAGAGACAAACAAGTATAATATGTGGTTTTATTTGTTATTATTATTAAGATATTCCTTCTCAATTATTTTCAAATTACTTTTTCCTCATCTCACAATAATGAAAACGGTTTGCATTCTATTATATTCATGATTACACTCCTGTACTTCATATATGGAACAGTACATGCCTTCTTATCCTGTTATATTTAATCTTTGATTTCCAAATTTAGATCTTCAAACAAGTGCATTTTTATCAACAGAATATAAGTTGATCATTTTAAAACTTTGATTCACATTGCCAGTGTAACTGTTCAGAATGAAATATTTAGATAATTTGCATTCAAATTATTTGCTTATAAAATACTCTGTGGAACTTCATCTTTATTTTTGTATTCTTTGTGTTTCTTTTGATTCTCATTCCTATTATTCTTTCTTGTCTTTACCTAAAAAGTTTTAATACTGTTATAATAACATACTGTGGATTTCAGAGACCACTTTATACAGGTTTACATCAGTGGCTCTGGAGGATTTACTTTTTATATTTACTTTATAAAGTTGAATCATTGACTAAAAATTACTTGAATTTGGTTGCTGAGGCATTTCAATGATTACCACTTTAAAATCCACATGTATTGTTACAGAACAATGCATATATTTAATTTAGCTATGTGACAAAAGCAGTTTTGAATTAGCAACTACCTTTTATTGTTTTATGGGAAATATGAAAATTATTTTAGTAAATAAATAGAATAGCTTTAGATAAAGTCATGTGAACTATATTAATATCTAAAAGATTTTTTTCCATGATAGGCCTGTGTTATCATGTATTCTGAGGCATGTATTTAGAACTTAGCAAATAGATATTACATGGAGAATCAACTCCAAAACATAAGAGATTTCCTTTTCCATGAGGAGGTACTTTTATAACAATCTCTGAAGATTTGTGTGTTGGTTTGTTTCTTTCCCCAAGAACATACATAAGGATTTGGAGCAAGATGTAAGATTTTTATCTCATATGATCACAGAAGATATGTGTTTTTCTGAGAAGGTGGACTTATTTCTGAAGTTGACTACGATGGTGATTTCTGTAATAAGATAATGGCTTTTTGTGCAAAAATAAAGCAGTAAGGAAGCACCTATGAGAGGGAAACCTTGAGAGCTGATTTACCTCAGAATGTAAAGGAAAAGCCTGAATAAAGTGCAGTCTGAAGAAGACATGGCATGCACACCCTGGCACACATTCTCACCTTACCTTAACTGCTTAACAATGAAGTGCTGTGGATGAGTTGCTTTAAGATTTCCTAGGAGAGGGCTGGAGAGATAGTTCAGAGGTTAAGAGCACTGACTCCTCTTCCAGAGGTCCTGAGTTCAATTCCCAGCCACCACATGGTGGCTCACAACCATCTGTAATGAGGTCTAGTGCATGCATACATGGAGGGAATGTTGTATACATAATAAGTAAATCTTTAAAAAAAAGATTTCCTAGGAGAAAGTAACAAGTGTTTCTGATTCAGAGACTCTTATTTTTAAAAGTGGAAACAAAACAGCTGAAAAATCAAAAGAGAATATCAAAATAAGATACTTATTTTAGTAACTATGTATGAGAATGATCATCATGGTAAAGGAAGTTGCCTGAGGAGTTGGGTTCAATGTGGTAAACAATCAGGCCAAAATAGCCTTGAAGGCTGAACATTTTTTTTAAAAAAAAAGTGTGACTACTTAAACATGATTAAGGCATAGGTTTCTTCTTAGAATATTTTCATATTTCCATCTTCCCATACTACATGCAACATATGTTAGTTTTGTTAATTATTTTCTTTTTGTTTTCAGCATTTTGGAAAAAAGTTGTCAACACAGAGTAATCAGGGCAATCTTTGTAGATACTAATTTGGATATTTCATACCAACCAGAAGAAAAAAATTAGTTTTAAACATAAGTTGATAAAAATCTCAAAATAGGAGTTACTATAAAATGCCAAGACATATTCACCAGTAACACGAATCACTGCCTATAATTTAGGTTCTGTTACTTAAATTGAATGTACTTTACGATTTTTAAATAATTGTTACTGGCTAAAATTTTAAGTGAAAATATTTTGTTCAGTATCAGAGACTAAAACTACTTATAAACATCTTTAAAATCTGTAACTATTCTGAGCCTTAAAATTATTCTACAACCACAATTGTTTTCAGAGTATTTCCTGAAATATCTAGCAAAATAGTCCTCCAGTTGTTTCTTTATATTGCTATGAATATAACTTTCTCTTGTCGAGGTCATTAAAACAACTGCATAAAGAATACTTATTTGGTTTAAAGATGATAATGAATTCATTACTTATATAAAAACCTAAATGGATCCTTTGAATTTGAGATTCAAAAGAAAACCTTGAGGCCCATGCTGTATGACAAAAAGTATGCATCAATAAATAAAAATGTATGCATATTTAGATATTTAATTTTATCCATTAGAATGGTGTTTAACATTTACTTCTAGTCATAGCATCTAGAGCTATTTACATGACACAAATTTCACTATGAAGTTTTTAATTTACAAATCAAAGAAACATTAATAAACAAAATATAATTTTTATCAGAAACTACATTTTTGCTAGTATGTCTTTGCATTTAATGTACTCTGCTTAAATGTAAATAATTCCTTTTTACTCATATATAATTTAAACATAAAACAATCATAAATATTTACAAAATATCTAATCACCATTTTAAATTATTTTTAGTGTTTCAATTATTATTTTTTTAAATTATTCACAGGCACACATTTAGAAAAAAATGATTGTGGTCACAATTCAGAAAAACTTGTTTTGTCATGGCTTCAATTTTACAAATATCATCATGTTCTTCATAAGATAAAATTAAAACAATACCAGAAAAAATTAACATTAAAATGGGTTGGCAACTTGAAATAAATTCAGGGCAAAGCTTATTAAAAACACAAAAGATCCTGGAATAAGTGTGTCTTTAATGCGTCCAGAAAGAAGAGGTTAATATGGGTAAATTTTCATGTGCATATAGACAAGAGGATGGAATTACATACAGAAGCCAGTATTGATGGAATTGCAGAAACCCTCTGGCTCTTCTTCAGACAATGCATGGTGTAGTCCAGTCAGCATAGATGAGCATATTGCAATTATCCGGATCTCTGAGGTCTGTGATGGTCATGTTATGCATATTTTATAGCAAAAATAAATATGTAATAGACTAATGTGGGGTCCCCCTTTTCCCCTTTTTCCACAGGGACACAGTGGCAGAAGCAGCAACAGAGAGAGACCTTTATATGGCTTGTGAGCATAGTGGAAATAGCCTTCACGATACGGCTGCAGTGTGGCAGCTCAGCTTTATTCCAGAGTGTAGGGGAAAACCAGATATGGGGACAGTGGCTGTGGAATCACCATATCTGTATTAAGTGGCTTGCTCTCATCGTGTAGCTGGATTAGTAGCAACATGGCCCTATCAAAACAACTAGAGCAATATGGGCCGCAGGGGAAGAGCATTTGTAGGAAACTGTGTCATCCTCTAGATGAGTCAGGCATCAAGATTTACAGACCTTCTCCAAATAATGTTAAAGAGCAAGAAGACTTCGCTTCTTGCGGGAGTCCTCCGTATCTTGAGGAGCTCAGAGAGCAATGCCAAACCACGGTAGAGTGCAACCTCTGACCAACAATGCATCCCAAAAGACAAATGCAATATAACATCACATTAAACACTAATCTAAACTGATAAGGTATGCGTTACAGGAATTAAAGCCTAAGGTGAACTTTGACTTTAAGTGGCAATCGCTTATTCAAAGTAGTGCAACTCTGGTGATTAACTTTAGTATTGAATAAGGTTCTGCATGTGAGGAGGCACAAAATATAAGAGGTTTCTCACTCCTCATATCACTGTGAATCTAAAAGTTTCCTAATTATATATTTATTAGATAAAAAATAAATAGAATTTATGATAAACAAGAAAAAAATTGTGCTTTCATTTTTCTTTTTTTAATTTTTGTTTATTCTTCTTCATACCGTGCACCCCTACCACAACCTTCCTTCTTCCCACTTCTCCCAGTCCCCTTCCCTACCTCTATCTTCCCCAGATCTCCATGTCTCTTCAGAAAAGAGCAGCCCTCAGATGAATAACAATGAATTATTGCACAAGATGCAATAAGACTAGGAACACCCTCATATCACAGTTTGAAGAAGCAAACCACTAGGAAGAAAAGGGTCCAAAGAGAAGGCAAAAAAGCAAGATATTCCCCACTCCTACTGTTATGAGTCCTACAAAAATCCCAAAAAGGCAACCACAGCACATATGCAGAGGATACAACACAGATCCATGTAGGCTCATGATTGCTGTTTCAGTATAGTGAGCCTCTATGAGCTCTGCTAGGTTGATTCTGTGGGTTGTGTTATTTTGGTATCCTCGAACCATCTGGCTCCATATCCTTCCTCCTTGCCCCACTTCTTCAGGGTTCCACAAGCTCTGGAAAATATTTGGCTGTGTGTCTCTGCATCTGCTCCCAAAATCTGTCAAAGGAAGTCTCTCTGATGAGACCTGGGCTAGATTCTGACCTATGATTATATGAGTATAGCAGAATATCCTTATGAACCATTTCATTGACTTCATTGTTTTTGTTGCTGTTCTACCTTAGTTCTCTGAGCCATCATTTTCCACGGTCCTGGCTATCCAGGGACAACGTGGCATAAACTCTTTTTCTTGCCTGGACCTCAAGTATGACCAGTCTTTGGTTGGCCACTCCCAAAAGCTGTAAGTCACCATTGTCCCATCACATATTGAAGGTAGGTGTTGTATGAAGTGCAGCTGTGTTCCCAGCACCTGAGAGGAGTGTGGGCCCTTTTGTTCCATCCCACCCGACTCCCTGGTTGCCCAGCCTCATGGCCTATTTTTGGCCCTGGTTAGCTTATGCCCGAAATGATTACATACAAACTGTATTCATTTAAACACTGCCTGGCTCATTAGTTTTAACCTCTTATACATATTTGTCTAATCCATATTTAATAATCGGTATATCACCACGTGTTGTGGCTTACCAGCATGAGTCTAACCTACATCCATTTCGGGTGTCTGCTACACTTCCTTTCTTCCCCGAATTCTGTTCTGTCTACTCTGCCCACCTAAGGGCTGTGTCGTATCCTTATAGATCAGGCATTCTCTTTATTAACCAATGAAAGCACACAAAATACAGAAAAACCTTTCTATACCAGGTACGACAGGTTGTAGGTCCATGGATTTGTGGCTGGGTTGGTGCCCCCATCTTGGAAGCCTTGCCTGGTACAGAGGATGGCTTATTCCGTATCCATATTCTCCACTACTAGGAGCTCTCGGTGAGGTCACTCTAATAAGTTCCAGGAAATTTTCACTGCACTAGCTTTCCACATTTCCCCCAAATGCTCTCCAGTTCCCATCCTATCTCCCTGTACATTCTATTGTCCTCCCCTCCTCAACTGATCCCTCCTGTCCTCAGTTCCAACCCTCAATCCCACAAGTAAAACCTACTTCATGTCCCCTTCCTTGAAGGAGATCAGTGTGTTCCCCAAATTGTTGAAGAGCAGGAATTCTGAATCTAAGAAAGGTAGTTTATTGTAAGATTAAGAATCCTAAGCATTTAAAAAGAACAAATACAAAAGCCAAGGCAAGTGTGACGTACAGCCAGGTTACACAAGTAGAACTTTGATATATTGCTTAAAAGGAGGATGTAGGGGGCTTATGAGAAGGTTCAGTCAGTGAAATGCTTGCCATATATGTATGAGGGTTTAGGTTTAGATCACCAACACACATATAAAGGTAGGTTTGGTGGTGTGGGCCTGTAATTCATAACTGAAATTCATAATTAATAAACTATAGAGCACAGCTGCCTGTGACATGCCCATGCCCAGTTGGTATGTCTACAACAGAATCCTTACACCTAAGGGCCAGAGAATATCAAAGGGAAGAAAGCAGAAAGATTTTAAGAACCAATGGGCTAGGATATTTACTGTGAAGCAATATCTTCTATATATGTCAGTGATTTGCACCGATTAAATTTTAACAACACAGTCACCTGGACCTTGACAATGCCAGCTTACATCCCAATGTGTAAGAAGGAATCTTGACAGAGGAAGTGTTACAGGCTAGTGGCTGCTGATAGAGTATCTGGCTTCTCCAGAGATGAGCCAGAGTTAATTATCCAATCTACAGTGGTAGGCGTTAAACACATATATGTATGCATAACACTAAATGGTCTCAGTGGTCCGTGTGTCCATAATAATTTTAAAAGTCATGAATTTAAGAATGGTTGGGAGAGACATGAGAAAGTTAGACAAAGAGAGAGTGGAATGGAAATATTGCAAATAGAATAATCATGCATGAAATCCTAAAAGGGAACAAAGAAACATAAAACTTAGTGCAACCATTCCATTGAATGCTAAATTTCTAGAGAGTTCCTTAACATGGCTCATATAGATTCACCTTTCATGGATAGTTCTGTCCCTAAAACAGAGATTACCATAGTCTTAGAACTGGCTTAGAGACATATAGTATGGAATTATAACTATAAATCCAAGTCCAAATCCCCAAGTTCTGCCAAAATTTATTGCCTTGTAAAAGTATGGTGGCTCAGTGGCATTAGCTGTGGGCAAAGAAATAACATGAAAAAGTAGCAGATATCTTCAACAACAGTAGTTATTCCTTTATAACCCTGTCATCATCTATATTATATGCCCTCTAAAAATGCCTCTCCTAGCTGGAATAAAATACCTTCTAGCCACAAAAGAAACCTCAAAAATGAGACTACATTTACCTGAAATTATGATTTATTGGGAGTTTATGAGAACAATCTGTATCATCACTAAACATAAAGAATTATCTGTTTTCCAAAGTGCTTATGACTACAATTCTTATTATCAAATTAAGTATTTTAAAAGTTTATTTCATTCTTAGATACAAAATGGATATGATTACATTAAGTTTATGGCATTTGTATTATAAAGAATAATAAAAAAGTCTCAAGTGCAAAAATTTGAAACTTCTATTTTGGGTAGAGAAAAGCCTTCAGGAGGGTAGGTTTCATTTTGGGTCTGAACAGGGAATTTGTTGCCTCTGGCTAAAACAAGCAGTGAAAAGTGGTAGGAAAGGGAGTCTCCAAACAAGTGATTTTCCCAGATTTCAAATTTTTTTAAGAGCCTGGCAGATTTATTTTCACATGACTAGAAATAAGTAACTGTTTCTGGGTAGAGTTGTGTCGAAGCATCTAATTCATGAGTTAAGTCTGCCTTGTCTTTCTCCATGAACAATGTGTAAGAATTCCATCCAGGATTTGAGAATTCACTTATATAGGCACAGACACATTTGAGATAATGATTCTCAAGTTTGGGTATTTAGTATAATACTCTAATCAGGGTGTTTAAAAATAGTTAACTTCACTTTCTTCTCTGGGAGTTTTCGGTTATTCAGTGGAGAAGAGTAGCACTGTGAATGAGGTGAGAGCAGTGCACATAGTCTACCTGCTGAAAGAAAGAGAGAGGATAACAGTTTACGGGAAGCAAATACTCTTGCATCGGCCTGAGTGCATACATTTGATTTTTCATTGGCATAGCTTTACTATCAATAACATTTTCCTTAGTGTATATTCACTGTTCATTGTGTCAGGTTTCAATAGGACCTTTTCATAACAGCATATAATGTATCTTGACCATATTTATCCCATAATCCATCATCCTCTCCTTTCTTTTACTTTCTCCCCTTTGTCTTATTTTGACCTGAAACAATTTTATTTATTTTTTTGTTTCTATGTTCATAACACACACATAATTTTATGAATTTATATAAATCTATAATTAACAAATGAAATATTGTCATTCTGAGATTGACATAACTTACTTCATATGATAATCTCAAGTTGCATTCATTTTCCATTAATTGTATGTTTATATATTTTATAGCTGAAAAATATTCAACTGTGCTTATTTGGTATTCTCTGTATATATATGTTGATATGTTCATATGTAGTTTGTGTGCATATGCACATACTCCTGTATCTCTGAAAGCCAGAGGTCATTCTCTAAAGTAATTTACCAGATGCCATCCACTTTGTTTTCAGAGACAGTGAGCTTCTTAATGCGAATTTCAAAGAAACTAGACTTGTTTCCACCTATCCATCTTTGGGATTTTTAAGTATACTTCTTCCCACTAGGCATATTTTTATGTTGGTTCTACAGATACATCTCATCTTTCTTTATTTTATCACCTGAGTTATCTACTGGAAGTCCCACATCTTGTTTCTTTCTTTCTTTTTTTTTTTTTTTTTTGGTTTTTCAAGACAGGGTTTCTCTGTGGCTTTGGAACCTGTCCTGGAACTAGCTCTTGTAGACCAGGCTGTTCTCGAACTCACAGAGATCCGCCTGCCTCTGCCTCCCGAGTGCTGGGATTAAAGGCGTGCGCCACCACCGCCCAGCTCTTGTTTCTTTTTTAATAGTAAATTTAAACTGGTAGACAATTTTCCATACAAGTATACGATATGTTTTGCTTATATCCATTCACCCACCCCATAGCCTCTCTCCAGATCCTCCCAGTAACCACCAACACATTTACTTCACAATTTTGTTTCTTCTTTTTGTTTTAGTTAATACACCACTCAGTTTTATTAGTGCTGCCCATATATTTAGTGTGAATTCTAATTGGTCTCAATAATAGTAAACCAGAAGTCAGATATTAAGGTAAATGCTGAAAGATCATAGTCAAAGCAGTAAGTCACAGCCACTACAGTGTAACATAAGGGTCCTGCTTGTTGGGGTTTCTGTCATGCCCAGTACCCCCCAGCCAGCAAGCCCCAAAGAAAATCAGAGAGTCTACATTAGGTTATACACTGATTGGCCCATTAGCTCAGTCTTCCTACCAGCTCTCATAACTTATATTAACCCATTGTCAGCCACATGGCCAGTACCTTTTCTCAGCTGGCAGCTTACATGTTACCTCCTTGGAGATCTGCCCAGGAATGCCAGGGAAGCTTCCTGCTTCCCAAATCTCCTGTTCTCACCTCTACTTCCTGTCTGGTTTTCCCACCTATACTTCCTGCCTGGCCAATCAGCATTTATTTAAAACATGATTGACAGGATACATAATTGTGCAGCAGCACTACAGAGACTTCTTACCTATACCAAATCCTCAGACAGAAGGCTGAGATTCCATTTTAAGTTCCTATTTCTGCCTCCCTAGTTCTGGAATCAAAGACATGAGATTCCAATAACTGGGATCAAAGGTGTGTGCCGCCATTGATTGGCCTCTATGATTCACTTGTGACTAGCTCCACCATCTGATCCTCAGGCAATCTTTATTTGTTAGAGAACAAAAAAGTATCACCACATGTGTACATCCAGGAGTTGAGATACCCATAGTATTGTAGGGTACAAATCTCAATACCCCAAGGAAAAGTGACCTTCCTTCTTTCAATAGTTGTCTTCTGTCCTCACCTAGTAGGGAGAACATTGAAGTCTTAACCTTGTTCTTGCTGAAATTTTGACTGGCTTAATCTTGTGTGTGTCTAGGGTAGATAAACAAAGATGCTGAGTGTTCGTGTGTGTGAAAGCCATATCATGAATTTGAAATCTTTACTTCTGTCATCTGGCTTTTGGTAACTGTTCTTCTCCCTAGTCCATGTTTCTGGGTGAGGTATCTGGGAGCTTGGGGTTTGGTATAGAATACTCATCTAGAGTTGAACACTCATTGTCAGTTATTCTCAAAACTTTGACCAGTTATAAACCATTGCATTAACCATTAAATCATTGTAAAAAAAAAAAAAAAAACATGCAAACGAACAAGATTTCTTTCCTAAGTTTGAGAGTAGCACGAATCTACAAATGGAGACACAGTTGTTTGGAAAGGAGTTTGACAGCATGGCTATTTAGCAAAGCTTTCTCTGTCCATTCCTCTGTTGGAGAATGCCTCAGTGACTTCTGTCACATAGCTAACAGTTCCACTTTCAAGTCTTATATAATAGAGATATTCTCTTCATCAATTCAAGTAACATAATCTTATTAAATATCATTAAATATTAAATGTGTGTCTTTGTATGTCAACAGTAATTTCGAGATGGTTACCAAACATTGGTTAGACCAATAAAGGTCATTCTTGTATAATGAAGCTTGTACTAAAGAAGGAAAACAAACATGAGTGCATAAAGTATGAATACATTGGTTATCAGAAAGGCCTAACTGCAAAGTCCTTTTCTATGTGACATGAATTACCAAGAAGGAAATTAGCTTTGAAAAGAGGTGAACAGATCATTTCAGGGAGGAAAACAGTAAGAACAAGAAGGCTCAAGGCATTTACAATGAAAGCTACAGTTGTAACTTTTTCAGTTGAAAAATGTTTAAATCTGGATATTGTTGATTCTTCCTCAAAGAGGCATGCGCACCTGGAAGGGCAGGCCTTGTGTTTATAGCAGAGAAGTGTTCATGCTAGTTGTCAGACATTGTCTAGTCTCTGCACAGCTGAAGAGAACTTCTTTAATTGGATGACTGTGAAGCTCTTTATGCCAGTGATTCTAACCCAAACCAAATGCTTGTGGATTTAGCAAGTGTTCATTTATTTGTACAATACTGTTAGCTGGATCAATTTATGGGTATAGATA
>JAQHUG010000463.1:839526-851108 GCA_028555095.1 Dicrostonyx torquatus | reverse complement strand
TTCACTAAAGTGGAACATTTGAAAACTTTCTGCAAAGAACATAGCACAAAAAACACCACTTTTGCTTTTATTCTTATAGTCTTTCTTTCCTGCACAGAGCAGATAAGAACAGAAGGAACACTTTGCAATATGCTGTTTGGAGATGACATAATTTTATATAAAGAGAAACGTGCCATGGAAATCTATTAGATCTAATAAATACTTTTCACAATTTTATCATTTTCAGCCTTTGATATAAGAACAAATGTACTGTCTGTTTTTATCAGTATAATTTATGATATGTCCTCTCTCCAAGGATGATACATTAAGTGGATTTTAGGAGCAGGGAATTGAAATAGCGGCTATGTCTACTACACATATTGATCTGGCATTGTAGTATCTAGTCACAGTGACCCTCACCTCATAATAAAATAGAGCAGTTTACCTTTTTCTAGATTATACAATGAACCTACAATGTCTGTATCATGCTATCAAACAATAGCATACTTTCCAAAATAAAGACTAATAATTACAATAGTAATAAAATTATATATAAATAAATACAAATAAATGGATGAAACATAATTGTAGAAAGAATATCATAAAACATTGATGAAAGAAATGAAGAGTAAATAAAATAGAATAACATCAGATCTTCTCAGAATAGATCCCTATTGTTAAACATACAAATTACACAATAAAATTTGCAGATTTATTGTAATCCCTATAAAAAATATGATGTTTTCTACAGAACCAGAAAAATTATTTTAAATGAATTAATTAATCTAAAGAAACCAAAAAATCTAGCATCAAATTACAGGTTAGAAGTTATTGCATTCATATTTTCAAAATTTATGAAAAATTTGCAGTCATTTGATCATTATAACTGTTTGGCATTGAGCTCCTGATTTATCCCAATTTGTTAGACACATGCCTAATATTTATAAAAATCTGTTTTTTTGTTGTGATGGGGAAAGGCTATTAGCCAATCACATCAAGTTGGGGTGTGGCCTTTGGGACCCCAGTTAATGAAAACTGAGAGAACACAGGTGTGCTCTCTCTTCATGTGGTGTACGCCTTACGGATAGGACTTCGGACTTCCCACCCTGGTAGCATGATTCTCCCCTCTTTTTCTCCATTAAAAATACCCTTTCTTATTGAGCTGGCTTGGTTATTTATTGTGCTGACCTAATACGCTTACATTTTTGTTATGTATTTATTTCTTTATTGAGACAGGGTTTCTCTGTAGCTTTGGAGCCTGTTCGGGAACTAGTTCTTGTAGACCAGGCTGACCTTGAACTTACAGAGATCCACCTGCCTCTGCCTCGTGAGTGTTGGGATTAAAGGCTTGCACCACCATCTTCTGGCTAAAATTGTGTTTAATTTCCAGTACATTAAACTAGTAAAGGTGTGTACCTTTAATGACAACATTTATTAAATGGATACAGAAGGATGAGATGTTCAAAGATAGTTTTGATTACCCAGCATGTAGGTAAGTTGTTTTGAATTTTTTGGTTTTTGTTGGTTTTGGTTTTCTTACATGTAGTAAGAGGGGAACTTAAAGGAGGAAGACTTTGTTTAGCTCACAGTTGATAATTCAGTCCATCATGGCAGGAAAGTCACTGAAGCATGCAATGTCAGAAAAATGATAGATCAAACAAAACTGAAATTAATATTTTCTTTTTATGAACTCCATAACCCAATTCAAGGAAATAGTGCTGTCCATTATTAGGATGTATCTCTTACCTCGCATAACAGTCAAAATATTTCCTACAATAGTAATTTGCATTTTTTATCTAGGTGATTCTGAATAGTGTCAGGTTGACAATGAACACTAGCTGTAGCAGCAAGTTCTATTAGATAAAACTGAATTAGAAACTATCTCAAAGCAGTATGATGGCAATAACTAAGCAAAGTCATGGGCCAAAGTAACAGGAAGAAAAGAAGAAGAAAGACTATAAGCTAATCATGCACTTCATGATTTTAGATAATTAAGCTTCCATCCCTTGCCCCCAGAGTATACACCAGATATTCCAGAGTATTTTTAGTAGTTCTGGCAAAATCTATTATCCACATGTAGGAGATTGAACTCTTAATTCTTAAAGTAAAATCCCATATAAATTAGAGTTACATCTTAGAAATGAACCATGAAACTACCAGAAGGAAAATAGGAAAACAATTTCAGTGGGGTGATCATTAATATCTAGAATCTCCAAATGTTTAGGGAACAGATACAGTGTGACACAAATTAGATTACTTGAAATTAAAAAGTTTCTTCACAGCAAAGAAGAAGATTTGCACATGCAGATAAAACCTGGAAAATATGAAATTAGATTTGGAAACTATGCAACAACAGATACCTCAAAACTCTGAATAAACTGTAAAATTAAACCCAAAAGAGAAAAATTTCAATTAAAATAAGCAATAGATCATCAAAACAGACATTGTTCAAAATCAAAAATGACCAACATATTTATATTAAAATGATCAAGATTATTAGTCTCTGAAAAATACATCCGAAAAAATGAAATATCATGCTTGCTAACAAGATGGCCATTGTAAAATCAAAAATATCTAGTACTGAAAGTATGTGGATGCTGAAGCATTACACAGAGTGAATGTTAATGTCATTAGTGTTGAGAATGGTCTGGATAGTATTTTTTTTAACTACTAACAGAACTGCTATAAAATCAAGTGATGTAAAACTGGAAATACACCCAAATCAGTCTGTGCTCCTGTGTGATGCTACAACACACATCAGTAAACAAACTCTTATATATATTCCGTATCCAATAAATGCATGAACTAAATGAAATGCTGTTAGAATTCACAAAGTGATACTGCTCATTCACTTGAAAGAACAGAATCTTGTCATTTCCAACAACACGAATTTAACATAAGGGTACCATGATATATGAAAGAAGACAAGCAGAGGGCAAATATCATTTGTTTCAAAAAAGAATTTGAATGTAAAACTGAAAGTTAAAGTGAACTCATTGGGCAAAGCAAGGGAAAGTTTGACAATATGTGCTCTTATGGTAAGGTGTATGGTGTGCTATACCTTTTGATATAATCCTGATGCACTAGAATATTGTACTGTGTATTAATACACAAATTACTCAATAATTGCAAAAATAATGTCTCTCAGGGAGCTAATATTGTCATTAGAACATTTGCTTATAGATAGAGGCCAATTTTCAGAATAATTATCAAGGTTAACAAAGTTGGGAATTTGGATGTCAGAGTTAAATTTTGCTGTTTTCACCTTTAAACTATCTCCATTATGAAACAGAAATACTGAAACATTTACAGTTGAGTCATCATGTCTCACCTATTAAATGTAATATGCAATGGTTTTAAAAAGTCGTCAGATTGAACCTTTCTCAAATCCTTTAATTCTGCCGGCATCTGGGTTATTGAGTTAATACATCACCAGGACACCCTTGTTCTACTTATGTAACAATGTGATTCATCAACAAAAATATGCCAGTACACTGATAATGAATTACTCAATAAAATGTGAGCAGCTGGCAAAAATACGTAGAATTGGGTAATGTATAAGTTTAATGTGTTTCATTGCTTAATTTATTCAGGTCAGAATAAAAGAAGACAACACACTTAAAACTTCAAGAGAAAGTTGAAACTCTATAAACTGCCTTTTTTATTTCATACTGGAAATAAAGAATAAATTAAATGGCACTCATTTGCAAACCTATAATGACTTTTCAGTTTTATATAACTCATGAAACTGTGTCTCTGCTATGATTCAGTTGGCTATCTTTTATATCTTAAATAACTGCTTTTGTTATATTTAAAGGCTTAATTATTTTCAATTTATTAAATATACTAAATAATGTTCTAGTTCCTTCTTTAAAATACAAGCTAGTTACAATAGAGAATTAAATTGCCTTTTTAGTCCATGTTGCTTCTATTTTTCAGAAAAAATAAATATGCATGTCAGAATTGTGACTAGCTAAGAATTCTTAGAGAATTGATTTCCATAAAGCTCCGGTAAGCTTGCAAATAACTTTTTGTTCTTACTATTTCACAAATGGACATTACTGAGAGGCTTTTTTGCATAAAAATAGGCGCATTCTTGTGTCCCTTTCCCACTTAGCAAATCTGCAACAACAAGTTCTAGAACCTAAATGCGTCTTCACTTGCACATAGCTTCCATTTCATTCTGAAAATAAATACGTTTAAGCACAGCTCTTGAGGGTTTCATTAAAACTCCATCCACACAATCTTCAAACTGACCCCAAGGAAGCGCAGAATCTAATAAAGTGCATTTTTTTCGTCATATTGATGGCCTTTTCCTCTTTGTCCAACAGAGTTAAAATATTTTGAGCGTTTTCTTTTGCTTCATCAGAAATTTAACCAAGATGAAAATGAATTTGGACCAATATTTAATACTAATCTTTGTTACCATTGTCATTGAGATTTTCTTGTGTCTGGTTGTCACCAAACATTATTTTTTTCATCTGAGTCATCATCAGGGTTGCAGAAAAGAGATAACTCGTGTCTGGGCTCTTTCATTTACTTCCCGTATGTTCACCGATTTTCTATTTGCTGCAAATGACATTTTGGCTACTTTAACCTCATAGGTTCTGTGCCATTTTCATAGCATAGATTAATACTACACAAAGTTTTTATTCAAATATGCGATAAGAATACAAAGGATTATTTGGGAACTGAATGTGAGGTATTCACCTAAAATTATCGTTGATATAGTAAGACATGAGTTTGAATAATGAATACATAAAGTGCAACTGCCAAAGTTATAAGGATACCTGCAAAACAGAATCTACTGGTAACTTAGCATCCATCCTACTACTAAATATGCCATGTGACCTCATTTCATTGAACTAGAGGGCAAGCTGGGAAATTGGTCTTCTAAACATCATACTGCAGTAAGTGCAATTGGATAGAAGGCACAAACTACAGTGTGCTGAAATCCATCACTGTCATGAATGCTGAAGTTACGTTTGAATAAACCAGGAATTCTGGTGACACTGGTGCTTGGGTTGCTCGAAGATCTGATGGCCCTTTGTTCAGACATTGAGATGGTCTATTTTGTTCTCAAGGAACAAAGGCTTGCAGGATGGCTGATAATTCTCTCAGGTTTTCCTCACATTGTCATTTAGCTCACACATGGTGTCTCACAACATTTAGGTTTTCCAAACAAAAAACCCTACAACCTAGCTGGTTGGTAAGCTAAGTACATCAATTTCTTATCGTTCTGGATGTGATAAAGCCCAAGAATATGATTCCAGTATATCTTGTGTCTGGAGAGGGCTTTTTATTACAGAAGTCATCTTCATGATGGGGAGGACTAATAAGTCCCTATAACTGTAATGATAAAAATAATATTGGTGTTCATAACCTTGCCATCACAAGATAGTCTTCTGCAAATGCCACTCTTAAGCACATTATTGTACTGTGCACTGGGTTTCAATGTAGGACTTTTGAAGGGAATTAAGCATTCAAGTCTTAGCACGGGTACTTCTTATTAATAAAGTACTTACACATTTAATCCTATCTTGTTTTCAGCTTCAGCTAGACTAATGAGAAAATATAATCTGGAACACTCTGGAAGTATTCTAAGTGTTTCCAAGTGGCCTCTTAGAACACCCACCAACACAACAAGATCTGTGTATATTTACCATCATCATTTTCAATGAAAAAAGGATGGAAACTGTTACATGAAGCATAGGAAAGCCTTGAAAGTACAAGTTTAGATGTCAGGAATTTCATGCAATGATCTCAAGTAAGTAGTTACATATTGGGACCATTTGGAGGCCAGCTGCTCTTCCCTGCTAGAGATCTTTACCTCTGATTTAAGTTACTGAAAGCTGTGCTTCACGAGCAAGTGTTGTCTTGCCTTGAGGATCAGAGGATAAGGTTTTCACCTGTTGGCCCACCTGACTGTTGGGTATATAAGCCTCCATGGTGCAACTGAGTATAGGGCTTTTTACCAGTGACTAGAGGTCCGTGTCTCTGTCTGTCTGTGCTGTCTGTCTGTGTGTGTGTGTGTGTGTGTGTGTTTGTGTGTTTCAACCTCCAGCCCCTAGCCCGAAGTAGCTCGGTAACTGTATGGTAGCACACAGAGCACAGAAAGGCGATTGTGCACGGCACTTACACATGTATCAAAAGAGACCACAGAACAAGGGTTTAACTTTGACCCGTCTGCTTCAGGAGTTGAGCTTCTGAGAGCCTGTTGTCTTACCATTGACAACTGAGCCACTTAATTCATTTCCTTATTCACGGTTTGATGCCTGTCTCTGAGCTCAACTGTAGTTCTAACTTTGTGTTCCTAACATTACGGCAACTTTAAAAGCACCAGAAACTCATTAACATTTCAAGAAATATGCCACAATTTATAAGTATGACAATGGATCATTTGACCTCCTAGAATTTGCACACATAAATTGTACTCTATTCTTATTAAGCTTAAATGTTTATAACAAGTATTTTTTTATTTAAATGCTTGAAAAAACATTTCTCAATTTTGAAGACAGTAGAATGAAACTTATTGTAAGAACTAAAGTGTATTCCTGGAGTTTATTTTTTCTAATAAAAAATTAACTTATTAGAATAAAACATGTCACACGTGTCTATTATATTTCTGAAGCTCATTTTGTTTATTGCTGTGGAAATTATTGCTTGCCAAATTGCACCCTTATGGTATGAGTAAATCAAAAAAGGCACAAATATATTCAAAGCTGTCATATTTAGCAAAAGAAGACCTGAAGCTTAAAATTTTCATACAAATGATAATCTGAATCTACTGTTGATAATACCAGGAAAATATTATTAAGTCTGTTATGCATCAAAAAGAAATTGTGATACATTTTCTCAGTTTAATGAAGGTAAAACATGGTTTGTTGAACATTCTGTCAGGATAAATTTGAACTCTGAACTTAGGAATAGTTCCCCAAGCAAAAACTTGACCTCATTGAATTTCACTTGCTCCATTTTTCAATATTTTTACTGAACATCTATTGTATGCTTGACACATTGGAACTTTGCTTTCAATATGTTTTTTGATCGGTTATGGATATATATGCAAAAAACATACATAAAGTTTGAAATTATGATCAAATTATTAAATGAAGGTTTGTGGTGAATTTTCATTTGGCACACAGTTGAATATTTATTTTCCAAAATTTATTCATTATTTGAAAACAATTAAAATATAATGATCTTGCTTTGTCAATGGAGGTAAATTTAAATATACATTTTATATTGAGACATTAGTGTATCTTATTTAGATCTACATGCTAAGTCCTTGATCGTTTTCCTCTATGTAGTCAAGAATTCTTAAAATTGCAAGAACAATTGTTAACAGCAGAATTCCTTGAATGCCTTTGTCAGTACCCTTCAGTTTATATGTAGGTTAAAAATACTAAGATTCTTATATCTTTTAGCAAAGGAGAATTAGTTAAAATCTCTTGGGTAAACTGGGGCATGAGTGGTGGCAGTATGGGGGAGGGAATGGGAGCTCCAAGAATCCAATGGAAGAGAGGGAGGTTAAGATCATGATGGAGGAATCTATATAGACACCTGAACCAAACTCATGGAATCTTAGGAACTCTAGACTGATAACTGTGGAGCCTCCATGAGACCAAACTAGGTCCTCAATGTGTGGGAGACAGTGGAGAAGCTTGTACTATCTGTGAGACACTCTGCAGTAGGACCAGGATCTATTCCTGGTGCATAAGTTAGTTTACTAGAGCCCATTCCCTGTGGTGGGATGCCATGCTCAACCTTAATACAGGAGGGAGGGTTTTGGTCCTGCCCCAACCTAATGTGTCAGACTCTGTTGACTTCCATGGGAGCCCTTACCCTTTGGTAAGCTGGGGAGGGGGCGGGAAGATAGGGGTGGGGAGACCTGGAATGGAATGTAAAATAAAATTTAAAAAAGAAATTAAAAAAGAAAATACTATTTGCTAAAAAAATTATTCTTCTTCGTTCAGTTCTAGGTATTGAACCCAAACCCTTGTGAATGCTAGGAAAGTATTTAACCACTGGTCTCTGTCTTGATCGTTATTAAATATTCTTAATGAAAAGTTGTAGATGTTTAAACACAGGTTTCAATTTTATTAAAAAATAAAATTCCATGTTTTCCAAATTTTACTTGATAACTTAATGATTACAAAGCAGCATGAAGCTTAAAAGATTATATTTTATTTCTAATGCTACAAATACCTGGAAAATGTGAAAAAGAAGCACTATATCTCTAACAAAGTTAGGTATGTGGAGAATATACTAAAAAGTATAAAGTCTAATAAGAATGATTTATGATGATTAATATTGATTGACATAGGCTAGGTAAACCTTAGAATATTTTAAGAATAACATAGTGCATCATTTGTAAAGGCAAATTCCAAAACAAATACAAAGTTGTAGTCCAGCTCATGAGATTTAATGGAGGTACAAGGACTTTACTGAGAACTGAACTTGAGGTCATTTGAGTTATGCTCTACCAAAACATTGCCCTTTATTCTACCAGTGTCCTGAAATTTTACTGTGGATAAATTCAAAATTATATTATAACCTCAAAATTAAAAACAAAAGGGCAATGCATTAATATTTGTGTCAGAGCAAATTTAAAACAACTGATGCCTCAATTTGTAGTGTGTCTGCTGCTCCTTGCTTTTACAGATCTCCACTGAGAGAGAATAGAGAAATGAAGAATGAAAGAACAAAGGTATGAGTAGATCTAGACTTGCTGATAAGTAAAATGTAGGTAAACTAATTTTTTAACATTAAAAAGAAACTTCACATTGTAATAGGAAAATAGGAAAGATATGTTGAAACTTATGAAAAAAACATATCAAAGGCTATAACTTGTGAAATACAAATACATTTGAAAGGGGAAAGCCTGAACTGAGAATGGTTACAGATCTTGCTGTAAATAATCACCAATGAAAATATTTTGTTTTGTTTTGCTTTTGGGGGGGGGAGTATAAAAGACACACAGCAACCACTACAAGATTGATCTACAGAACAAGAACAGAACTAGGCATCGTTGTCTGTGCAGAGCTGGTTTAGCAGTCACGATGTACAAACATAAAGAAAAGATAAACTCTTGCACATGTCACAAGATTTAAGAAAGCTGCGGAGGCCAGGCAATGTGTGAAAAGTGTCACCACCATGCAGGGTGGCAAGAGAGCCCCAAAAGAAGCAAAAAAATTAAAGCCAAAGTTCAAAGTAATCCTTAGGTTGCTAGAGATGTCAGTACCTTTTGTAGCTGTTCAAGTATAATCAAATATTCTATCGTTTTTAACATATGTTTTAGCAATCATAGGAAATATCCATTTTTGACTTCTGCTTCCCATTCTTTTTGCCTTCTTTGTTCTCAAACATCTTTTCTATCTTATCTCTATTCATTTCTTCCTTTGTCCCAATTTTATCTATTTGTAAATAATCTGATTTTAATTTTGAAAGGAATTTTTAAATTTGGAAAAGTTAGAGAGTGTCCTGATATATCAGTATTTCTGTTCACTAAAGAAAATTCAATACAATAATGGTATTTACTTTAGAGGACAAACAGATGCATCTGGGCATTACTTCACAATAGAACATATGAAATATTCCATGTTTTGGGCCTAATTCATGTACTGTAGGACTTACTGTGGTATTTGAATGATCCCTCATAGTTGCTTGCATTTCATTCCTGGTCCCTTGTTGGTAGCCCTGTTTGGGAAGGCCTAGGAGATATGGGCTTACTGAAGGAGGTCTGTTACCAAACCTGAGCTTTGAAATTTACAGAATCTCTTCTCTGCAGGTTTGAATTTTACCCCTCTATTTTGTATTTGATATTTGAAATGAGAGTTCTCACCTTCTACTGACCCCTGATTGCTTGATATGGTGGACTCATATCTCTGGAACAGTAAGCTCAACCAAACATTTTCTTCTGTTAGTTGACTTGGTATATGTTTATATGTGCAAAGACACAAACACACACACACACTATATATATATATATATATACATATATAAGCAAAATTATTTTCTTCCTTTAGAGTACAGTGCTTAATAAAAATTATGGTGTCATCTAGGATGGATTTAGTTAGAATCTGAAGCAGGTTTAGGAAATTCGCCAACAACCAAGGTTACTAAAGACTACCCAGGTAGTATGGGAAACACTGAAAACCCGTGGTTGGAAATATTTGAAAGGCTTGCTGCATGTAATAAGGAATTTAGTGATGGCCCATATAGACATTTTAAAAACCTATGTAAAAATAAGACAAATAATGATGTTGGTTGGTTATTTCTAAATAAACTGATAAGAGAGTTGGTTATTTCTAACATATCTGGATAAACTGATGAGAGAATAGAATTAATTTAGGGATAAAATTAACAAATAACAAATGATTCTATCTCAGGATACAGTGACAAAGAAAAAAAATGAACTCAGTGAAACAATTAATGAGAGGCTCCAGATGTATGAAAGCTTTTGATTTTTTTTTGAGACTGTATTTCTTTGTGTTGCTTTGGAGCCTGTTCTGTAGCTCTTGTTGATCAGGCTGACTTTTTTCTGAGCTTTGGAACTAAAGGCCCTTGCCAACACCATCAAGACTTGTAAAAATATTTAAGTGAGCTCTGTTCAGGTCCCAAAGTAATCCAGAGCAAATGGCTAACTGTGGTGCCTATTAGCTTATCAAAAACACACTGCTCTAAATCATCACTCAGTGCTCTTGGCTCTTCTTAACTTTTCTCACCCCAACCCTTACAATAAATCTCTCCATCCCAGGGCTTCACTCCCTTCCATTGGCTTCTCTTTCCTATATAATCCTGCTGTTTTGAACACACACTATCTATATTCACTTGGTTCTTGATTCTCTTTCTCTCCTATTCCTCTTTAGCTCTGCCCCCTATTCTCATGACCCAATTCAGTTTGTTGGTCATACATTGTAGTGATACTTCTTATTTATTAAAATATGGATGTATTATGACTAGAAAGTCTCCTATTTTCTCTCCCTACTCTGGAATCTTCCAGATGCCTCTGGCTGGACTCTCCCTCATATCTACAATAAAAGCCTTCATCTCAACTGTACCTTTGAGTGAACATGTTCACATATCATTCACCATGAAAGAGAATCTTCTCTCCAACATCCAGGTTGTTGAAAACCAAATCCAAATCCTCATCATAAGATTGGGTAAATTACAACAAAAAGTCATGTGCTAGACTCAGATTGTGTCAGATTTTAAAGTAAAGGTACATATCGTTAAGGAACTGGATCCTGTAAGATGGGATATAGATGTGTGGGATGACCCTATGGAGACTATGTGTGGAGTGAATGCTAATTGGTCTTAATAATAATAACCCAGAGTCAGATATGGTGGTATATATGAAAGATCAGGGAAGTAAGGAGCCAGCCACTAGAGAGATGCTACAGAATCCTCAGACTGAAGGGGACAATATCCTGTCATCATGAATCTTTAGCCTGAATTTGGTAAGCTCCTTTCTCCTCCCACCTTATATTTCTCTCTACACCCAACCACATGCCTTCCTGTTTCCACCTCCTTATTGTGGATGTTTATTTGAGACACACAGTTTAATAGGGGCAAGATACACACAGGTTACTGTACCGGAC
>JAQHUG010000463.1:824815-838141 GCA_028555095.1 Dicrostonyx torquatus | reverse complement strand
TTGTGTGCTGCTACTGCCTGGCATCCATGGCTACCTAGTGACTAGCTCCACACTCAGATCTTCAGGCAAGCTTTATTTGTTAGATCACAGACATATCACCACAGTTGAGGACTTTGAACTCTCAGATTTTGAAATATCTATCTCTCTAGAAGAATTAGTCTCTCTACCCCTAATAGAGCATATCTGCAAACCCTCATGTCCTGAGAAAAGTAACCCTCATTGACTGTCAAACCAGCAGTAGTTGAAATATGGCAACTATATATGGGAATGTATTTTAAATGTGTGAGATAATGGTGGAAGGAATATAAAATGAGATCAGGTCTAATTTATTCACTTGAGCAATGAGGTAGAGACTATAGGTTTAACATTGAGACACAATTGTTAAAAACAGTGTTAAAAGTTTGAATGGTTTCCTGAAGAACTTGTCAGAAGATGACCAAGTGAAAAGGAGCTGAAGATGCTTGATTTTTCTTGGCATATTGTTGGTGAATGGATTTTAAATGTTGGGAAAATCACAGCAGCGCTAGAGATGGTATGATGTAATCATCATAATGGGAAGTATTAGAAGTCATACCCTTCACTAATGCTGTCAAACACAAAATCGTAAGTGTAACACCAGCACAGTTCAAGGGTTTTGTTATATTTCTATTCCTTGTGCCAGTTCTTATGGTCAAAAATGTTACTGGCCAGTTTGATGAATTAAATATGATGGGTTTAATTGGGTCCCAGGATAGCAGGGGCCAGGTGGCAGCGCTTAATTGGCAGAGACAAGTTAATTATAGCTATCATAATGAGCAGCATAGAGAAAGCAATGTCCATAGTGACTTGACCAGGAACTCATATAGGTTGGGTGATTAATGGAATTTTGGCTGAAATCTGGCTCACAGAGAGTCCAATGAGTCTCAGGTTTTATCTCTGGTTACTTACCCAGTTTGAGATTAAACATTTGGAAAGATACTCTTGGAAGTTGAAAGAATTCCCACATGGATGCCCTGTTCTGTGGAATTAGGACTTTTATAACTGGAAACGGTAAATAGAAGCCTTTAGAGTCACCTATGAAGAAAATAGTGAACCAAAGCCATTGTTAAATCCATTGAAGAATTGCAGAAGTTATTCACAACTTCAAGGACTTGAAAGATGGAGAGATAATGGTCCTCTCTATATCTCACTGTCCCTATCCTATTTGGCTTGTAACGAAGTGAGAAGGATCATGGATAATAAAGTTTGTATTTGGCAAATTTAATCAAGTAATGGCTTGTATTTCAGTTACTATAGCAGATATAATAGTCATACTTGAGAATGTTAACACATTTTCTGGCACATGATATGCAGCTACTGATAAGGCAAATGTGTTTTTCTCAATACCTGTCCTTAAATGCCACCACAAAAGAATTTGCTTTCTGTGGGCAAGGGCAGCAGTATGCATTTACTGTTCTTCTTCTTCCCACAGAAACAAAAAGCCACACAACCATAATACATATGTAGAAGACCTAGCTCAGACTTACACAGGTTCCATGTTTGCCCCTTCTGTCTCTGTGATCCCCTCAGAACTCTGATTAGTTGATTCTTGTGTAGTTCTTCAGTCTTTTGGCTTGCACAATCCATCCTCCACCTCTTCCATGGAGTTTCCTGAGCTCTGCCTTATGTTTAGCTGTGTGTTGCTATGTCTGCGTCCATCAGTTGATGAAAGATATCTCTATGATAGCGATTGTCCTAGACTTTGATCCATGATTATGATAGAATATCCTTAGGGAATATTTTATTGATGTTTTTCTGCCTGTTATATTTGATTCTATTCTAAGTCTCTGGGCTATCCAGTCCTTCATTCCTGGCCATCCATGGAATGTCATTATGGATTCTCTTTGGTAGGGTCAGCCTCAAATTTGTACCATGACATGCAGGATACCTTTACAATTTTAACTCAAGGGGGTACTAGCTCTATAGTCCTGTGCCATAATTTATATTCAGGGAAATTGATCATTTGTCTCTCTTACACAAAATATCTGACAGGTCCATGACATTGATGACATTATGTTGACTGGAAAAGGCCAAAATATGATTGTTTACCTATTCATGGTTTGTTACCAATGGATTGGTTTTATGGTCAGGGACTTGAAGAAGCATAATTTGAATACTGATTAGAAAGATATTTGGAGAAGTATGTGGATCGATCTCTATGATGAGTGAAGAAAAATATACCTGTTCTGTCCCACGGAAATGCATGAGTTAAAAAACAGAGGAGTTCTGTCTGGAGAGATGGCTCAGTCATTAAAGGCTAGGCTCACAACCAAAAATATAAAAATGGAAGAATTCAATAATAATCAAGGACAGAGTATGACATCTTCATTGGACAAGCATTCTCTTTCCTCAGCCATTTCTGTCACTGTTCAATAAGTCCATGAACAAAATAGCAGAGATGGAGGTAACATATGAGCCTGACAACAAGGAATTCCACTCACCAAGGCTAATCTGGCTACAGATAGTACTGAATGCCAGACCTACCAAAAGCAGAGAACAATATTGAGCTCCAGATGACTTTTTATTTTCACTATGTAATTTTTTTTTTCAAATGTGCCATCTCTGAACTTCTAAAATGTCGTATCCATTATTATGTTATTCCAGATATCACAGCTTCTGACCTAGGAACTCACTTCACATCCAGAGATGTGTAACAGCAGGCTCATGTTCTTTCAATGTTCCTCATCATCCTGAAGAGGCTGGCTGGGTAGAATGATGGTATAGCCTTTTGGAGACATAATTACAAAAAATATTTGTATTGAAGGATCGGTCACTGTTCTTCAGAAGATAGTATATGGTTTTAACCAGAAACCAGTATGTGGCATAGTTTCTTCCAAAGCCAATATTCACAGGCCCAGAATCAAGGGGTAGGAAAGGGAAAGGTCCCTTTCACTTTCAATCTTAGTAACCCCACTGGGAAACGTTTGTTTCCTTTTCCCTTGACCATTAATTCTGCTGGCCTAGAAGTTTTGTTCCAGGGTAGGGAACACTCCTGACAGACGCAACAAACATTTCACTGAACTGAAAGGTCATACTTCCCCATGGCCACATTGTGCTTCTTATGCCCCTAACTCAACATGTTAAGGAAGGAAAACCAGTTTGAGGAGGGATAATTGATCCAGATTCCAAAGGAATTGCTTCTCATCCATGAAATTAAGCAAAAATGTGTCTGGAGTGCAAGAGATTCTTTAGAGCATCTCCTGGTGCTATTATGTCCTGTGATTAAAGTCTATGTGAAACTACTACAACCTAATACAGACAGCTGAAAAAGGACACAGACTCCTCAGGAATAAAGGTCATTCCTCCTCCGGGAAAAGAACCAAGAGTTTTTAGATTCTTACTGAGATTAAGGAAAAGACATACAGAATGCAAAGCATAGGAAGGCAGTTATAAACACCAAGCAAGATCATGAGACCAGTTTCATAAAAGAGGAATATAGTTGAAAAAAACAGTATTTATGTTAAATTTTAAGAATATCTTTGTACAATTATTAGTGTTTTCTTACCTTCATTTTATTATCAAGAAATATAACATTAGTTGATATAATATTATAGGTTACAAAAAACAAGTTTTGAGATTCTAAAAGACTATTCCTCAAGGGATATTTCCATTCATTCTAAATTATATAGTGCAATTCAGTTGTAAATAGAATAGTTATGTAAGTTATGATTATAACCTTCTTTGTTTTGACTTAGAAGTTAACCATGATGTAAGTTGATGCAAGTATGCCTGTCCACGACAAGTTAACAAGTATATTTGTGATGACTGTTCTTTGTTTTCAACTTCACAACATCTGGAATTTAAAGAAGAACCAAAGTGTGAGGGTATACCTGTGGTGGAGTTTTCTTTATTGAATCATTTGAGGTGAGAAGATGCACCCTAAATATGAATCTTTTACAGTAGGAAAATCCACTTTAATCCTAGCCCCACATCTTCAAGTGCTGGCCTATATAAAGAAAATAGAAAAAGATGTGTTTGCTCTTTGCCTGCTTGCCTTGCCTTCACTCCCATTGGCAAGATCATTCCTTCACTGGTATTAGAGCCTATGTTTTCCAGAATTTGTCATATTCTGAAGACCACCTGAGACATACAGCTTCAAGTACTGAAGAATTATTGGAGTCTTGAACGTTCCGTAAGTATACTGTCATGGTTAGATTAGCTGAACTCCAGCTTCTTTTGTAAGCCACTCTAATAAAACACACACACACACACACACACACACACACACACACACACACACATATATATATATATATATATATATATATATATATATACAAATACATATTGAATGGATATATATATCCATTCAATTAATCCCTCTAGAGATCTCTAATATGCTAATCTGGCAATTATATTTTTAAAAAAATACTTTCAATTTTACTTTACTCAATTTTAAATTTTGTATTTAATTAACAAAAGAATATTATTTTATAAAATAAAGTTTAAAAATATTCATATCTATATTTTACTCTTATAATATTAAGAACTTGATTAACAATGTCTATTTTAAATATCCTCTAAAACTAAGAGTTGAAAGCCAAATGCTTTTGAAGAAACCAAATAGTATATAATAAGGACTTATTTTAAAAGTATGATGGTAATAATTTTACATCATAATTTAGTCAGTATTTTTCTGTAAGTATAGCGGGAATATTAAATTTTTTATAATATGTCTGAGAAAGACAGAGGATATGGGTATGAGATTTATTACCATTGCCCATGTTTTCTAGTTAGGCCTATATCTAATACATACATGCACAGAATGGTCTAAGATTCTAAGCCTCAAACATTCTTATATAACACTGAATTTCATTATAGTTGTTATTAACATCTAAAACATATTACTGTAAATACTTAAAAACACTTGATTTGTCTCTAAAATTTTTATTTACAATATGTCTCTCTGGCTTGAATTTCTCTGTGTCTGTATGTGTCTCTTTGTCATGCCTGCCCTCTCACTCTCTGCTTCTCTCATCTATATTTTCCCTTTTCCTTTCTATGTTTCCCTCTTTCTTTAACTCTGATTATCAAAAACACAGTAAGAATTACACAGGATGCTACAGGTTTATTAAGAAGGAATCAGAATTCCCAATCTCCGATGTAAAGTAGGTGAGCTGCTAACATATGCAGTAGATCATTAGAGATGATGATCTAATAAGATAATTAGGAGCAGGCTACAACTCAAATCCTAAGGTTTGATTAAGTACAGGAATTATAAGACCCTAAGCTGAGACCCAAATTTTAATCAAGATTTTTGGGGCCAAGTGTGTCTTAGAAATTTATATATAACTTTCTACTGAAATTAAAGGTTGAGTTTAGAGTGCTTTGTGTTGGTGTGGAAAGTCTTTCTGAATATGAGTTGTTTTTATTGGTTAATTAATAAAGCTGTCTTGGCCAATGACTTAGCAGAGTAAACTCAAACAGGAAATTAGGGCAGAGATATATATAGAGAGAGTAGGCGGAGCCAAGAAGACAACATGTATCCTCCGAAGGAGAGGGACATGCTGGAACCTTAGGAACCTTACCTGTAGACAATAAATTCATGGGGATAGATACACAGACTGATAGAAATGTATGGGCTAGCTAGGAATATGCTAGTGTCATTGGCCAAAGAGTGTTGTAACTAATAAAGTTTCTGTATGATTTTTCAGGTCTGGGCAGCCAGGAAATGTTTGATAGAATAGTCTTTGGTTATGTTGTATATGAACTTAATCAGTATATAAAAAAGTTAAAATACATAGAAGAGAGACATGAGGATTTGGGAACGGAAAATTCACAGAGAATAATAGAAACGGAGCATAAAATTCTTTAATACACTCTCCATATGTAGTCTATTAGTCCAGTGTATTATAAATTTATTCAAGTTTGGAACTTAAACACCACACTGTGATCTAATTATATTTATTGAAAATATAGCACAAATCACAAGAAAATTCAATAAGAAGATTAATTTATTCAAATTAAACAAACCAAAATATGAAATTGTTTATATAAAGGAAGCTTTAAAAATCTAGCAAACAGAGTAAATGAAGAATTTGTAGCAAAATCCTGTTTTCTCTCTTCACCTTCCATTCTATGAAAAACACTGATGAAATAGGCAAGTGGTTTTTTTTAAGTCGATTGAAAGATGAACAAAACAAAACAATAACAACATAAAAAATTGTAGTCTTTCATGAACACATAGTAAGTGAACCTGAACCTACATTCCATCTTTCCTCACATTTTAGAGTATCCTCTTTGAAATATTATCTAACCTCTGACAAAATGTTATAATTTGGCATCTCTGGAATCAGGAAAAAAAAACAATAAACAAACAACAATAAAACATATCTAGCCAGGGACTTGTAATTTAAACACCTAATTGGACAAAGACTTAGAGAAGTATGGAGTTTAAATGTGCTAGAGAATAGAGGAACAAGAAAAATCACAAGGCTAACAATAATCATTTTTTTTCCTACTGTATATTTCTTTAAATACAAATATTGATGAAAATAACAACTGACACTTTTCAACTGTGCCACATTCTGAATACTGTAATAATATCTGCTGTTTCACTCTTCTCTGGCTAGGAAGTGAGTCAAGCCTTTGCCCTGTATATATAATACATATTTTGTCTTCCTGGCAGCTGTCTCACTTATAAGCCTGAGCATCACGTGATTGCAATGCTGGCAGTTGATCAAATTTTCATTTATTCAATAGTGGTCCAAAGGCTAATGAAAGAAAATCTCTGCTTTTAACTTAAAACCACTTATGATCTGTTTTCTTAATAAATTTAAAACCTTTTAAAAACCAGAGAATTCTATAATGGTTTGATAGTTTCAATTCTATGTTATATATTTAGAATTTCTAAAAATATGGACCATAAAAGATATTCCCTTCCAAGACAAACATCCTGAGTTCGGTTCCAGGGACCCATAAAGGAAGAAGGGAACCTGGTCCTTCAAGTTGTTCTCTGACGTCCATATGCACACTGTCACACACACAAAAACACTCATACACACACAAATGAATAAATAAAAACAAATTTGAAAATGGTTTGTAAATCACACTAGATAAACTATAATCCTTCTTTGAACTGACCTAACTGAAGAGAACCCTTCTCCTCACTAAGGTCCAGAAGGAAATGTTCTTTATGACAATCTGATAACATTTTTCTGAAATCAAATGTCCATGTGAAATTCTTTATAATTTCTCTGTATCGGTTGGAGTAGTTTCACATTTCATTTAGTTAACCAGCGAACCTAATGACTTACAAATAGCTCCAGGATAGCTCACGACACTGAAAATCTAATTTCTCACAGACCTTTGTTAAAAAACAATTTTGTTCCTGATTCCAACACTTTCTCCCAAGGTAGTTTATTTATCAAATGAATTATTTTCATTTTCTCCATGCCAGTGTTGATTGCCTTATTAACTATGAATATGTAATGAGAAAAATATATCCTATATTAATTGTTTAGGAGAAAATTATTAAAATAACAATCTAAAGGGACTTAAAAATATTTTTAAATTCCATATGCTGAAATGTGAAAAACATGGCTGTACAATCTTGAAGATTACATAAGTCACTTTATTATATTTATTCATTTATGAGAGGAAAATTTTAAGATAGCAATACTTTTCTAAGCAATTGTTGGCGAATCTGTATCAAAATTGTAATAAATGTTTTCATATAGATGAGAACTCATCATAAAATTTGTATAGAGTTTCAGATTATTCCTAATGAATAGAACAATATTAAAACCCAGGAACAAAGTTGGAGAGCTAATATCTCTTGCTTTCAAACCTCTTTTCAAGCCTACAATAATCAAAATAGTATGACACTAACACAAAGACAGAAAGAAAGGAGTATAAACCAATGAAATAGACTGGAAAACTCTGTCTGACAGAGGTGCTGAAACTTATATCATTATGTGTTTTTAAGAAGGAACCCAAGACCATTCAATGGGGGAAATGTAGAAATTCCATCTGTATTAACATGCAAATCAGAAATGTTGAAGGGGTATCTAATTTTTTAGTTACCTCTTTGATATTTTTTGAAATTATAATCCTTGTTCATCTCATATTGGACAGTCATTATGGTCAAAATGTACTAGTGTCGCTTCTGTCCTTTCAAGGAGACAGAGTCTTAGATAAAACTCCTGGATTGCCTGTCTCCTACATTCTTTATACCACTCTTCTGCAGTGATAGAGTTTGGAGGACTCCTTTTAAACAGTTTTGTGTGCCCATGATCTTATTAAAATTGCTTACAATGGTTGGTTAGGGTGTGAAAGTAATCCAACTGCTTAACGATAGGTTAGAAATTAAACAATAACATGCTGTACAGATGTAAAATCCTAGCAATTCTTTAATTCTAAACACTTTATATTTTTCGTGATAGCATGTATTCCTTTAAAAAGTTATCTGCCCAATTGTCAGAAAAACACAATAAACTTATATATATTTAAATGAAGCTAACCTAACATTCCTGAATATATGTAATTATAATTTTGTATATTATATAAGAATTAACATGAACTAATTTATGTAATGTTAAGCTAAAAAGTAACCCAGGGAAGGCATTTAATTCAATCAACTCAAAAATCCTATGAGTCAGAGTTAGTTTCCTTCATTTTGCAATTACAATTCACAAGCGAGAAGATAAGAATTTTCTACCCTGTAACTTTGGTAAGTTCAAGCCAATATTCAAATTAATGGTATTGTCAGATGGTTTGATCTTTCTATACATTTCAGTAGGACCTTAAAATCCTTTATTACTAGCATACCAAAAATTCTTACACTCAGAAATCACACAGGTGTAACTCTGATTTATATAGCACATGAAAAGAAAAATATTAGAGAAAAAATCAGTGTGAGATTAGATGAAGAAAAAAATGGTTTCAGTACTCTTTCCTTAGGTAGAAACTTATACATTCTGCAGGCAATATTTAGGTTACAACAAATGACAAACATTTCTCCCCTTGATATCATCTTTCTGTTCTCCCATCTTCTCTTTAATTACTCATATCTGTCTAGTTAATGAGGGACCTCTGTCTCAATTTGTGATTATTATTAATTTGGTGTTTAAGTTTATTGCACTTGTAATTAAAACTGGAGCTGTTGGGTACCTTTCTGGGGATTTTCTTAATGAACTTTTTTGTTTCTTTAATTTTTGAGATAATAATCATATTATATCTAGCTTCCCCTTCTTCCCTAACTACTACTCCACATATAATCATCCTTGTTCTTATCAAATTATTTGAGGTGAGAAGACCCACCCTAAATTTGGGAGACTCCTTGTGGTGGCAGCCCACATATGAAGGCATGAAACATTTAAACTTCTGCTTTTATCTGCTTCTCCTTTTTCTATCTGACAAGTTTATCTATCCTGCTGCTGTGGCATTCTGCCACTGGAAGTACAACCAACTTATTCTGAAATCCAATGGACTGACAACCAACAGCTCTTTTCAAACCCAGAGCTTCATTACCAGATTGGGAATGCAAAGACTCCCAACCTCCTGGAATAAACAACTATTATATTATTGGCTTTTCCATCATAGGAAAGTCATTGTTCCACTATCTAAACCACAACCTTTAGCTGAATATGTAGTTGAGTATCACACACACACACACACACACACACACACACACACACACACACACAATGAGTTCTGCTCCTTTCGAGAATACTGATTTGCACACAAGTCCAACATGTATTGTTTATTGGACAACGTGTATCCTGACAGACTGCGTTAACCAGGCTCTTCCTGAAACTTAAAACAGAAGCCTAATTTCACTAGTGAATTGCTGAAGTCATGACACAATTGTCATGTAAAAGGAAATTACACTTCAGGTTTGTAAAAAACATTCAGGTGAAACAGGAGAAGAAGGAAATAAAATGAAATATGCAGATAGAAAAACTATATTAACTCTTGAAGAAGGGTAATAGGGTAATATCCAAAGAGCGGGGGGGTCAAGAACAATAGAGTGAGAAAAGAAGACAGAAAATGAGACAAGGGACTAGAGAAGGGAGCATGGACAGTGAGAGAGAGAGAGAGAGAGAGAGAGAGAGAGAGAGAGAGAGAGATAGTGAGAGAGAGACAGGTGGGGGAGGGAGAGAAAGAAACAGAATAAAACTAAAACAAAAAATAATACACTAATACATTAGCTTTCTCATAGATTTAGAGTCTATGGTTGAAAAAATCTACTATAGTTATGGCGGTGGCCTAATGAGATATATCTACACCACTCCAATGAAGTCCTTGTGAGAATTTAAATAAGTTACTTTACCATCCTTGGAGCTAAAGGAGCCTCACATGAAAAAAGAGAGAGATACAACAAAATCTTAATTCAGTTTTCAAGCATGAGAAGATAAATGAGATTTATTATTTTTATATACATACTTCGTTTACTCCTATGATTATATATATACACCACATTTTCAATAAATAATTTAAAGTGTCCTTTCTCCTGCATGCATATTTTTATATTGTAGTTTCAAATGACATGGGAAAAAGCGCAGAGAATTGCTTGCACCTCACGTGTAATCTGGTAATTATAACACCTTCATGCAGAATCTAAAATAAATTATACAAAGCAATTTCCACAATAATTGGAAAAATGCTCATGCATATTTATTGCTTTGCATTCCCAAAGATTATTCTTTTAACTTTCTTCCCCATTTCTTGGAAACAGTAAAAGAAGAAAAATAACAAGAGAAAACCATGTGTACTGCTGCACGTAGTAATTCTACAAACTTTCTCCTTGCTCCTCACACTTCATTTTCAATCTGTTTCCCAAGCACTGATGAACTGACACAAATAATATCCCAGTGCATTTTACACACTGAAAATTGGTTCTTGACTGTGTCAAGTTATCATGAGCATCCAGATTTTTAAATCCCTCATTGACAGACGATTTTCTAAACGTCTTCCTCTTGTAGAAATTATATTAGTGTAATGGGACAAAGTGAGTTGATGGAGCAGACTTTTGATTTGCAGATATTATCAGGTTTATTTTAAGAAATGATATTGTCTTTTTTTTTCATTCCAAAATGTGTAGTAACAAGTGATGAGGATACTATGAAAAAGTTAGGATAATGATCATCTGGATGACCCAGAGTATGTTGACCCTTACGATCAAGCCGGATTCCTGGGCTCAGTCTAAGTGTCTGATATGGCATAAGGAAAGAAGGTATGTTGCTCCTGGACCTTTGACATATGCAGAGTGACATGTACAGTATTCTATCCCCTGCCCTAGGAAACAAATGTAGTTTAAAATTAAAAAGATTAGAAAGAATATCATGTTATCAAATTCTTTTTTAAAAACACCTGTCTACTTGAGAAATCAAAACTATATAAAATACATGTATTTCATGCCTTAAATTTAATTGAGAAATTTAATCTTGAAATAAATTATGAATAGTTTTATGTGATGGAATATTATTAAATATTCCATTTATTAAGCAAGGCAGCTAGCATGCTTTCTGATCTGTCCAGTCAGAATGACTGTTTCCTACTCTGTATCTACAAGTGTCTAAATTCCATTTAAACAAAATTACTGAATTTTGCAAACACAGAGAATGTTTTTTTCATTATGATGCTTCAAATCATACTGTTGTTTCAGGACATTAATACACAAGTTTTTCTTTAACTCACCTTATAGTAGTACCTAGCAAAAGTTTTGAGTAATGCATTTCTTTTTGTTATCCCTAAATTCTTTGTGCTTAATTTTGTCATTTCATATAAAATTATAACAATAGTTTTTATGTGAATGTCTGATAGGTCTTAGAAGGCATGGTTATTTTTCACAAATTTATGGAATTCTAAATATTCCAGGTGAGGTATAATCACCCAAAAATTGCCTTTTCACTTTTCAGCTATATGCCTTCTATCTAGCAAATAACCTGTACTGTCCACTGATCCCAAGTAGAAGACATGAACAGGTGGCTTGTTATCTACAGCTGTCAGTAATCATGCCTGCATTCTCAAGTACTCTTTCCTCTTAAAAGATCTGCAGGTACAGTTAACTTAGAGACATTCTGAATGTGTTCTCTGACATTGCAAAAGTTACCCAATGACCATCCTCTAAAGATACCCGAGAGGACAGCATAGATATTGCCCATACAAGCTAACTAGTGATTCCATTATGGTTTGAAAGTTTTAGTCATACATATTGATGAATATTACCAGTAAAACTCACAATTTCATATTTATAATTTCACATTGTTGATGGAGCAAAACGATTTCATACATAGTAATGACTAAAGTACATAGAATCAAAGATTTCTAAAATCAGGACAAAACATGCTGCAGGCTTATTTTATGCTTAAAGAAACTGTTAATATCTTCAGGCCTTGTGTCTGCTAAATAACACTGATTTGTCACTATTAATTCAAAATCAACAGAGTCAGTATTGACAGTTTAAGCATTTTCTTAGTATTGATAGTTGAAGCATTTTCTCAACTGACACATATAATAAAATGAACACACCTTTAGACCATACCTCATGTAATACACAACAGCACAGAAAGGAGGGAGTAAGCAAATATCTTCCATTTCACCACCTGATTGAAAAATTACCCATGGGAACTACTAGTGTAGCCATATTTGGAAATTGCTGTTCAAGTAGTTGCCTAATTTATAAAAAAGCTTCAATAAATATAAAATATAATAAAATGTGCAGTGCTAGCTTTCTACCTAAGTTCCCAGTTGCTTAATAAAAGTTATGGAGGTCAGCATTTTTGTCTTGCTGAGTGAATTATGGGTCTTCAATTGATAGGTGAATTACTTGCACAAAATATAGATTGGTTTTAAGAATACTCCACAACTTAATACTTACAAATTTAAACTACATAAGATCCCTGCTAGTTTTGTTGTTGTTGTTGTTGCCTGCAGAGCACCTTCCCACTCAAAAGACAACTAGCAGAGAGAAGTGACAGCTCCATGTCAGCCCCAGCTGGACTTATCCAAGTTCAATGAGTTGTATGGGTGTAGTTCTTGGCAATGGAACCACACTTGTTTGCAAAGAGTAAATAATCACATTAACAACAGCCAAGGTTGTTTGGAGATTTGTCTCCTCAGCCAAGAACTCAATTAAATGCAACCAATTCCCATTACTGCACACTTTCTTTGGTAACAATAGATGGCCAGCTAAACCCTCATTATTCGAAGACCTCATCTAGATCACCTTCATATATTTTAGGAAGTTTCCACTGTAGCAGGTTTTTATATCATCTTTCAAATGACCCTGAATTCCAATTGTTTCTCCACATATTCTCTTCTTCCATTTTTCCCAGCTCCCACTGACTCTCCTATTTTTGTACC
>JAQHUG010000463.1:726518-742726 GCA_028555095.1 Dicrostonyx torquatus | reverse complement strand
CCCTGTCTCTGTTGATAGGCCAGTCCCTCAAGGTCCTGACATCCTTGCTCCTCCTCTCCCTCCTTCTGCTCTTCCACTGGACCTTGGTAGCTCAGTCCCTTGTTCTGATGTGAATGTTTGTCTCTGGCTCTATCTCCATACTATCACTCTTTTAAAAGCTCCTTTGTTAATAAGTTTTTTTTTTTTTAATTTTTTTTTATATTTAAGATTATGTTTAAAGGCATTATCATATGGTGTTTATCATTTGAAATTTTATTTAATAATTGAATATGTCATTAGACATTTTAGTCCATTTAAAATTAGGTATATGATAGATAAATAGTAGATAAATAATTTTAAAATGTTTTTGAAAAATTATTCTACATGACTCAATGGTTTTTTTGTTGCTTAAAATTATTTAGTTTTAGATACTTGGTATCATTTTTGCTTGAATTACTTGTAAATTTTGTCAGTGTATAATAAGTACATTCAGTCAATTTGTATAAGTTTCCACATCTGTTGTAATTAATATTTAGAGCTCTCTAAAACATACTAGAATATGGTCTGACAATGCATCCCGGCTGTTAAAGCAATGGCTTCAGAGGCAGGAAGACCTAAGTTCAATGTCCCAGATCCCATGGAAATGCTGAGCACTGAGGCCTCACGGTAGTCCCATTACTGGAGAAGTGGAGAGAAAGGACCTCCAGAGCAATCAGAACAAGCTAGACTAGATAGAACATCCTAGTGTAAATAAATAGGTGGAGATGACCCAATAAAACCACTGGGCTTCACTCTTGGGCCTTCATGCACATGTAAAGACATTTGCATACCCCCTCCATGTACATCCCACACACACACAGACACACACATGTGCGCGTACAAACACTTACATACACATCACACAGATGTAATGGATCAGGGAATTATATTTCATTCAGAAGAAGGAAATTTCAACTTAAATCAACTTAAGTATTTTCCTCTGACTTAACTCTTTTTTCATTTTTTTTTAAATGGTTCTTCCTTTGGCCTCTTAGTGGCTGTTTTCTTTACCTTTGCATGTTTTTGTTCTGAATTTTTTCATCTTGTTTAATTTTCATTAGTGGTTTCTTGCATTTTTAAAACATTCAAACTAATTTCTTTATTAATAAGGTAGCAAGAGGAAAAAAAATTTAAGATTTTTTTATGCTTATGTGCAAGTGTGTACCTATTTGTATGCTATGAGCATGCTGGTACCTGTGAAAGCCAGAAGAGGGCGTCATGTGCCCTGGAGCACTAGAGGGACATGCAGTCAGAGCAGTGAGATGGGGTTGTTGTGAACTAAACTGGGGCATCTTCTGTAGGAGCAGGAAACGCTATTAACCATTGCATAGATTCTTCAGCCCTGGAAACTAAGCCTTCTCATAACATCCTTTTAAGTTGGAAATTCTGATGCCTTACATATAAAACATATCCAAACTCAGCTCTGGTATATCACCTAAGCTGCACCATTTCTCCACACCCTTGATTACTCTCCTAGACAAGGGAAATTGTTCAGTGCTAATTACTGTGTGAATGGGTTTGTTTCATTTCTGTCAGCTGCTAAGAGAGGTATGAAATTCCTGCTATGTCAATGATAAGAAATAGATGGATTAGAATGTGAAAAAAAATGTCGTCAAGGACACCAAGGAAAAGCAAGAATACTTTAGATTTTAGTGCACATGTTATATTTAACGTTTTCATCTATCTTTTTTTTTTCTATCTCACTTTTGTATACCACATCCCATAAGTAATGACTTTATAGCTCCACGGAATTCTTATAATTGGCATTGAATAGGCTAATGATTTCTATATTCTCTTTTACAACTAAATATATGTGAAGTATAATCATAATCTGTTTTCACCTGGAAATGAAAGTTAAGGTATAACATGAAAGCAACTCCACACTTTGACTCATAAAGCTGGCTTTTATTCATATCACATTGAGTTATGGTCAGGAAAAAGTATACCTTACCAACAAAATATTGCCAAACTAATTGATTAAACTGTTTTAACTTTTTGTGAAATAAATAGGATCTGGATAACTGAAAATAGTGAATACATACTTTTTCTAACTTCTAAGCTTATACTTGAACTTTGATTGACTAGTGATCAAACACTGTTATCATATGTGGCATACCAGACAAGCACAGTAAAGGAAATCACTATACACATTAAAAAAAAAGTGATTAACCTTGAATACACTTTAACATTTGCCCATAAATATAATCATGGGCAGTGCTTTCCTTGGAGTCCACAATTTAGTCAATGAGTAGTCAACATGGGTAACAGATTTTTATAGTACAGATGGATTTACTATTTCTGTTTCCTGTTATTTTCTATTGACTGCAAGTTAATTACTAGCAAAAGGACACCTGTATTATAAATACTTTTGTAAAATATTTGATGCATTTCTTAATGTACTTAAGATACTGTGATCATTGTTTCATGTAGAAAAATGAAGAATCCTATACAAAAGTACTGACATTTTTATAAATAATACCAATTATGTCATTTAATTTCCATAGTGTTCACTATTGGAAAATCTTAGCCTCAAAGAAATTAGATTTATTTGTTCCAAGATATTTAAATTTATATAATATTATTTATAGATTCTATGGGCTTATTTGCCCACATTATTTTTACAATTTATAAGAACAAATTTTTAAAAATTATTTAACTATAAATAATAATTGGATATGTAAATTGAAAAAGAATGTTAAAAATAAGTATGTTAATGAACATAGACTTTTTCTATTCCTTTTTCTATAGTTACTTAGTGGCAATTATAGTATTTGGCTTAAAGGGATATGATAGCTTATTTGCTAAAACACTAGCTACTTAAGTCTGTAACAGTTCATAGGACTTCAAACATATTGGTTCATAAGTGATCTGTTTTCAAAACATATCACATGGTGTTTATTAATGGTTTTATATACAAATATTGCTTTTCAAGCTCTACAGACTTGAAATAGAGAAGTTCCATTTCATTTTCTCCCAGCTCAGTGTGCTGCTCTGGGAGTTGTGTGGAATGTGGAGCCAATGTGTGAGCAGCACAAGTTTCTCTGTCCCTCTGACAAATCATAAACCAGAAATGTCCTAACTTGCTCACTTTCGTAATAGTCATTTCACCATGTCTTATAGGATATGACTTGAACTATTCAAAACCTAGAATAAATCTAAATAACATGAGAGACAAGAATGAATTATACATAGAAATGTAGTGATCCACAAGGTTTTCATGAAAGTTGTCAATGTGACCTTCTCTGTAGATGTTGAAGTAACTCTCAAAGCTGAAAAAATTTCTCTCTCAAGGGAAATGTGTCATAAGCTATCGGGTGCAAAATTTAACATGGATTTGAAATTTTTCATGAAACTTCAAAGTTACAGATTTTGTTTCAAGCAATGCTCTATTTTTTTTTGGTTTTCTTCAACTTGGCATGTTCTGGGTTTTATTACACTGTCATAAATAAATATCAGACAGATGAACAGATAGGCAATAGAAAATGACTAATTTATTTAAGTTTCTTCAATATTTTGAAATGTTCCCAGGACTTAATAAGAATTACGATGAGGAAGACTCTCCAAGATGTTTGTTGCATACCCTGCTCCTCATCTATAATTATCTCTCTTATAATAATTTAGAAGCACATATGTTGAGAATTCATCACTCAACCTTGTTTACTTCCTAAGACAAAGCGTTGGGTACCTGAGATTTTATGATTTTCCATGATTCAAAATTCAATGAATGCCTTCTAATTGAAATGTCCTTTTTTCATAGACAAAATTTATTTATTTGAGATACTATTCATAAAAATGAACAGAAATGTTAAAGAATGAAACATACATGTAGAAAAGGTGTTGATTTTCTTAGCATATGGAAACACTCATGACTCCATCTAGTTCTGATGGATCAAAATTAGATACTTGTTTTGCCTACCTCTTGGCTGAAACAGGACAAATAGGCTATTTTGTCAAGCTCTTTGAAAACATGGAAGTAGTTTGATAGTTCCTTTAACTTGAGCTACCTTCAGTTAAAGAAGTTTGTAACAAGTTTGCCTATTTCTGAGTTGTTCTGAGAGAGGAACTGGACCCTAAAGGAGACCTTAACCAAACTATCCCTTGAGACTTGGGGTAACTGGGTGTCTCTCCTCACCTTTGTTCTCTATAGGGCTTGCAATTTTCTCTATACCCTAGACCTGATCCCATTTGAGATCACATGTGTCAGTCCACCAGCCATTTTGCCTCAACTTAGGGCAGAATTACTGGCTGAACTTGATGACCAAAGACTTCTTTTCTCCCAACAAGTTCTGTTCAGGTGCAGGAACAACTCTGACCACAACTGCATGCAGTCTGAGACTTCTGCTCTCCATGGGTTCAGGCCAGGAGAACTGGGGATCATCACAGATCTCTGTGGTCCAGCTGATGGTTCTGAGACATCAATAGAAGCCTATAGATCTCGAAAATGTATCTCCAGGATTTGAGATGACCAACTACTCAAGGGGGAATGAGAAAACTGGGGAGGAGGCAAACTAGGTTCTCTAAGGAGCCTGACAGAAATCTAAGCCTTAGTTTCAGTTCATAGAAAAGGACAGAGCTAAACAGACAGATCTCAGAAAGATCACAGCTTTCTGCTGCCTCAGCAAGTCTCCAAAGTCCCTGCGCTGGCCTAGCAGGCAACCCCAGTCTCCTGATAACTAAAGAGAGCTTCCCATACCCTGCTGCTGGAAGGTCTGTAAGCACTAGGACCTTCCACCACACAGCTGCCATACTTAACTTTCCCCCACCAATCAGCCCCAGATTAATCCCTCCTTTCTGAAATTTTCCTAACGCTACTTAAAAGGAGCTTGTTACCTTCTTTGGGGGTCTCCACATGCCCCCTAACATTGGAATTAATAATAAGATCTCTTATTATTGCATACATGGCTGTTGATTGTCCTTGGTGGCTTCTCTTGGACGCTAAGAGAGTGTGAGGCCCTTCTAGTTCACCAGCTTTCAGGAAAAAACATGCATCCAGGAGTATTTGGGAAGATCAAATTCATCTTATAGAGTATCAGGGAGAAGAGACAGAGATATAATGTGTGTGTGTTGGGTGTAGGAATTGTTGGGAAAGGTGGGTGAATATGATTAAACATCCTTGTAAGAAACTTTGAAGTAGCTAATGAAAATTTTAGAAAAAACATAAGGTTCTGGGCTTGACAAAAAGCCGAGTTATTAAGTTAGGATCACAATAAAATTGTCAAGAATAATTTTCCTATTCATCTGCAATATCAAATTAAACTTTATACATTAAATTTTATATAAAATTTTATCCTTGAATAATTCAATCCATTAAAGAATTCAAAGTCCTCAAGTTTCCATCATAACGCAGTATTAAAACTTTGATATGGAAACAAGAATTCAAGATTACCCTTTTGAAGGCAATATTTTCTTAACATGATGGGAACCATAGGACCTTTCTCATAGCTTCATATATTACCTAAATACATAAAAACTAAAACAATATAAAAATAGAATATAAAAGCAATTATTTATTTTTCTATTTTATTTTTAATGTTTTATTGAAAATCAAAAGTATATCTTACCATTAAAAATGAGATAATTATATAAGTAAAGTATTAATCATTATATTGATCCCAATTATTTGTCTCAAATATTGTTTCTCTTTAATAATTTTATTCATCAAGACTTATGTTGCTATCAGAAACACTAAAGAAAATTAATGTGAAGTGGAAAATATTTATATTATCTTATGTTTCTTATTATTCAGTGGATATAACTAGAATCCATTGATTTGGGCAGAACATCATGACAGAGGAGTTGTGGTATAAAAGAGCCACTCTCCTCCTCACATCTGGGTGTAGAAAGATAGTTAGTAAGTGGCAGAAATAGTATCCTCTTCAAAGACATTCTTCCACTTGCCCATGTCTTTCAACCTGGCCCTCCCTCCTACCACATGCCATTATTATCCTCAGATTATGAATCAGTAAAAGAATTACTCAGTTGAAGATATTAAAACTTCAATAACAGTCACCTTCATATATTTACTTGTGAATTTCATAATTTATTTTCCTTAATATCATCTAATCTGTAAGTGCACCACATTGTTTGTTATACATTCATTTGCTGTTAGTTGTCTTGGCTCTTTTCACTTCCTGGCTCTTGTGAATACAGTAGCATTAATCATGAAAGAGCATGTTTCTCTTTACTAGGAATTAACATTTAGAATATATGCTCCAAAGTGGCATAGTTTGATCTCACTGTAGATCTATATCTAGCATTTTAAAGAATCTTCACATTGGTTTCTACAGTGACTGTACCTATTTTCATTTTCACCAGCAATAAATAGTATTTACCTTTCTGCACACCCATGTCGGCATTTATGATTATTTGTTTGCTTATGTTTTCTTGCTTTCTTTACTACTACTACTACTATATTTACATTATGATAGTGGTAAAAAGATATTTCAAAGTAGTTTCAATCTATATTTGTCTAATCTCTAAAGATATTGAATATTTTACAAATATTTTCATTTATTTGTATCCATCTTTTGAGAACTTTGTTAAATTTCATGCTACTATTATTTTAAATAGGTCATGGATCTGAAAACAATTTTCCTTAGTGAGGAAACTTAGATTTTGAAAGACATTTGTTGCATTTTTTCTGTATTTTATAGATGTTAGCTTTGAATCTTTATTTAGATATAGATAAAGAATATTTAGGCATTCTTTGGAATGCCTACGGACATTAGAAAATTAGCAAGAGGCCACGAGGAAAGGAGAATTACCAAGTGAGTAAAGATAGAAGCCAGGGATAAAGACAGGGAAAGGGGAAAAGTGGAGAATGAAATGTTCAGTGAGGTAGGAGATGGGGAGAACAGGTCAAAGGAGTAACCATGAGGAATAACTAATACTGAAGACCTTCCAAAAACACCATATGAAAAATGTGTACTGTGAAAACTTCTTAAAATATAAATATATGCACATATAATTATAGATTAAATTGAATTCCATTATGATAGAGCTAGAATACCTCTAGTAGGCACCATAGGCTAATAAGTAAAATAGTCTTAGAAATGAGTTATTTCTACTGGAGTTGTTTGCCCATAAATTGATAAATTGCTTTTATCTTTATTTTTGGTCACTCTTCAGAACTTGATGATAAGACCCTATTTCTAAATACATCAACTTTACTCATTGACATAGAATCTTCATCTCTACCAGATATGTTTCCTATGTTAATAGGTGTTTTACCCTCTATTTAAGGTAAAAGGAAACCCTTGGGGCTACAGTGATGACCTGCTTGGCAAGATGTACTTACTGGAGCAATAGTGGTAGTAAGGTCATTGGTGTAACCAACTACTTTCTGATTGAAATTAAGGCCTGTGATATGCAAGATAAAGCCCAAATCTGGTATGGTTGTTGAGACCAATGACCTATGGCAAGAAAAGTCACAGTTCCTATGGGAGAACTTATCACTTGTAAGATGACAATGAGAGATAGTATGACATTGACTCCTACTGATTTCTCACTATAATCATAGATTAATACAACTCTTAAACATCATCATAGAAGTCTGATTTAGCTGGATAGTAATTACTACATGGATTTAGAATTGGCCAATGCAGACAGAAGAGGGAACTGCAGAGTGTATAACCCTATGTCACAATCTCCTCCTCTCAATACTCTTTCCTCAGTATGGAAAAGGAAATAGAAAGCCTTTAAGATGCAAAAGTTGTGGATGAGTGCAAGGAAATAATGCTTTATGGATAGAAAAGTGTAGTTGTACATATGAACTAATAGCAGTCATGGTAGTACACACAAGAACTGTGATCACTCAAGTTAGACAAAGTCTCATCATGGAGGAGAGAGAGAGTGATAAATATTTAACCCCAACTGAAGAGTTATTGGCAATTAATAATAGCTATCAGAAAATAGAGAATTCTGTTTATTATGTGTGTGGCCTCTTATAGGTATGACAAGCACCAGTAATTTCCATATAAAATTGATTGGACTCATTGTATTTAAAAACAAAATGAAGAGCCAAATTTTGGGAGGTGATGGATTTGGAGGGATTTTGGAAGGATATGAGGGAGTAATACTACTTAAATGAAACAATAGCACATGAATGTGAATACTTTAAAAATAATATTATTTAATGGCTGAATTTTGAAAAGTGCAAAGTACTTTAAATGATGATATTTAAGGGAAAGGAAACTATTTTTGAAAATAATCGCAATTAAAAGTAAATTAAAAGACCATAAAGCAATGATTTCCCAGTTTACAAGATAACTCTCTGAAGAAAGCTTCAATGAAATACAGTTTGAAACAATCAAAGTTTTAAATATCAAAGGCTGAACTAAATAGATATTGCATAATAGTAAGAAATCAAAGGTTTACATATACCTTGTTTATATATACAATATACCTTAGTCAGAGCTATGATAACAAAGTAAATATGTGGAAAACAACCTGGTATCTTATTATTAGTAGATGTTATCAACTCTTTAAAAGTTACAAACATTATAAAGGCAATAATAATTATGTATCTATTTAAAAGATGAATAATTACAATACATTTAAAAACAGCGAAATTCATCTCAAAAGATCGGTAGTTAAAATTCATTGACAATTTTTAAAAGATAACTGTATCATTTTCCTTTCGGGACTATTATATCCTCTAAATCTTCCTCAGTGGTTAGGTAAAGATTTGGCACCTGGAGAAAAATGAATCTGAAAAACAAATTACTGATTTGAGTTTTGGCTATGAAAATTAAGTATAGGATGATTCTTCTGTGAGAAATTAAGGACTATTAGGGTACAGGTATAATTTGCTATGGGGAGCTGAAAATGTCTCAGCTTTCATATTCATGATCTTATTTATGTTGAAGAATCAGAGAAGTGTCACTGTTATCATCAGTGTTATAAATGTACAAGATAGCTATGCAAAGAAAGCTAAACTTCAAGCCTCCACATGCACACCCATATTAGTGTAGTCTGCTCTACTTCAATCAATTCTTATGTGGTAATTTAGAAATCAGATACATTGTAAGACATAACTCAGTGTTTTTCATGAGGACAATACCAATTAGTGTGATAAATTCCATCAAGGGAGCTTGTTTCTGAAGGGCAGTCCTTCCTGACTTTCAGTCTAGAAGTGTTTTCACCATGAGCAAATCTATAAAACAACACTCATTATGTTTTCACCAACCTTTTCATATCTAAGTCTATATATTGTGGATTCCAAAGAGGTAGATTTATGCTTTCTAAGTCTATAGGAAACCTCTGGCCTGATGTTTTAAAAAAATGAGGAGATATAAAGCTTACTTCTCAGCACAGATGTTATTAGCTGGCAAAATTGGATGTCGACCTGTAGGAGAATGAAACTGATCATTTCTCTAAGGATGTATTAGTGGCAGTACTCATCTGTTATTAAAACAATTGAAATGTAAATATTACCCATGTTGGGTGCAGTTAACTGTGCACATAGATACTAGCTGTTGCATAGAACCAATGACTAGTGTACAGCTGGTTTACTGAGATCACAACATGTGGAGGGATAGAAAAAAAGATGCACAGCTAATTAAAACAATATTGCCTAAAATATCAATATGATCTTATGTAGACAAGATACAGAGAAAAATAGCTACCAAGAGAACATGTACATAAGTGATTTCATGAAATAAGGAAAGCTAAGTAACAAACATTGTACAGCTATGTGTACTTGATTCTAATAACCATCTTGGATCTCTTTATTGCAGTAAGCATCAATTATTATAAGCTTTAATTTTTAAAGATGGATACAAGTAGTACTTCAAATTATTTACAGCTCTGTCTTTCCTGGTTTTCACTTTGCAGTTACAAAATCACGAAGAACACAATTTGTCAGAAGTTAAAACAGTTTATGACATATAAGGTTAAGACTATAGTCTTCTTGGGTATGAAATTTCTTGGACACATAGCCAATCATCTGGGTAGTTCTGCATGCTAAATGACCAATTCTATGCATGAAATTTAGACAGCAAGGTCAAGATGAGTTGTCCTTACTGGTAATGTACAAAGTCTGTAGAAAAGTGTAGTTAAAGCGCATAGGCATTCTGTATACCCTGATGGCGAAGAAAACACAAATTCCAGGATTGCTTCTTGTATTATCCCTTCTTCGCCATGTATTTGTACAATGTTTTTCAGCATTCTTTTTGGTTATTTAAGTGTTATTTTAAGAGTCAAGGCTTTCATGAATTCTTTGAATGTTTAAACTTTATGACGCACTATGAGAATGATCTCGGGGACTTCTAGAAAACTAAATGTACATACAGTGAGATATTGTCCCCTCTTAGTTTAATAGTCCAAAATTGTTTCTTTTAGTGTTGATATTATAATCTAATTGTTTCATTTTGCCTTTTCTTTTTTCCCTCCAAACCCTTTTGTACATCTCTGCTTTCTCTCTTTTGAATTTACAGAATATTTTTCATTAATTATTGTTACACACACACACACAAAATATATATATTAGCATAAATAATACAAACCCAGAGACAGAAATTGGGGTTCAACCTGAAGGTCAGAAATGTGAAAGAGCCAGTCACTGGCTCTTACCTCTCCAACAGTCAGAAAGGGTGATCCTCCCTCCCTCCAGGACTTCTCAGAATAAGACTGAGAGCTCTCTCCTCCCATCATATATACTCTCAAGGGCTAGGATTAAAGGTGTTTACTACTACCACCCAATTTTTATGGCAAACAAGTGTGACTGTTGGGATTACAGTTGTATGGCTGACCAAGGCAACTGATTTACTCTCTGATTTTTCAGGAAAGCTTTATTTATTAAATTTCAAATTTATTTAAATTCAAATGTATTATCATTACAATATATGTGTGTGCATTTATGCACATATATTCCTAAATTCATAAGCATAATTTAGTCTTCATGATGTCACTTGTTTCTGGGATAACCATTGGCACTGGATAACCATTGTTGTGTTCTTCCCTAGAGACCATTTCTCCCACTGTCAAAATTCCCCCTCTTGCCCTTAGTTCTCTGTGTAGGATTTCAGTCTCATGAGTTTTTCCCACTCACATTAGCATGTCCATTGGTGCTGTCCTTATTCAACTCATGCAGAGGGATTGATATTGGTGAGACATTATGTGTACAGTTTCTGATAGTATTAGGAGACACAATCACACATAACAATCTGCCCCTCTTTCTGCTACTATTTGTTACCCCTCTTCCACAATGATCATGGAGTCTGAGGTGTGGGAGTTGTATTGTATGTAGCTCTATCTCTTGGGTCTGGGCATTTTTACTGGTTATACAGCTGTGTTATGGTTTCTGTTTGTTGCAAGTAAGTTTCCTTAATGAAGTATGAGGACCATATTTATCTTTGGGTAAAAGGGCAAATGTTTAGAGTAATACAAACAGCAAATATACCAAGGAAGATCTTGAGCATACTCCTTTTCACAATAGGTCACAAAGAGTAAAAAAATCCAGGAATGTATCTAATCAAGGAAGTAAAGGACCTTTATCATGAATACTTTCAACCTCTGTAGGAAGAGACAGAGATTAGAAAATAGAATTACAGTCTGTACTCATGCATTGATTTAATTAATATCATGAAAATGACCATTTACACAAAGATATTTACAGATTCAGTGCAATCACAATTAGAATCCTTGTCTTGTTTTTCACCAAAGTAGAGAATTTTTCTTGTGAACATTTTGAAGATGAGAATGATACTGACAACAGCTACTGTATAATTATTTTTATTATGTTTTGCTAGCAATCATGAGTAGATACAATTCCACTAATTGCTTTATGCCATAATGATGATCCAGAAGATAACTCAGAAGATTTAGAGTCACAATTCTGACTCTCATATTTCCAGTTTGAAAGGGATATGAGAGACAAATCAATATGAAAAACCTCCTAAAGGGAGACATTTAGTCTGGGAAAACCACAGCTCTACTTGATGTGGGCACTACCCAGTGCTATTGAATGACCACATGTATCTTACTGTTCCTTTCTGCCAGCAAGAACATCTAGGTCAGAGATATCAAGATTTTCCTTCTGGTGTACCAAAGAATTTTTCCAGAATCCAGAAATTCTGGGGGAAATTAAATTGAATCGTCTTTATATGTACATATACAGAGATTAAAACCATGCGAAGTCCTAACTGCATTTCAATCTGTTTTAAATGTTTACATCCAGGCAAGTCTATGCATGCTTTTCTGATGTAAATGAAATTTTATATGTCCATATCTCCAAATTATTGTCTCAATACCTACACTCATGAACAAGCAGACTTTTCAGGATTTTAACAGTTCTCATAATATCCCTAAAAAAACTAATTAAAATAAAAAGAAAAACAATCTAGAAAACACGGATTAAGAAAAAATAGAACAAAAACAGTCATTGTTGACTACTGAAGATAAAATATCCAAAATAGGTGCCTATTTATTGTCAGACGGTTGGGCAATATAAACTTTCCTCTTTAAATAATTTGTTAATTCATTCTTATTTTTAAATGTTATGTGCCAGCCAGGTGGTGGTGGCACACGCCTTTAATCCCAGCACTCGGAGGGCAGAGGCAGGCGGATCTTTGTGAGTTCGAGACCAGCCTGGTCTACAAGAGCTAGTTCCAGGACAGGCTCCAAAGCCACAGAGAAACCCTGTCTTTAAAAACAACAACAAAAAAAAAGTTATGTGCCTTCACGTGTGTAATCGTATTAACATAATATTGATTTTAATATAGAAATTTTATGCTGATGTGACATATCTATTAACACTTCACGTTTCTACCTTTTCAAACACTGATGACTCCTTAGAGAGTCACATTATCTTGATGGGAGTTTTTCTTTTTTCCACAAAGAAACCAGGAAACAGTTTTGTTCAAAATGCTTCGTGCAGTGGATTTTCAAAGCCAGGACTCCTGCTGTGGTCTCCTAACATAAAATACCTTTGCTCATTTCTCTGACCTGCTCCTCACTGTCCTTATAGTTTTATCTATTTTTCTTCTGTGCTTCTTCTTCAGAGATTGCTGTCTGGCTGCTGTGCATCAAAGTTTGGTTGCATATGATCATGGCTGTCACTTGGCATTGGTTGGGATTCGACTCAAGTAGAAAAATCATTACAAGTGCTATTCCCATGTCAAATTCTAGCTGTATTCTCAGAGAAATACAGCAGTCAACAGAATTAGTGTAGAATTGGAAGCCAGATCTCTACATGTTAAGAGTCAAAAGATTTACATATGGAAACTCAGTTTTAGTCTTAATTTTTGTGAACATATTTTTCAGTTCCACAAGAATCAATTCTAATGTTTTAGTAGCCAGCACATGGAATTTGTAGGAGGGATAAGTTTTCTGCCTTTCCCAAAAATTATTATCTGAAAAGAGTATATTTCTGTTTTTACATAAAGCACTTTCATTTTGAACTAAAGTTTATTCATAAAACATGTTTTTAATTAAAGTTCAGTGATGATAGTATTCTAAAAAGATATGCACCTAGTAATTGCTGCTTTTAGTAGTGATAATGAAGTAATTCTGTCATCTATATGGCTGGAAATGATGAGCTGCTACTAATGTTAAGGATATGGCTGCCAGGAGCTACCATCATTTTATTCATATGTATGAGCAAGTAGTGCATCCCTACCTAATTGTGAACTACTTATGAGGCAATAAGGTTTCTCCACATCACACTAAATCAACATTTATATCATCAGAATATAATGAATGAAATGAGTGTCTGGAAGCTCCAAAATGTTAGATTTTTTATCTACAAATTTATAAGACTACTGAAGATTGTAATCATACCAGGGAAAAACATTTTTACAGAATTCACATGAAGGCTTTAGTCTCATGTAGACAGTGAAAATGAGTGTTATATTGTACTTTCAGATAACAAAAGTTGAATTGCAAAATTATTCCAAACGGGAATATAGTTTCAGATCAAATGCAACTTGCTATTATCAGTAACTAACATCTTAACTGAGTATGTCATTTTTCACCTCCAGATTTAAGAAGGTTAAAGTTTTAGTCCATTGAAGCTCAAAGCACAAAAAGACCAACTGGCTTACAAAATGCAATGACTCTTTTCAGGCATTTCTGAAGTCCAGAAAGTCAAAGTTGCCTTTCTTTCTGCCTTTCAAAGTTTGTAGGCAGTGGCTGGTTGCCTACAAACTTCAAAGGTGTGTGTCTTCAGAATGCTGTCTCACATGGCTGAACACAAGTTCTATGCTCACAGAAGCATGAATCTTATTCATGATGCCTGTGTTCATGACTTAATATCCTCCCAATTTGCTCACCTTCTAATGCCATATGATTTCATCATATAGTGTATTGAAATGTAAGAATAACATAGATGATTCATTCATAAAGAACATATAGTCAAAGGTTTTCAATTTTTGTAATATAAACTTTATGTATCAATTCTTCTAATATTTGTACTTACTTCATTTGTTTATAAAGTAAATGGGCACTGTTGTTTCTTTAGAGGAGGACACCATGTTATTATGTAAAGAAATGATCATAGAGGATTTTCAAGAAAACTAAAAGTAGATTTCCCATGTTACCCAACAATACTCCCTTTGCATATAAGCAATCGAAGGACTCCTTATGCTACTCCATAGATACTGGCTAAGCTGTATTCAGCACTGCTATACTTACAATACCTACCAAATGCATTAGTTCTAACACTACAGATTCTCATTCTGTCTTTACAAAGTACATTGGGAAAATCCCAAAAGAGTTTTAAGTTTATCAGTGAGTAAATAAAGACATGAATCTGGCAAAAAATAAAATTGTTAATAAGACCAACAAAGCGATCTATTCTTGTAAGTATTTTTCTAACACAGAAGAAAGGCATAAGGGGATGTTCTTTTCATTTTTATTAAAACAATATAGTGTATTTTCTTAGAAATGACAATTTCTATAAAGTAGAATCCTATAATAAATTCCCTGAGAAACTTAAAACATATTTTTATTTTTTGTGTGGGATATCCCTCTGTATGCTGTGAATATCATTGGTTAATTAAAGGAACCTTTTTGGGCCCATAGCAGAGCTATAGGGGAACAAAGCTAGGTGGGAAATACTAAGTTGAATGCTGAGGAAGAAGCCACGTAGTTCCGCTGGAGTTGGATAGAACTTTAGCTGGTAAGCCACAGCTACATGGCAATACACAGATTAATGGAGATGGGTTAAATTAATTTGCAAGACGTAGCCAATAAGAAGCTAGAGCCAAAGAGTGAAGCAGTGTTTTAAATAATATAGCTTCTGTGTGATTATTTTGGTGCTGGGCGGAGAGGACCAAAAAGCAGCTCCCTGCAACAATTTTAGGTTTAGTTCTTTTGGAAATAAATTTGCCTTTAGCTTCATGTGAACACATAATGTGAGTGTGTATAATATATCTACATTATATATATATATATATATATATATATAAAACATGTGTGTACATATATATATGTGAAAATGAAATATGTGTGTGTGCATTTGTGTTTATATTCTCACATATGAGTATAAAAATATGTAATGAAAGCATTTGTGTACGTTTACAATACATATATGAATGTGAAAATATAATATATACATATGCTTGTTTAAGATCACACATAAAATACATACATATATTCACACTTTTGGATTGATTTTACTGGGTACAACTTACATTATGTATTTTGACTATTCTGAGACTATAAAGTCATAAACAGAGTTTCCTCAGGGCTACACGTGGGTTAACATGTACTAATAATTTCTAAAAAAGAAGAAACTAGGAATTTTAAAGTATAGAAACTATAAGGTATGCAATTAAATACAAAAACTCATTTTTTAATATTGGTCCTTATGTTTCTTATAGAATATTTTCCCCACTATCCATGACATTTGAGCAGGCAATAAACATTTTAAGATAAGATTTGCATTGTTTATATTGAATATAATAATAGAGTTTTCTTATACTATTTGTGAATATCATTCCAGAAGAACTTATATATTATTTCCCCCTTCATAACAGCTCATTAGTTGTGTTTCAATTTTGATGAATTTGTGTGTGTTAAATTATTAAGGTGAGATGTTAGAATATAAATTTTAAACAAAACATTAACAATAGTATAATAGTACTAATAATATATTAGCAATAAACTGCTATAATAACATGAAATTGTTTTCATTAATTGATTACATTTTTATATTCTTCAAATATTTTTCAGACAATAAGAACAACAAT
>JAQHUG010000463.1:698528-709991 GCA_028555095.1 Dicrostonyx torquatus | reverse complement strand
GCCACTTGTCAGCCTTACAGACTGACTACTTACACTTACAATTGTGACCCATGCCTTTAATCCCAGTAGTCACACTAGTTTGCCACAGAAACAGGATGGTTGTGGTACACACTTCTAATTCCAGCCATAGAGAGGGATATAAGACTGGAGGAGACAGCTCTCACACAGTCTCCTTCTGAGATTCCTGGAGGCAGAATTGCCATTTCTTACTGAGGTAGAAGTAAGAACTCACTAATGGTTGGCTAATCTGCTTCTCTGATCCTTCAGCTTTCACTTACTAGTATCTGACTCCGAAATTTTATTATTAAGATCAATTAGAATTTGTGCTACTATACATGGGTCTTATTTATGGGTCATTAAACATCTGAGAAAAATCTTTTGCTTTTTTTCTTTTGTATTGATGAAACATGGAAAAATTGTCTAGAAAAAAGTAACTATAGACTTACTGCATATATATTATTTGGAAAATAAAAAAAATGCCTGACAGTGTTGAACTTTGAGCAGCTCTGATAATATTTACAAGAACAAATCCCACTATGTATGAGAGTAGATAACAAAGGAATACGTCTAGCTGAGGACCTATTGGCAACTGTTGGCTACTGCCTGCTGCCTGAGGAAGTCAGTATTCTTCAGGTATAGCCCCACTGACAGCCTTCAATGCTCCAATAGCTGTTTCAACACACAAGCACAGGCAGACAGCTTTGTAGAAGATGGTATAATATATAGAGAATATGAAACATATTGACAATGCATCTATTTCTGCTACCTATGTTTTTACCATAAGGTAGCTTATCACACAGAAAAAAATAGAATATCATTGTAGAAATACACACCCCCAAATGATACAATCCAAGACCTGAAGTTCACAATGCATTTCTTGAGAGGTTGGAAAGATGGCAAGAGCTAATTTATGAGAACATATACTGGAAAGTTGGGTTTCCACATAGGACAGAGAATCTCCACCTATAGTGTCACCTACATAAGACATAAAGATATACAAAACCCATTGACCTGCCACTGAGAAAAGGAAAACTGTCACTGACCCAGCCCCTAGATAAAGAATTAGAGGCCATTAATAACTGCTGTTAACTTCTAGCTCCATCGAACTAGAATCTCAAACTTTCCCTTCAGCCACTTTTGACTTCTGACACCCTTAAACCAAAAGTCTAAGAAAGGAAAACGGTGTTGGGAGGGGTATTCAGTCCAGACTACCAAGCAAAAATTGGATTGCTTCTTCACAATGGAGGTAGGAAAGACTATGTCTGGAGTGCAGGAGATCATTTAGATGGCACCATGGCCTTTGATTAAAGTCAATGAAAAATTTAAAAAAACAAAAAATCCAGGCAGGATGACAGGACACAGACCCTTCAGCAATGAAGGTAAAGGGTCAGTCCTCCAGAAAAAGAGCCAAGGCCTCCTAAGGTGCTTGTTGAGGAAATGCAGAATTGGTAGTATAGCAAAATAGTTATAAATACCAGGTTAAGGCCATGTGACAAGTTGCAGAAGGGAGAATTACAATTGACATGAATGTTTTAACCTTATTTTTTAAGAGTATATTTGTACAGATATTTGTTTTTCTGTCCTTTATTTCTTTATCAGATAATATAAAATCAGTTAAGAGAATATCAGTTGTCATCATATTTATGTTTATGGTAATAAAAGAATATCCCTCAAGGACATTGTCACCTATTTTAAATTTATAATGGTTTCCGGTTGTTTGAGGAATTGTTGTATCATGTTAGGCATTGTTACGATAAATTAAATATATAATCTGTCTGCAAATGCATATGGAATAAAAATAACTAGGCTAAGTGTTATTATGAGCTGGTTATCATTTTCATTTGGAAATTAAGCACAACCTAAGAGATATTATTGTGATTCAGGTTGATAAGATGTGGACTTGTGATGACTCTTCTTGGTTTTTGAAGTGATTGCATCTAGAATTAACTAAATTCTAAATGGCTCAGCAGACAAGTTAGAATTTTTTTAAATAAATAATTCGAAGTGGTTAGGTCGATTGCTGAGGTGGAAAAATACACCTTTAATCTAGTTCTTTTGATTTAGTGAAATTGACATTTAATATAGGCCACACCTTCTAGTGGCAGCCTCTAAAATGGACAGAAAGAGGCAGCTTGTTCTCTTTAAGTTGTTCTCACTCACCATCAAGTTCACGCCTCCAAAAGTACTAGAGTCTACTTCTTCAGGATTAAGGAATATACCAAAGACCCCTGAGACATCTAGCTTCATGGAAAAACTACTGGATTCCTGATCCTTCCATTGAAAGACAGCCATAGTTGGATTAAGTGGGCCACAGCCTGTGAAAGTCACTTTAATAAATCCTCTATCTATATACACATACATTCACCTATAAGGTTTTCTTTTTTTGGTGTTTGGTTTTTGGTTTTTTGAGACAGGGTTTCTCTGTGGCTTTGGAGCCTGTCCTGGAACTAGATCTTGTAGACCAGGCTGGTCTCAAACTCACAGTGATCCGCCTGCCTCTGCCTCCCGAGTGATAGGATTAAAGGCGCATGCCACCACTGCCCGTCTATTTTTGTTTTTCCAGAAAATCCCAACTAATACAGAAGTCTTTTTATTTGGTCCACCATATTCTATTGCTTGATTCCCATAGGTTTGTAGAAATGTTATCATTCAAAATACATTCAGTCCAGCTAGAAAATTCCCATAGTCTTTCAAAGCCTCAATAGTATTTAAAAGCCTAAAATCTTTTCTGATAATCAAGGTAATCTCTAAACAGTACATTTTCTGTAAAATTAAAAATCGAAGAGCAGATCACATACAGTCAACGTGAAATGACACAAATATATATTACCATTCCAAAAGTGAGGAAAGAGGGAATGATGAAGACATATTGGACCACAGCAAGACTGAGAACAAGCAAGACAGTCTCCACATTCTGCATCTCTATATCTGTTGTCCAAACACTCTACAGTCCTCCCGCTCCTTGAAGTTTTGTTGACTACAAATATTTCTCACTTTTAAGCTGGTAGAAGCACTCCTTGGCAGATATCCCCAGTTTTTGTCATCTCCAACATCATGGGATCTCCAACTCAATTCAAGATTTTCCTTCTCAGCTGCATACAATGACCTCTCTGGACCTCCATGTAGGGGCACCCCTGACACACAACTAGCCTTGATGTTATTCTTATCGCTTAAGGAAGACTCCACAAAGTCATTCTTGTTTTCTTCATTTTAAAGCCAGAATCAAATGGGTTAAACGGCCCAGTTTTCTGCTTACTGTGTCTAGAACCTGGGCTTCTCCTTATTTTATTTACATAAATGTCCATTTGTTTTTGATTTCCTTTATTACTTAAACTTTCCTTTAATTCTGTCTCACAAGTTGTAACCTTAGCTGTTTAGGGGTTTGCCGTCAGGTCACCATCTATAATGCTTATCATAAAAACTATACCTTTTTTTTTAAATAAGAGAACTTTGTTCTCTTACTACCTCTTTTCATCTAAAAATTTATATCAATATTCTTTAAAGTTAATAAATGCATTAAGGGTTTACTGTGCTCAAGTACAAGGCAGCACTTTATGTAAGTGTTTAATTATGTCTCAATTTGATTTTCCACATTAGTACCCATATTTATATATTTTGTTAAAACTGCTATAATTCTTCACTTAATCATGTTCTCAAAATAATTTAGGGCAATATTCTCTGATATGTAAATTAGTCATCACTTATATCCTAAAATTACATAGACATACCTGCATATACATATGAAATTAAAGAAATGTAAATTACAAAAATTCATATTTAAATACTTCTAATTTTTAAAATAAAATTAAATTAACTATGTTGGTTTAATGTAAAGATTTTAATGGAATATCATTACTTAAATTGTCTTAGTTTGGTAAAATTTTTTTCTTTTCAATACACTGTTGTTATTGCCTTTTTTAAAAAACAAAATTATACTTCTCCCATACATATATTTAGAGTAGAGAGTAAGGTTTAAAATATCTGTGAAAAAGTAAACTTCATTCCTATATACCAGCAATGTATATTATCTTTCTCACCTATTGTTTACATGCTAGGTCTAATTTTATTGGATTGCTTTGAGAACATTGTTTTGAATTGTCCGTTGTAATAGAAGTTAGTTATGTGTGACTGAGATCCTTTATTTCTAAAATTTATTTTCTCATCTCAAACTCACTTCCTCTGAGTATTTGGAAGAAAGAAATTTGTTACCACAGAGCATACATTTCTGATGTTGTGAATCTATGGTGTGACATATAATTTTGCTGATTCTGTTGGAGTTTTGCTAAATTACTTGCTTTTTTCTTAATGAGAACTCAGAAACAGTCAAAATTCAATATATTTAATTTCTCTTGGAGGCTTGAAGGATGCATGCAATTATGCTAATGGGATTGTCACGTCCCTCTTGCAAAGAGGAAGGACAAGAAATATCTCAAGCAAGTATAGGTTGACTTCTCAGAAATAAAGGGAGAGATATTTTCCCCATGTTTTTCAAAGTGTTTAAGAAGTTTGGCCAATCTCATGAATTTCATTTAAAACATGATTCAGTAAATTATACTCTCAAATATTCTTCCTCTATTCTCTCACAGAATGGAATATATTGCTTGTATGCTCCAGGGAATAATACAGAAACGACTAACATCTTGTGAATTGTTAGAGAAATTCCCCAGTGAGCTCCAATAATATTCAACCAAGTGGGCAGTAGTTATTTACTGATGGAACAGCATTGTGGACTTTCTTCTGAACTTAGGAGTAGCATAAAGAGAAGCTGGAACCTGTATTTCTAAATAAGATCAGCACTAAAGTATACCCACGCATTAAATGACTGGAGAAAATGAGCAAAATTGAAACTTATTTTTTAATTTTTATTTCACTCAAGTTGAAAGACCCTTGAAGTGGTCTACTACCGAGGAACACCCAGACTCAAGAACCAGACCATCAGATGCAATAGCATGAGGTTTATTCTACCATTGTGCAAACAGGTGCACAGCTCAAGAATAGCTGAGCACACTGAGCATCTAAGTGAGCAAGCTTTTATGGGCAAAACTTACAAGTTTTACATGCATTATAATATTGGGTACGAGTACAATCGAGATTGGTCTACATGTTCAATCCCTAATTAACATAGTTCAATCTTAGGACAACATTATCATACAATAACCTTAATTGTTGTTAGTCAACCCTGACAGAATGTTCCAACTGTAACCTAGTAACGTTCAAACTTGTGACATTCTGTACTTTCCATTGTTGGCCTATTTTCTTTGATTTGCTGATTTATGAGTTGGGGTTTTTCAAAGTGTCCTTATAAACTTGATATTTATAATCAGAGAATGGAAAAGGGATGGATTAAAAGAACACTTATTTATGTATCAGTTCTTTCTTTGAGCTAGCAAGTCAGTTCCCAGCCTATTAAATTGTTATATTCTAACCTATATTAACTATTGGTATCCTATTTGGATGCTCAAAGATATGAATCTATGTGTGTCCCGTGCAACCGTCTCGCCAGCAAGAACGACGCGGCACACAAGGATCCTTCTGCAGTAAGTTTTAATGCTTCTTGAGAGGGAGAAGCATAAGCTTCCAGAGCGGAGACCCAGAGGCGGGGAAACCCTTCCCTTAAATAGAGGCTTCTCCTCGCCTAGGACGTGTCAGCCCCTGGTTGGCTGCAACCCATCGCACAAGATGACGCCACAGGATAGGCGGGATGGGACGAGGTGGAAAAACCCTTCGCATATGCGCAATGCACCTGTTTATTATTCGGGAACACAGGATATGAGCGCCATCTTATAATGGCGAATAGCGGGCGCGGCTCCCCACATATGTGTACTGTTCTCATTTAAATCACCACTCTGATGTGGGAGTGTTCTCCTGTATTTTGTATTACTCTTATTGGTTGAATAAAGAGCTGCCTGGCTTATAAGATAGGTCAGCCCTTAGGTGGGTGGAGTATACAGAAAGAAATTTCTGGGAGGAGAAGAGAGGAAGTGAGTCAGATGCCATGAGGCTCCTGTCAGAGATGGAGGTACCTTAGGACCGTCTGGTAAGTCACCCACCTCGTGGTGACATACAGACTTTTATAATGGGTTAGTTTATGAGGTGAGGGCTAGCTGGGAAAAGGCTAGAGATAATGGGCAAGGCAGTATTTAAATGAATCCAGTTTGTCATGTGGTTATTTCGGGTGCAGGCGACCAGCGGTGGCTGGGGAACATACAACCCGCACACCTCTCCCCTAATTACAACACCACTCTCTTCACCCTTTCCATGCTCATGGCCATACCATAATGAAAAATGCATTTAGTTTATTTTCTAAAGTCCCTATAGACTTTCACATCTCAATACCATTTAAAGTTTATAATCTTAGTTTCTTCTGTTACTCAAAGTGATCTCTTGTTATCCCATGTAAAATCCAAAGGCAAATTATGTACTTCTAGCATACAATGGCACAGTGTGTATATTACCACTCCACTCCAAAAGGGCATGTGTGTGGGCATAGTTAGGTAATACTGAAGCAAAACAAGATTGAAATCTTTTAAGTATAATATCAAGCCCCATAGCTCCATGTCTGGTGTCATAGGGCTTTGATGAGTACTTTTATCAGTCCCTGCCACAGCTCCTCTTTGAAGAGATCCCATGTCTCTGGTACCCAAAATAGCGGAGGGTTTCTTCTGGATTCTAGGCTCCATTTTCACACTATCTTGGGGTCTCTTTTCCACTTACAATACTTAAGCAGAGACTACCCTGCCATAAAAAGTCTGACCTCAACAGCAAAGCTTAGAAGCCTAGGAGGGATCCTGTACAGTCTGCACTAGGCACTACAGTGTTTTAAAGTATATTTCATTATAACCAGAGTTAAATTTTTACTTAACTTGTGGTTAAATTCTCATAGGTGTAGTGGAAGAGTGATAATTAAGTGAAATGAAATTGTTACACTAAATGTTAGTGGCTTATAATTATTTTTGTCTTGTTTACTTAATTACTGTGCTTATTGAAAATTGTCATGTTGGTCACACAGTAAAATAGAACTGATGCCACGGCTAATCAGTAAAGGTGCTTGACAGATGAGAGGAATAAAATATATGTGTAAATATGAAATATTTAGATAGATCAAGAAAGAGAAGACCCAATTTAATAAAAGTAGAAGTGAATGGGAGGTATCAAAATAGATATCAATAAATAAAATATCAATCACTATTGTAATGGAGACTGCTTTTTATGTTTCCTGGACACCCAGACCCAAATAATCACACCAAACCTATATTAATTACAACACTGCTTGGCCAATGGCTCATACTTATTCCTAGCTAGCTCTTACATCTTAAATTACAACTTTTTCTATTCTATATTTTACCACAAGGCTTGTGGTTTACCAGTAAGGTTCTGATATCTTTCTCCTTCATCAGCTACATGGCTTTCCCCTGACTCCACTGTCTTTCTCACTGCATTCAGTTTAGTTAGCACACTGACTTTTATTCTGCCCTGCCATAGGCCAAAGCAGGTTCTTTATCAATCAATGGTAATAAAAAATATTTCCAGCATACAGAGGTGAATCCCACATTATATTATCAATGGGGAAAACGCTCATAAAAATATGGACAAATCCTCTTCTTTTAATACTTACATTTTCATAATTTTTCATATATAATCATGGTTACCATGAAGTTTTTGTTCATTTATATAATATAGTTGGATAATATTCATTCTCAATACCCACTGTAGTCCTCTTCTTCACTTCTATTCCTATGATATTCTGAAGTTGTTAATTTGATTGATGGTTTGCTTGTTTATGAGTTCCTTTAGGGTCAGGATAGTAGCTGAAGGGTTATTTACAGAAACATGGTCACCGTGTTCAAGGCTTCATTACTGAAGAACATCTCTCTCTACCAGCAAACATGGACTGTCAACATGTTCTTTTTCAGAGCAACTCATAGTTGCCGTGAGGTCAAGGGTAAAGACACCATGCTCTTCCTTTACAACGGGCTTGAATTTCTTTTAAAAAATCCAACTCTCTCAATTTTTCTGCCTGCCTTTTTTTTTGATGCTGGCAGTCCTTGTCAGGGATTATAGAGATGTGAGCAATTCTTTCTCTATATGTCAACTTCATCTAACTAAAAATAAACTACAATGGAAAATAATATTCAATCAATATTTAGAATATTATTATTATTATTAAAAATATAGATGGTGACCATTTGCATGTTCTTTTCTGATTAAGATTCAGGTAAATTCTGGGCACACATTGGTGTTTACTGCTTTAAGATAATTAGTCTGGAATAGCAATAATAGGGTAATGGAATTTATGACCAAAATAGTTACAATTAATCATATAAAATGAATACTGAAGGAAAAGTTTTGCATGCCAAATTTTTTTGAAGTATTTTGAGTAACTTTAATATCCTCATACTCCCAGATCATTTGGCCTGACTAGAAGCTATGTTGTGGGATGTGGACTTAAGAACTGGATGTTGAATGACAGACATAATATTATAATAAACCATAGCTTTGTCAACCAGGAAGGCTGCACCAGTAAAACTGAAGCAGTTCATGGTTCATACTTAATGGGGAAAGAAGAAACCTTGAAAATGTGATTGCCTGATGGTACATTGCAAATTTTATAGTAAGCTATCGTGTCTGGAATGGGAAATTCTTCTCAAAGCTACAACAGTGCTAAATGACAGAACCACCTGTTGGGAAGGTCATCAGCATTTCCTGCCCTCCAACTTCATCTACCATCTGATGAACTATTTTGTGCAAAAAATGAATCCTTAAAATCCTTTAAAAGTATAGGTTATTCCCATTGCACCGAACGGGGAAGTTTAAAGGTGGCTCTGTTCAAGACTGAACATCAGTTTTTACATCAGTCCCAGACTGAAGTACCTGCCTTGTGAAATAAACTATGGTAAAAAGCAGAAGTGTCATTGCTTGAGATGACATATGAGTTTTTGTAACATTTCATCTAAGAACTGGTAAAGCTCATGCTGAAGTAAATGAAAATGCATCCATACATAAATATCAAAGACTAATTCTCCCAGTGGTGCCTGGAAGTACAGAGCAATTTATTACAAGAGTGACGAATACAATTCCTTACAGACTTGAGCATGAGCTTTGCCAATTCTCAGAGTGTAAAGAAAATTCACATGACAACTCAGGGTTCTAAATTCATAGACTTAAGAAGGTGAAGAAGAAGGCTCATGAGAGTGGGTACTATCACAATCATGTAAACAATAATGATAATAGCTATGTAATAACAGTGCCGACTTGAGTAAACAATCTTCTTTAATGTTTTCCTCTGTCTTTCTTTGCACCCCAAAGTTTTCACTTCCTAACAATATTCCAATCAAACATTGCCATTCGTGTATCTAAACAAATATTTGTAAAGAGCTACTGGTGAAGGATCTTTACTAGCATATATTATACTATAGAACACATAATAAACATCCCTAATTTGAATTTAATAATTGAGTCACCACAAAAATTAACAAATTACTGTAACAATTGTATAGATGCTTAACCATAATGAGTTTTCTATCATTTAATCTTTAACCACATGATGAAGTTTATATTTAAAGTGAAAGTTCATGTTTTGTTATCATAGTGGAAGAAGTGTTATGAAGAAAATTTTCATTCTTTTAATTTTACATATAACTGAACAATAAATGCATCTTAAAAGTGTATTCCAATTCCTATATAATTAAGAGAAAATTGAAATATCCTTCTAGGACTTCAACATTTTTCTAAAAATGTATTTAAAAATGTCTCTGGAATCAAACTTTCTTTAAATGAAGAGACAATTATTTATGAAAACTGTTCTCTAATAATGGTGTTTCTACAGACTAATATCCATAGCAGCCATCAAAGTGTGATGGAGCCAGTCTTCCCAAATCTTGTTCCTGAGGAGGCTATGTATGGTCTGAAGGAGAGCTGACCTCCATGACCCATGCTGACACCCTGAACAAAGAATGTCCCTTTGAAAATTACTCAATCCTGATTCAGGAACTTGAGGTCAGGACGCTTCAGTTAACTACACTTTTCACTTTTGTTAAGCTCCTTGTTTGCTGCACTTACCACTGTAACTGCCAAAGAAGATGTGTGTGGGTTTTTGCTGTTGTTGTTGTGGGGTTTTTTTGTTTGTTTGTTTCATTTTGTTTGGCATTAGAAACTCCTTGCAGTTGGGGCTGCTCTGTGTTAACGGTTTTTCTCCAGCCTGTCACCAGCTGGCTCAATAAAGACTGTCAACTTTGGACACTAATTTTTTTTGAGTGGCCTTTGTACCTTTGACCAACAACTATAGGAATTGAAAAGCTGCAAGATTATAAAAACAAAGATAGAAGAAATATGAATATTATGATGGGGGAAAGAAAAGTTTAAGTAATAAGGAAAAACTCATTAACAATAAAAAACTACATTCTTCTTAATTTTGCTTTTTAAAGCTCAAATATCTCTCTGTGAGTATTTTCCATAAGATGGTATTCTAAAATGTAAAAACATATTGACAAATTATATCGTCTATTAAGTAAGCTTTGTATATAAATCCTTGTTAAATGTGACCCTTTTTTGATGAACAGTTTTGTATATTGTAGAGCTGTCAGAAGATACATTATAAGGATATATGCAGAGAATATGACAGCAACTGAATCTTTTTTCTTCCTGAAATGACAAAGAAAGAGAGGATGGATTAGATCAATCAATAGAAACTAGTACCTGAATCATGTGCTTATAACTGAATCAATATTTTTGGACCATGATGTCAAACAACGGTTCAAGTAGAGTGTGCAGTTTCTACTCCTGTCTACATGTCAGCATTGCATGTATTATTTATTAGCAGACTCAGTTGTTTGCTATAATAAGAAAATAGGTCAAATATATGATTTCTACAGAAACAAATTTCAGCCACTCCAAATGACAACTATTCCTGCAAAACTTCTCTTTGTGCTCACCTTGAGATTTTATTCCTCTCAAAATTGAGACAGAAAATTTCTAAAAATGGCTGAAGTGAAGACATTTAGGGAAAATTATCCCAGTGAGATTTACTTTTTCTGAATGTTTTAAAGCTTAACAGTGACACTATCAGACACCTTCAAGTAGCTGTTCACATAGTTTTCATTTCTATAATTCAGACAGTTCCATATGAAAATCTAAATAGTATCTCCTTTCAGGTCCAGTTTAAAAGTTACTTTACTCTTTTAATATCATATAGCCACAATGGCCAAAAGAATTACCTTCTTTAGTGTTGACATCAGGAAAATTTGTATTGTTTTTGTTCAATATGACTATACTATTGGTTACTGAATTGCTATATTAGATAATCCAGAGGAATAGCAGGTGGCAAGCGCATATGTACCTTTGCATGTACATGTCTCTGCTCCCCAAACACAGGAGTTTCAGTATACTTACACTGTATTTGTACTTATACTGCTGCCTCTTTAATACAGTTCTACAGCTGTAGTGACAAAACACTACAAATTGAAG
>JAQHUG010000463.1:645495-692078 GCA_028555095.1 Dicrostonyx torquatus | reverse complement strand
AGGAGCTCCTTTTGGGTATTGTAGTCTGTGTGTACCTTGGTCTTGGTCTCTTTAATAAATCCTTGTATCCCGTCACAACAAATACATATATTATTTCATAATTATAGTTTTTCTACTTTTATGAATTGTACTGTAGATATTTGTCTTTTCTGAAGGTCTTAAGTGACCGCATAAAAATGTCATTCAGCAGCTATCGGAGTCAAGACCCACAGTTTGAGAACCTATGAACTTAAGAGTTTGGTCATAGCATTCTTCCTCTCAGATAAAATATTCTTGCATAACTTTTACTTTAATGAAGTTTCCATTTATTAATAGCATCTTCTTTTCATAGAGCAAAATATTCACTGATACTGTTATCTTTAGAATCTCGGTAATACAAGTGCCATTTTAATATCTGCTGCTCTTTTCTAATGTTAACTATATTGTGAAGAAACCTAAAAGCAATATGGAAAAGCCACCCAAATTGACTGACTAGAAAGGAGCAGCCATTGCTTTCTACACAAGAAAAACGAATGGCAACAAATGAATGAGAGTCTGAGGCTGAGTGACCAACAAAGTAGAGTGGAACTCAGCCAGAAGGTGGTAGAGATGCTATAAACTGAGAGAAACTGGGTTATATAACTTAGATTAATTCCACATTTCTAACTTTGACACTGATACTTAGTGAGAAAACTTCTGATTATAACATTTTCACCAGCCTCTATGACCAGGAGAAAGTCACAGTTGCAACTATGTGTTCACTCTACAGTTTTCAGTGTATTTTAACCCAAGTTTGAGAGATGCCTTTAATTCATATGCGTACTCAGCTTCAGGGAGGAAATGCACATCATAGGCTTCCCCAATGTATAGACCTGAATTTGTTATATCTTGGTGCCATCTTGGGACTGTAGTCATTGTTACATCTCATCTTTTTGAAGTACGATTGATAAAAACTCAGGGTCAGAAATTGGAGTTCAACCTGAAGTTCTAAAAAGCAAAACAGCCAACCACTGGCTCTTACCTCTACCTGAAATCGCAAAACTGTCTCTTGCAATCTTAGAATGAGACTGTGTGAGAGCTGTCTCGCCCCATTTTTTGTTCCTCTCTAAGGCTGAGATTAAATGTGTGCATCACTGGGTTAAAAGTATGCACCACTGGATTTCTATGGCTACTGAGATTAAAGGTGTGTGTCTCCATAATCTAGTCTGTATGGCTGGCCAGTGGGACTGTTTTACTTTCAGATCTTCAGGCAGTCTTTACTTACTAAAATATAATTGAAATGCCACTACACCTTGGTTTAGGATCCATTAAATTCTGTATCTCCCCATCCATTAAGACCCATGATCATCCAGCATAGTTACATAAGAAGCTGTAAATTTGAAAGTGTGGCTAAACCCAACCTTTCAAATATGAATGAATATATTTCATGTACCACAAGAAACAGGTGTTCCAGTATAGGAGAGGGACCACACGTATGGCAAAAATAGCTTTTCCTATTACCTTCATGAACTTGAGAATTTGCCTACTGACCCAACACATGACACTTATGAAGCTATGACTAATTATCTCTGATGTTACTCATACAAAGCCCAAAGGGGCATCATTCTTTGTCCCATGCACTCAGGACTTCAGTCTGCACTGTCATTGACACTTGCCTCTATGAGGAAAGAGAACATAGGTTTTTCATATCCCATACCTTTAAACTATGGTTCTTATTGTGGCAACTGGGGTAACTCTTCTCTTTGGCTTGTTTCATTGTATTACAGTGAGCATTCCATTTACCATCACTTACTTCATTGAGCCTGAGGACAAATTTCTCTGTTGGCTGTGTCCCCATGTGTTTACTTTAACTACAGTTACATGTCAAGACAAACCTCGGAAGAGTCAGCTGTCCCAACAGCACACTTGACATCCACAGTGTCACAGATATCATTGGTACTCATTTCTTCTGTTCCTATGAAAAAAATTCCGCGGTAGCCTGTGCCTTTCTTATGAAGCCTACTTCTACAAGCTTCAGCATTTACTAAGGTTTGCTCTCTGTCACATCTTCCTTGTGGATCATATTCATTAAAAAGGTAAATCACATATATACAGAAACATAAAAAGGTAAATCACTACTTCACAAATGTCTGCAGTCAGATGGTGGATTCATTCATAGCCTGATAATGTTGGTTAGAGATGAAGAAATCACATTGAATAAGGGGACACATCTGTGCACAATAGTAAGCAAAGACAACACACTTATTAATAAACAAAACCAATATTCCTATACAAGCAATTTGACCCATACAAATACTCACAGCAAAATTTACTATAAACTCTATTTGATTAGTTTGGAAGAAACATTAAATAACTGCAAATCTGTAGACATCATTGCAGAACATCAAGGACATGCAAATAAAGGATCCATAACATCTTTACATGACCCCAATTATTCCTCAAGATTGGACCTCATACTAAAAGTAATTACAGTATACTTGAAAAGGAATTTAAAATAATGACCCGAAGGAAGCACATTGAAATGCAAAAGAATGCAAAAGCACTTCAGTGAAATGCAAAGTGACTATGTTGATGAGAAATTTAATAAAGAGAAATATTAAAATGAACCAACAAGAAATTTCAGAAATAATAAATTCAATTAATGAAATAAAAAGTGCATTTTGCAATTTCAACCAAAGACCAACTCAAGAAGAAAAAATATCATTCTCATTCTCTCTTTCACTTCTCTACCTTCTCTGTTGCAATAGCGGTGTGGGCTGTGTTCCCAGCACCTGAGAGGAATGCAGGCCCTTTTGTTCCCAGCACCTGGCTCCCTGCTACCTGTTGTAATTAAGGCGGGGGCTGTGTTCCTGGCACCTGAGAAAAATGTGGGCCCTTTTTCCCCAGCACCTGGTTCCTGGCCACGGCCAGTAGGCCACTAGTTTATGCCCGAAATGATTACACACAAACTGGATACATTTAACATACTGCCTGGCCCATTATCACTAGCCTCTTTGTGGCTAACTCTTACATCTTAAACTAACCCATTATAAAAGTCTGTATGTCACCACGAGGTGGTGACTTATCAGAAGATTCTAACCTGCATCCATCTTGGGCTGTAGGATCATGGAGTCTGACCACTTCCTGCTCTCTCACCACTTTCCATTCTGTCTGCGCCGCCCACCTAAGGGCTGTGTCCTCTCCTATAGGCCAGCCAGTCCTTTATTCAACCAATGAAAGTAACTCAAATGCAGAAAAACCCTCCTACACCACTTCTCTGTGTATAGGGCCGTCACAGGTGGATGAGTATGTTCATTTACAGGCCAGATGTCAATGTCAGATGTCTTCCCTGGCTACTTGTAGCATCTTATACTGGGGGCAGGTTCTCAACACACACAGATCTCACCAATCCCAAAAGATGGGGAGCCTAGGGATGGTCATGTAACCACAAATTATACACAGCAGTTTTGAAACAAGGAATTTCTTTGCAGTATTTTTAATTTAGGCGAGAAAAGCAAAGCAGCCACGCCTCTAGAGAAGTCTTACCTCTAGGCAACCAAGACTAGGCGACTGCAAACAAAACAAAACAAAACAACAAAAAACAACTAAGCCTCTCTTCTCTCATTTTATTTTCCCTTTAGTGCTGGGATTAAAGGCATATTACTCCCTAGGACTGGGATTAAATGTTTGAGCTGCCAGCCCCTGGATTTGTTTCTGCATTGATCTCATGTAACCCGGGGTAACCTTGAGCTCACAGATATCCATTTAACTCTGTTTTCCAAATTCTGGTATTAAAGGTATGTGTCATCTTTGCCTGCCTCTAGTCTTCAGGCAGGATTTATTTATCAAAATACAAAAAAATATATATATAACTACATTGCTGTGTCTAAATTCTTTTGCAAAATAAATTATTTACATATTACAGCCTCATTTCAGTTCTCAAGATATAGTCAGTATGCATAAGATTCTTGGGCAGAATAATGTGAACTGCATCTAGGTCAATTCCTGATAGAGTGTTATTCCCCCATGAAACACCTTAAGATATACCTTCACAATTACATTTCCATCAGCTTTCTGGTCTTCTACTCACTCACCTACAGAGTGGCAATTAACACATGATTATTATACTCTAGGGCTTCCCTAGATAAGAGGCCCAAACTCTTCCACAATTATCCCTTAATCTAATTTCAAAGGTCTATATGCATGGTTAGACATTCACAACAAAAGTACAATTTTCAAAAACAATTTTCTGTTATCAGTTACTTTGTCTTATTGCTAGATAAAAAAAAAAACCTAACAAGAACATCAACTTAGGGAGTAACGAGTTCATTTGTTGTTTGAGGGTGTAGTACATTATGAAAGAAAAGTTGGAACATCACAACAAGGTGCTTTGTCCCAATTTTTTCTGGGAGAGATGATGATGAATGCTAGCACTCAGCTTGAGTCTTTTCTAATATCAGCATCCTACATAAAAAGACCACCACACACAGACCTAGTGTCTTTGTTAGGATTCCTATTGAGTGAAAGACAGGATGGCCATGGCAACTGTTTTAAAGGAAAACATTTAATTAAGAATGACTTAGAGGTTCAGAGGTTTAATTCATTATTGTCACGGTGGGAAGCATAGCCACATGCAGGCAGAAATGGTATTGGAGAGGTAGACTTTTATATCTAAATTGGCAGGCAGCGAAAAGAGAGAAATAGTCACTGGAGCTGGCTTGAACAACTTAAACTTCTCTGCCTACCGCAATGACACACTTCTGTCAACAAGGCCATGCCTCCCCCAACAAGTACACACTTCTTGTACTTTCTGTCAGCCTATGGGGGCCATTTTGATTCAAAACAGCACACATAGAATTAGATCTCCAACGTTATTCTAAATTCCTTGTTACCATTTGTCAGGAGGGACGAATTGTACTCCGTTTTAAAATGACATTGTTTTACATATTGTTAATCCTAAATTCTCCATTCAATCTTAGAGCTGTTGAATGAATTTAATAAACCTAAAAAATCAGCATTCAAAATATTTGAATTTTATATATGAATGGCCAAATTTTGAAAAATAAAGCAAAAAAATATGTACTGACAACTATTAACACTAAAATCTGTAGGAATATATTTAAACAAGGGAGTGGAAGACTTCTTAGAAAAACATTCAATACATAAAAAATAAACAGGACAGGAAAGTAGAATAACATTTGACCTTCATGGAGTAGAAGAAAAATATTGTTAAAAGTCCATAGTACAAAACAATGATATACATATTTGTTTCAATGATGCTCAAAGTATCAGTGGTATTAATGAAAACATTGATGAAGTCTAGCATTTGTATACAACTATAGAGCATCCGGCAGCCACGGCAGTCTTGAGCAAAAATCTGGAATTATCTCAAGTCAGGACTTTAAATATACTGTGGTATAACATTGTGATAATGAATTTTCAGGTGAACGTATTTTCCAGACTTAAAAATTCCCTGAGATTTCAAAGAAAATTCTGTGAGTATAAATGATGTGTTATGGGGTCAGAGATCTCCAAACATTTCTCAGCAGGACAATAAACTATAAAATTATAATGCAGACTGTTGGAAGAGGCTAGCAACATGTACTGCCTATCAAGGGAAGTTTCAGGAAGCAAGAAAAATTACCCATGAGAGCTACTGTATGGGCAACAGAAAAGTCATAGGAGTCACAGTGGTACAGCAGTGGGGAACTAACATCAGACCAAACTTTGTCCCAGACACTGGACCTGAAAGTCAGGCAGTAATGTTTGCTAGAATTTGTTCATCACTTAGGTCTATCTTATTCTCAGAATTTTTTATGTCTTTCTTTTGAAATTAAAGTATTTATCACACATCTTACTCAGAAGTACAGAGTATATTGTTGGTTCATTTTGCTTTTGTCTCTCTTAGATCTCTTTGGTGAATTTGAACTTGAAATTCTGAGCTATGTTTGAATGAAATTTAATGAAATTGTGCATTTGCCATCCTAAGTTACAGCAGGATTATGAGGAACATATCAGGGTGTAATGTTATTTATTTAATGAGTTATCTTCAAAGTGATGGAGTGTAATCAAATAACCTCACATGTGTGCTATAATTTTGCAAGGTGCAATGGTTCTGTGGTTTCTTTTGTACAGGAATGTCTCTGGTAGAAGAGTGTGGAATTTTAAATGAGGATAACTGTTGATGTTCCTTAGGTTAATGAGGGTAAATCCTATGAGTGGGTTTATAAGGAATTGATTGTCTATCTTTTCACTGTGTTTCTTAATAAGCTGGTGAGAATAGTCACATACTCCTATCATTTAGTGCTTTCTTCCCCAGATAGTTAAAGAAACAAGGGCTACTAAGTCTAAAATAGCATTAAGCATTCTGAACTGAAATTAACCTTTTATTTGCACACATTCACTATCTCCTATACTGTATTGTAATTGCTACAGTCTGGCCAATACAGGAAGGATATGGAAAACAAACACAAAAGAATTCAAGTATTTTGATGGGGTTTGTTTCCTACCAATTTCAATATACTTAATGGAACATATAGGAGAAAATGTCATGAATATCTGAGACATGTATCTTCTATTCATTTGTTATACTAAAACTTTCTCCTAACACAGTTTCAGGAAAGGAATCTGTTGTAATTGGGGGCAGCTGTGCCCCGCTGAGGAGCAGGGCCGTTTTCCTGGCACCCGGCTCCCAGCCACTGGCTAGCTTACATTAAAAAAAAAAACACATGAAAACTGTATCCATTTAAATTATGCCTGGCCCATTATTATTAGCCTCTTCTTGGCTAACCCTCACATCTTAAACTAACCCATTCCTAATAGTCTGTGTGTCACCACCAGGTGGTGACTTATTGGAAGATTCTAATATGTATCCACCTTGGGCCAGAGCATCATGGCGTCTCCCACACTTCCTTTCTTCCCCAGTCTTCTGTTCTGTCTATTCTGCCCACCTAAGGGCTGCCCTATCAAAAAGCTAAGGCAGTTTTCTTTATTCAACCAATGAAAGCACAGAAGTAGAAAAGGACCCTCCTACACCAGGGATCTAAGCATCCATTAAGTATTGAAACAATAAGAGACATATTGCAGCTACTGTTTGTAATGTTATAATTTTGTTACCAATAAAAACAGAGTTAACAAGATAAGAAAGAATCAAAAGATAAAAGTAAATAAACTATGAGGTTAATTTTGTTTTTAAAATGTGGTTGCAATAAAAACTAAGATTTTTTTTCTTGTCCAGACACTTAAAAGAGAAAGGTATAAAAGATAAATGATAGTAGATTTGATCAGATAAAAGATATTTTTAGAGAGTGAAAACATGGTTTAAGAGATACGGTACCTATGTGCAAGCACAAGATCCTCGGTTCGGATCCCCAGCCTTCATGTAAACAGTCTGGCATGGTGGCCTGTGTCTGCAACACCAACGCTGAGAATTCAGAACTGAGATGAGCACTGGGAGTGGGCAGCACTGGCTTGTCATTCTAGCAGTGATGGTGGCCTGTGCCTGTAACACCAACCCTGAGCATACAGAACTGAGATGGTGGGAATGTGGAGGAGAGAGCATTGGCTTGTCACTCTAACAGTGAACACCAACAAAAGACTGACTCTAAAGTAAGAGACCAAGTCACAAAGACAACTGAAATATAGCCCACAGGTATACACAAATGCACAAATTTGCATATGCTACACATTCACGCATGATCAATTTTTAAAAAGTTCATACATTACTCAGATTTAAAATGAGAGTCTACAGAAGCAGTTGAGCAATTCACTATGAAAGATAAACATTACTTATCTTCCAGTATTGTCTTTGGGGTGGCATAATAGGTAATAGATCAGGAAAACTGTCAGTGTTTGCCTTTTCATTATCTGCCTACTTTCATGAAAATTATCCCAGGAAGTGCTTGTTGCAGAAATTGCTGTTCTGAGGTTTTATTTTAGAGTCCATAAAGTTTAGAATTACTATTTCAAAATATTTTAATTATAGCATGTTATAAATACACAAGCTACATTTTAAACAAACAGTTATAAACATGAAAGTTGACTTCAACAAGAAGCAAACACTTCACAAGTTTTGATACTTGAGGAAATTGTGTAACATGAAGGGCCTGCTCATTGGGGTTTCTGTCCTGCCCGGTATCCCACAGCCAGCAAGCCCCAAAGAAAATCACACAGAGGTCTCCATAAGATTACAAACTGATTGCCCCATTAGCTCAGGCTTCTTACTAGCTCTTATAACTTATATTAACCCATTGTTCTCACATATGTTAGCCACATGACCGGTACCTTTTCTCATCCAGACAGCTTACATTGTTGCCTCCTTGGTGGTCTGTGCAGGAATGCCAAGGGAGTTTTCTGCTTCCCAAATCTCCTGTTCTCCCCTTTACTTCCTGTCTGGTTTTCCCGCCTATACTCCCTGCCTGGCCAATCAGCATTTATTTAAAACATGATTGACAGAATACAGACAATTCTCCCACACCAAATTGTTAACTATGGATAGCAATGCGCTGATATTTTAATCCATGCCAATATAAATGTTTGATTACACACATAAGAATATTAAATCTCTTCATATGGGATTTCTCTCAGTGAATGAAGTTTAAGAAACCTGTATTAAATTTATATCCTTTTTGCCTAACAATCATCACAGAATTTTATTTAAATATCAAATTCTATTTAGTATGCTAATTTATAGAGAAATATTTTGTGTAAACTTTTGGCCATGGCAGTTAAATTTATTACCAATCAACATTAAAAAAAAGAAACACATGTATTTTCATTGTTTTTAAATTAAAAATTATTTTTTTTTGTTTGCAGTACCCATACCACCTCTGAATTAATTTAAAAATAATTGTTTTTATTAATAATGCATATTTCTTAATATTTGTAAATATACATATTAGACAAGTAAATTAATTGCAAAGGTCTGTGTTGAAATCATTACATTTTACCTCAAATACATGATTAAGACTTAATTAAAGTCAAATTTGTGGTTACAAATGATGTTTCAAAATAAATATTTACTTACATAAAGCATACTTTGAAAGGATATGTAAATTATAAAAAGTTGGAAATTTATTTTCCTATTCTTCGATACTACAGACACAGTATTATAAATACCCACTAAGATATAAAACTCTTGAAGCTTCTTTGAAGACCAGTTGAATGATGTTCATTTCACTATTCATATTTTTACATATTAACAACAGCTAAATTTAACTTGACAATATTTTCCTTTGAGTACACTTTTGTTCTGTAGTAGAAGCTACTTACATATTTTACGTGTAAACCTGTTTTTGATTATTCTTCTATAATATCTAAGCACGGTTTTTAAATTAAATATTTATAAACCACATTTCTTGCCCGACTTAATATTAAACTCTTATTATTTAGTAGAACTAAATTAACTTCATCTTTCAGACAGAAGATGAAACATAAATACTCAAACTGTTGGAAACATTGTCTTAAATCAAAGCTTCTCTTAAGTTCTTTAAGTTTCAATGATACACTTAATTACTCTACCGGTTTATATGGTTCTTAATTTCATGAACTCACTAAAGAACATCTGGCTTGCTATACTCAAATCATATTTTCATTTCTCATTTCTTCTGTGAAAAATTGATTTGATGGTGGCAGTCTTATTATCATGCTGATGGGCTCTTACTTTGTTATTGGATGCACAGATGGTGTGTAGGTAACGATGAATCACTCTTTTAAAATTTATATATCATGGCAACTAGATTGAGCTAACTTCAAGCATTGTAAATGAGGTCAGTTAGTATTTAAGATTTCCTCTAGTTCTTTTTTCTACTAACTTACTTTCTTGTAAACATTGCCGCCATTTTCTTTTGAAAGTCATTTATTTGGGGCTGCAGAGATGTCTCAATAGTTAAAGAATTCATTTTTCCCCCAACAGCATCCCTTCAAGTACTTTATAAAACTACACCATGGGCAATATTTTTATGTATTTTAAAATACTTAATGTAAAATGATATATTAGAAGACAATAGCTATTCTCTATAGCAAACTCTCTGATATTTCTTGTCATTATATAGATGCATAAACTCGCATTTAATTCTGATTCATCATTGTGATAGTCACTTGTTATAGTTGTAAATAAACATTTGAGAAAATCAGCTTAGATGAGGAGAGGTTCATTTTGGTTTCAGTCTTCCTTCAATGATACATTATCTTTTAAAGTCCTCAATTTCTCCCCCAAATGTCAACACACAGTAAATTTTTTTCAGTAATAGTAAAAACAATAATTCATTAAATATTGCAGTGAATGTTAAAAAACAAAATTGTATAAGGACTAATGTCCAAATATTTATATACTTATGTAACAACACTTATAAATACAGTAAGCTTCAAAGCAGATCAAATTACATCCAGGTATTTATATGACTCAGAAATAACCATATGATTTGTTTCTAATATTTATTAACCTAACCAAAAGTTGTTTCTGATTTATTTATACTTACTGTAAGTGTTGTTTTAATATATTTGACCTTGTATTCTTACTTCATGATCATAATTGTCTCTTTGTGATTTTTATCTAATAACTTGTTTGCATGACTAGAAATTAAATTGTATTCAATATTTGGTCAAATATAATCCAAATAAAGATGTTTCTGTGGTGATATCTTAAGAGATTGTCATAGAATCAGTGTGTTTTAAATCAAATTTATGCTTAATAATATGCATAAACATCTTTCTATCACTTGAGCCTTTAATCATGCCAGGAGGGGTACCCACTGTTTGACACTGAAATAACTTTTCCTTAGGTCTGTTAGTAACAAGTCACTGTTCATAAAACAATTCCTTTTCCTTAATTGTTCCATTTCTACATCATTTCTCCTAAATGCACCTTTCCCTGAAATCACTAGGTATTGGCAAATAACCTGGAATATGCCAACTCTTATCTCTGCTAAAATCTAATCTAAAAATTGATTCTGTAATTTCAGTTTGTACTTTCTGTAAAGCTAAGAGCATGTTTTCTATAAAGTGGCCTTAAATTTCCCCATTACTATTAACTGCAAGTTTTATATTATACTAATAATATAAAATGCTTTCCTTTCCATTTTATGAAATATGTGAATAAATCATGAAAAATATATATGTATTTGTGTGTGAATTTGAATACATGATGTGTTTGTTTAATGCTACTAAATTTATACCAAACTAATAATTTTAATGTTAATCATATATTGATGTAGGTACATATGTGCTCTCATATTTCTACATTTCCTAACATGCCTGAGTTTTAAAATAGTCAGAATTGGTTTTTAAATACAAGGAATAAAAGTTTATTTCTCTACAGTTATAGAGAGCAGGAAGTTCTGCATCAAGGTGCCAGAAAATTGGACCATTAGGGTTTGCATCTGGTGGGGACTGGTGTTCTCTAAGATTGTACCTCAGATTGATTATGTGTGTGTATGTACATATGTCTGTATGTGTTTGTGTGTGTATGAATGTACATGTGAGTTTATGTTTGTTCCTCAGATCACATGTAGAGGTCAGAGGGCAATTTATGGGAGTTGGTTTTCTGTTTCTATCATGTAGGGCTAGATATTCAAGTTCAGTTGGCCAGACTTGGTGCCAATTGCTTTTCCTTGCTGAGCTATCTTAGTGGCCCAGAATTACATTTTATGATGTGACCTTTTATACCAAAAGGCAGAAAGAAAAATGGGGGAAGGAAATAACTTGAGATGATTTGATGGTTCGTTGATACTTTTTAAATACTTAAGGGATTTCCAAAACATGTTATATAATGTATGTCAATGTATAGGTCACCATAGTTTGTGAAACAATGTAATACTTAGTAGAAGGTTTCAATATTGGAATGAAAATACATTTCTTAACAAACTGTCCAATTTTAGATAATTATTTAAATTATTTAATTATTTAAACATCACTTGAAATTGTGTATCTATTTTATAAAATGTAAAATTAATTTCTGCTCTACCCTATCATAAGTTTCCATGAAACATTACATGAAAACATTTTGTAGGAATGTGGGATGAAGCAATTCTCAAAAAAAGTAAAAATCAACTTAGTGGAGTAAAAGCATTGTACAAAGTAGGAAAAGAAAGGATACACTGGAAAAACCTCTCTCACAAAAAAATTATTTAGGTATATACCTAAAATATGGTATATAATTGTTTATGTGCCCATAAGTAATATAAAATATTTTTGAAGAGGCATATTGAATGAAGAATTACCCCATGAGAAAGGATGTGAGGATAATAAGAGTTGTGTAACAATTATGTGCAACCAAAACTTAGTTTAAAGATTCCTACCAACTTATGGATAGGAACATGAATGATTGCAAAGCAATGCAACAGAAGAACTTGTAGAGTGAGAAGGGGATATAAATAATTGCTATTATTTGAGATATATTTTATATAGATATGAAGATTACAGGTGTTGTGGGAGTGTTCTCCTGTATTTTGTATTATTATTATTATTGGTTGAATAAAGAGCTGCCTGGCTTATAGATAGGTCAGCCCTTAGGTGGGCGGAGTAGACAGAACGGAAGTTCTGAGGAGAAGAAGGAAAGTGAGTCAGACGCCATGAGGCTCCTGTTGGAGATGGAGATACCTTAGGACCGTCCGGTAAGTCACCCACCTCGTGGTGACATACAGACTTTTATAATGGGTTAGTTTAGATATGAGAGCTAGCCAAGAAAAGGCTAGTGATAATAAGCCAGGCAGAGTTAAAATGAATACTGTCCTCACGTGGTTATTTTGGGTGCAGGCAACCAGTGGCTGAGCGGGCCAGCAGCTGGGGGCTTGGGAGCCAGGCGGCTGGGGAACACAACACACACCTTCCCTCTATTTACAACAGTTGGCTGCCCAACGTGATTGGCTGACTCCACGTAAAACCTGAGGGGGCTTAAAAAGGAAATCTAGATACAAATATAAAGTTTAGCACAGCTGGCAGCTTGCCATAGCTCCTTTAAGAGAGATTTCCTGACTCATCAAAGCAACTCTTCAGAGCTGGTTTTGGAACGGGGCATAAAAGACCTATAAATAGGTCACACTGTTGTATGGATGTACGTAGGCTTGGAAAAAAAATATACAGAGGGTAATAAACAATGCCTTAATAAAAAAAAGGTAGAATCTTTGAAGAAACAGAGTATAGTTATAGATTAAAATAAATAAGAAAAATAAGCCATGTAAACATGGAAAATTCACGGAATGTCTGGATTATGTATTTTATTGTGTTTTCTTTAAATTTCTTGACTGTAAAGGAGCTAAATTCAGAAATACATCTCATTATATGGACTGCCAAGCTAAACCACCATATATGTTTTGAAGGTATTATGACTTCCAACTATGGGTCTAAGGACATGATGCTTCGGAAAGGTTCTTTTTTTGTTTTCACAGACAATAAGAACCCGTGGATTTCTTCTATACCAATCTGGTATGATAGACCACGCCCTCCTGAAAGGACACCATGAACAACATCAGAAAATTACTTCATTCAACTGCTGAGATGTACCTGCCACACAGGTTATACCATGAAAGAACTAATTAACATCGCCCCCATATAGCAGGAAGAAGTTTGGAGAGAGATAACTTCATCCATATTCACAAATATTGTTTATAAATGCTTTTTTTAAATTTTTTACATTTTAAGGGGGAGATGATATGGATATGAATAATTTGCATTGGTATAAATTTTGACTTATTGATACAAGTTTAAGATTAATTTTGTTATATGCATACATGTTTCTGATCTTGTATAAGATATTATGATTGTGTAGTTCATTTAAAAATGTAATGTATAATTAGGAAATATAGATTGTTAATACATAATCATCTATTATAATTTAGTTTGTAGTCATATTAGATTTTCTAAATATGCATTGTTATATTTTAGATAGGCATTCTTCATATCTTTCAAAGACTGCAGAATATGGCATTTAATTTTTTAATAACAAGGCTTTTCATGACAATGAGACACGTCTGCTTCTGACAGCACCAATCTGCTTCAAGAGGAAGATGGGCATCGAAGAGGCTCCTTATGGAGTTTGCTAGCCATTTGGGCAAGCAACTGCTCTTGCCTGGACTGCTTAAATGGACACAAAGAACCCACAGAAAGAGGACTGCTGAACTTGCCTAAAGGTGAGATGATCCTTTGGGGTTCCTGATTCGTAAGAGAGTCTGCGAGACATTTTGCAGGACACAAAAGAAAGTGACTGAACTGTCTTTGAATTTTCCTGCTTCATGGAAATGTCTGCTGGACGCTATGGGCCTATAGGCTGAAGATGGATGCCCCAACGGTAAAGAGGAACTTTGGGTGACTGTCCAGGCAGCGAGATGTCTCTGTCACTTGTAGAGTTTTAAAAGTTGCTTATTTCTTATTTACTTAGGTAATATTATATCCTTCTGGAGTCTTTGATGGAGTTGAAGAATGGATAGTTGTAGTTTTAGTTTTCCTTAGTTATGATAAAACATAAAATAGATCTAAATATGGTAACTGTAATTCTTACTTGATAACTGTTTTGTTATATGTAATTTTACTATGTTAAAATGAAAGCCTTTCTTTTTTGTTTAAACAGAAAAAGGGGAAATGATGTGGGAGTGTTCTCCTGTATTTTGTATTACTCTTATTGGTTGAATAAAGAGCTGCCTGGCTTATAAGATGGGTCAGCCCTTAGGTGGGCGGAGTAGACAGAAAGGAAGTTCTGGGAAGAGAGAAGGAAGTGAGCCAGATGCCACGAGCCACCTTTGCAGATGGATGCAGGTTAGACCTTTCCGGTACGTCACCATGTGGTGACTTACAGACTTTTATAATGGGTTAGTTTATGAGGTGAGGGCTAGCTTGGAAAAGGCTAGTGATAATAAGCCAGGCAGAGTTTAAATGAATACCTTCCTCACGTGGTAATTTCAGGTGCAGGCAACCAGTGGCTGAGCGGGCCAGGAGCTGGGGGCTTGGGAGCCAGGTGGCTGGGGAACACAACACGCACCTTCCCTCTATTTACAACATACAGGGATTAAATTAAACTTAAAATATTCTAGAGAATGCACATTGGTAAATAGTGGTTGAAATTTTATGAGACTAAGCAGGTATCTCTACACTTAAATCACGGTTACTAGTATCCTCTCTATTTTGTCTATTCTTTATTTTTTTCTGCTTACCTTGTTAAATCCCACAGTGAAATCATAACATAGTTTTCTGACATGGCTCTCGTAGTATCAAATATTAGATCCCATTGTTAGACACTGCTAAAGGAGATCATTTCTTCTCGTAGGTATTGACATTCCTTTTTCAGGAAACTGCACTATCTAACTAGCAAGACACAATAAATAACCCAAGTTATCATTAGGCAGAACATGTTACAAGTTATTTTCTGGGTAATTTCATACTGCCTGAATGTCTTACCCAGTGCTGGCTACCTGTTTGCTTTTGATGTTTCCTAGCAATATACATATATGCTCTCAATTGCCATACAAAAATAAATAAAGGTACTCAGAATAAGCTAAGGAAATACTAAAAAAGAACTCTTAGAGTTGCATTTAAAAAGAAACTTTGGTGGGGCAGTGGTGGTGCATGCCTTTAATCCCAGCACTGGGGAGACACAGGCAGGCAGATCTCTGTGAGTTTGAGGCCAACCTGATCTACAAGAATTAGTACCAGGACAGGCTTCAAACTACAGAGAAACCCTGTCTCAAAAAAAAAAAAAAGAAAGGAAGGAAGAAAAATGAAAATACAAGAAAAGAGACTTTGGAATATCAAAAATTGCCAAGACTGTACAAAACTATAATATTTGACCTTCGAAGTCAGATTACCTGCCTTTTGCTTTATATTATGTCTACAAGCCATTGGGGTCCAGGAGTAGAATACAGTAACAGATTAAAATGGTGCCCTAGGCTAATAGTTTCAAATGGTTGTGAAAGTTTAGGATGTGTGTCATTGGTGGAAGGGGTGTCCGCTGGTGGTGAAATTTAAAGTTTCGAACACCATCTCCAGTGTCTGTTGCTCTCTTCCTGCTGCCTGTGGATGAGGTATTAAAGCTCTCACTTACTTCTCCAGAACTATTTCTGCTTGTTTCACACCATGATGATCATGAACAAATGTTCTAAAATTGTAAGCAAGCCCAAAACTAAGAACTTTCTTTTGGAAGACTTAATTTGGTCGTGGTGTCTTGTCACAGTGACAGAAGAGCTATTAAGACATAATTTAGCACTGAACATAGAGACAAACTTACCTTCTTTCTCGCTGTCCTCTTTGTCATTTCTGTAACTCTGAGAGATGGAGGAGGATTCTCTCCAGGTCTATGAGCCTGAAGATGTAAGAATATAAGATGATTTCCCTTTCATGGTCTGAATTTTGATATACAATGATGTTTTCGATTTACTTGAAATCCACCAAATGTCAATGCCTTTGATCAACTAGAGTATCAAATGTTCACCACAATTTAAATCATTGGGACTCACATCTGTGATGTGTACGTATTAGGTACAAATAATTTCAAGTGGATTCTATGCTTGGCAGTTACATTCTTCTTTCCTTTAGATTCTGCTCCTTTCCAGAGCACAGTTGCAACAATGACAACTTGTACTCAGGTCCTCCTCTTTTGCAATACAGTCAAAACTCACTTTTCTAGAAATGCTTTCACTGACACACATTTGGCCATACAGTAAGGATATACTAAGGCAGATATTCTAAGCAAAGTTATCCTTGCAAGTTTCATGAAAATATATAACATTGGCAGCAGTCATCGTTCTTTAGGGCAGTGGTTCTTAACCTGTGGGTCAACATCCCTATGAGGATATACAAGGACCACATGTTAGAGATCCTTCATATTGGAGAATTTTGTTAGGATTCATAACAGTAAAAAAAATACAGTTATAAAGTGGCAACAAAATTTATTTTATAGTTTGAGGGTCACCAAGATGTGAGGAACAGTGTTAAGAGGTTTCAGCATTAAGAAGGTTGAGAATCACTGCTATAAAACCTCCACACATTATTTAGTTGGAAAAATAAAATAGTTTTCTTTCTATGTTTCTATGTAACACCACAATGAATGAGTATCTATCTATCTATCTATCTATCTATCTATCTATCTATCTATCTATCCATCTATCTATCTATCTATTGATCTACCTATCTTTCCAGATGTTATGTTAATAACTTACAATAGTACATCTCAGTGACAACTGCTAGGCAGGGAGAATGTAAGCCAAAAGGTACCATTTTTTAAAATCTCTTCACCTTTTTATTCATCATTTTCTAATTCTTATTATGTACCAATCACAGTTCCATTCCCTGATTTCTTCCTACTCCCTCCTCCCTGCCTTCCCTTCATCTACCCAATCCACTTCTCCTTCACCTCCATTCAGTTGCAGTAAGGCCGTCCATGGGAATCAACAAAGCTTGGCACATCAAAGTGCGGCAGGACCAAACTCCTACTTCTTACAGGAAGACTGAACAAGAATCCCACTGTAGAGAATGGCTCCAAAGAGCCAGATCATGCATCAGGGAAATGTCCTGGTCCAATGCCAGGGTCCCCACAAAAGACAAAATTACACAACCATCACCCAGATGCAGAGGGCCCAGGTCGGTTCCATGCCAGCTCCTTAGCCATGTCCATCCAATATCCATGATCTCCCTTAAACTCACATTAACTGTCTCTGTGCGTTCCCCCATCATGATCCTCACTCTCAGCCCCAGGCTCATAAAATCCCTCTACTCTCTACTTAGCTAGACTACTGGAACTTGGCCCAGTGTAGTTGACTATTGATCTCTGCATCTACCTCCATCAGGTTCTGAACAAAAGCTTCATGATGACAATTAGGGCAGTCACTGATCTGATTACAGAGGAAGGCCAAGTCAGGTACCATCTCTGCTCTTGCCAGGGGTCTTAGTAGGGGGTCATCCTTGTGAACTTCTAGGAGTTTCTTTGGCACCAGGTTTTACCCAAATTCCACAAAAAAAATCCTAATCTCTCATTATACAATTCCCCCATGCTCTTCCCTTTACTCCCTCCACCCCACCACAGTTTGCCCAGGACATCCCATCTATTTAGTCTTTCCAGGGAGATCCATGTATCACTCTCAGTGTCCTCCTTACCACCTAGCCTCTCTGGGACTGAGGATTATAGCCTGGTTATCTTTTGCTTTACATCTAATATCCACTTAAGAGTGAATATATACTTTGCTTGCATTTCTGGGTCTGGGTTACCTCACTCAGGATGACTTCTTCTGGTTTCATTAATTTGCTTGAAAATTTTATATTTTTTTTCTTTCTGCTGAGTAATACTCCATTGTATAGAGCATTTGCTTTATCCATTCTTCAGTTAAGGGACATCTAGGTTGTTTCCAGGTTCTGGCTATTGTGAATAATGCTGCTATCAACGTAATTTAGCAAGTGTCCTGGTGATGTGGTTGATAATCATTAACATTTATGCCCAAGAGTGATATTACTGGGTCTTGAGATAGATTGATTGCCAATTTTCTGAGAAATTGCCATACTGATTTCCAAAGTGACTGTACAAGTTTTTACTCCCACTGACAGTGGAGAAGTGTTCCCCTTGCTCCATGCCTTCTCTAGCATAATATGTCATTAGTGTTTTTATCTTGTCCATTTTGATGGGTATAACATCTCAGAGTCATTGACCTGCATTTCCCTGTTAGCTAAGGATGCTGAACACTTCCTTAAGTATATCTTGATCTTTTGAGATTCTTCTGTTGAGAATTCTCTGTTTAAGTCTGTATTTCATTTTTAAATGGGATTATTTGGTATTTTTGTGTATAGTTTCTTGAGTTCTTTATGTATTTTGAAGGTCAGTCCTCTGTCTGGGTGATTGGTGAAAATAATTTCCCATTCATTACATAAACCTCCATTTGTCTTATTGACAGTGTACTTTGGGGTCACTAATATATACTATCATATCATCTGCAAATAATGGCTTCTTGTTTTCCAATTTGTATCCCTTTTTGTCGAAGTCCGATGCCCCAACAAAAAACTACTTTTTCCTAACTGGGCCATTGTGTAGGCGCCAGAAATAATGAGACAGAGTTCACACAGCAATATCCAAAGGGAGTTTCAGGCTTCATTCATTCCTGAATATCCTTGCATTTAATATTCAAACACCTTTTATTCCCCCAGGTAAACCAAGTTAAACTCATTAATATTCTATTTCCAGGGGACAGGAGAGTACTGTCACACCTGCAACTCAGTCACCACGCAATCTACATAATAACAAAAGAGAAGGAACAGCACCTCCTGAGGCTTTTATTAGGTAGCCACAGCTTGTCTGGCAGGATGGTGACCACTTTGGAAACCAAGCATGGCCAGGGAACTTGGCTGTATATATCTTGTATGAAATATGAGCCTACAACCCTTTATTTTCTTTTATTGCCTTATTGCTCTAGTTAAAACAAACTAAAAAAAATTCATCTCATTCGATGCTGAAAACAATCTTTGACAATATCTAACACCCATTCATGATAAAAGCTCTGTAGAATACAGGGATATAAGAAACATACTTGTACATAATAAAAACAATATACAGCAAGTTGACAGCCAATGTCAAATTAAATGAAGAAAAGTTCCAAGCACCTCCACTAAAATCAGGGACAATACAAGGCTGTCCATATCTATAACACTTGGGGTTCTAGCTAGACCAAAGAGGACCATTTTAAGCAAAAATTATTTTGAAATGTAATTTATCTCAATCATATATGTACTGAAACATGATAATTTGTTGATGGTACTATTCCAGAATACATTTTTTTTTCTTGAAAATTTAATGAATTTATGTACCAAATTTTATATTCTGAATAATTTTATATTAATTGATAAATGATCAGGATTAGATGCATGGATTGATTGTTGCTATTAGTTATAAAATATTTTTTTTTGGTTTTTCGAGACAGGGTTTCTCTGTGGCTTTGGATCCTGTCCTGGAATTAGCTCTTGTAGGCCAAGCTGGTCTCGAACTCACAAAGACTCACCTGCCTCTGCCTCCCGAGTGCTGGGATTAAAGGTGTGTGCCACCACCGTCCAGATATAAAATAATTTTAACAAATATTTTTAAATAAAATGCAACAATACTTTCCTAGACTATCTAAACAGGTTATAAGTTATGTGCAACTATATTTTTTCTACTAGATATTTATGTTGCTATAGCCAATTATTTAGTTTCACAATAAATATATCTTTGTCAATGAAGGGTAGATAATTCAAAAGAGAAAGAATCAATAATAAAGATGACTCTTATTTTTGAGTGAATTAAAAGTATATAATATTTCAATGATATAAAGTTAAAATTTTATTTAGTGGATATAGGAAGGCAATCAAATAAATGTTAATTCTCATAACTGAAGTAATACAATAATACAAATATCCTGGGATAAATAGGAAGGATGCTTTAGAAAACAAGCATTGCTTCTAAATATTAAATTTGTAATAGGTATATGTATCTGGATAGAAGATTGACACTAAGAGTGTTGTTCTTTTTCGTACGGGTCCCCGGCAGCTTGCTGCGGTCCCGGCAGGTTCCCCAGCCATGTGGCGATGAGGCAGCTGGGGTAGCGGGGGCAATGGTTCCCAAACATGTTGTGGTGGTGGCAGTGGTGGGTGCATGGGACCAGACAGGTACCCAGGTAGAGTAAAGTTAAACATTTATTAAGTGGATTATGGAGGGGAAAGAGGGAAGGGAAGAAGAAGAGAAGATACAGAGAGAGAGAGAGAGAGAGAGAGAGAGAGAGAGAGAGAGAGAGAGAGGAGAGAAGAAGCACAGCTGCCTCTCTGGAGAGAAGGAAGAGAAAGAGGGGGGGAATGTCTGTGCTGCAGACAGGGAGAGAGTGGGCGTGGTTTGTCTCTTAAAGGGACAGAAATCATTACATTCCCACCTCTTCTTTATAATATAAAAACAGGTGCTTAGGCACCACAGGTCAAAGGAATTTGGGAGGCAGATTCTCAACACTGTTTCTGGCTTATTTGTGGACATCGTCTTTTTGAGGGGAGAACTAAGATGGTTGGGTGCTGACCACATTGTGGCATAGCTGGTCTCTTTGTTCCTGTCCGGTGTCTGTGGTATGTAAATGTCTCTTACACCTGTTTAAGGTATTGGCAGAATAAAGAACAAAGTTAAATTAAGGAAAGAAATAATTTTAAGACCAGGGAATTGAAGGGGGGCGTTTCTGACCTGTTTAAGTTGGATCCTTTAATTTAGCTCTCTGGAACTCACAAGAATTCTTTGTGTTTGTGAAAACAGAAGTTTTAGACACATGCATTGCATAAACAGTAGCATGTTTATGTCAGAATGACTGTGGCAGATACCTTTGTACAATGAAAAGTATTTTTAAGACTATGGAAGGCATCATGAGAGAGAAATTTGATCTGAAACTTGTTTAGTTAGGTTGTCTTTTTAAACTGACAAAGCCTCTCAGCTATCAGACTGCATCAGAGATCTTTGAGAAGGATAAAATTTTACTTGAGTTACTGATTAAAAAATAAGAGAGAACTTACTTGGTTGGTACCAAGAGCTACTCCTCAGTATTCTCCATGGTCGCTGAAGGTTGCATTTGCCTTTTGCTGTTTAGCGCAGGGCCTGCCAGGCTCCAGAAAATCCTGTGGGCTAAGAAATCTGGAGGAAGACAGGCCTACCTTGACCTGAACAGCTAGGCTGTCGATACCAGCGATTCTGTCCACATCAGGAGATCTTCAGCTTAGTTGAAGGGCAGCTTTGCCCAGGCCCAGTGGTGAAGTGAACTGTGGATGGATGTTGTTGTGTGCCCATCCTTCATCTGTCTTCTTTGGAGGAAATAGAGTGCTGTAGGAGCCAACCTGTCTCTTTTTGTCATGAAAAGTTGTTTTTCTTTTTAATGCAATATTCTCCAGATTTCTGAGAAGTTGAGGGTTATCCATTAGTTATAACTACAGTTTAGAATCTGCCTGGAGAGCTGGGTCTGAGCTTTACTGCGCTGGCTCTCAACTTAACAGGTAAGATTTACACTCGTAAAATGATAGAAAGAAGAAAATACTGCTTGCAATAGAAGGTTAATTGCAGAACTAACAATAGTAGAGAAGAGTTTAAAACATTTTCTAAGACAGTTAAAAGTACATACTAGTTTAAAACATGAGACTTATTGTTTTTGTAGTCTGAAATGAGATACAATGAACAATTAAAATGTTAAGTATAAGTGCATTTAAGTTACATGGTTGATCACACATACACAGAGAGTGAACAGGAATTGGATGAAGTGGATGCTTTGGTGCATGCCACTGTATAAAACACACATGCAATAGAGTCAGCAAGAGGAATTTAGAGACAAAAACACAAGTAAACTGGGGGACAAGACAGGATATACTTCAGTAGAGATGGGAGAACCTGGTCACCTGACCTCAGTTAAGATGGTGGTAAGGTCACCTGACCTCAGTTAAGATGGTGGTGAGGTCACATGACCTCAGTCAAATTGGCAGAAGTCACATGTTGTATGGAAAAGCCATAATTTTTGAGCTGCAGGGATTTTAAGCTTAATAATAAGAGAGATCTAGAGGCATGATCCACCCTGTTGTTGAGCTGCAATGCCACAAGCCACAGAGGGGATCAAAAGGCTGGAACTGAAAAAAGCCGCACCATGCCACAAGCCATGGCTGCAATTGGAAAAGAAAAAAAAAAGCTCCCTACCCAACAGCTAAAATGTGTAACCCTTCTGACACCACAAGGCCTATAACTGGGAGGTCTCCCCCTATAGGCGGGGTGTAAATACTGGTGTGAACACCCAGGACCCGAGAGAGGGTGTCCCCTGACTCCCAAGTTGGGTGCTATAGCCTGACTGGATTTGGTAAAATCCAGAGAGGCCAGAGGCTGCTCCAAGTGGCCTTTTACAGTGAGGGAAAAAAAGAAAAGAAATGAAAAAAAAGAGAGAAAGAAGGATCTGAGGGACCCTGGGCCCTCAGTCACAAGAGGATTGGCCCTGGGCCATTCCAAACACAATTAAAGCTGAGAGAAGCAATCAACAGGTGAATGGCAGCAAAAAGAACAACTGTAGCCTTGAAGACCCAGGTTGGGGGCAGTCCCTCCACCTCTAAGAACTCCGAGGGTTGCCCACAGCTCAACCGGTCAATTCCTCAGGTGCAAAGAAACAGTTACGTTGACTGGAATGCGAACACTCACCATTGGATGAAAGGTGTGGGTTCTTCTGGAGATGATCCCCTGTTGCAGTTCTGTTTTCAGCGTTCTCCTGGGGCCTGGGACGGGAAGACTATCCGAGTCACGGCACCAAATGTTGTTCTTTTGGTGCAGGTCCCTGGCAGCTTGCTGCAGGTCTCTGCGGGTTCCCCAGCCATGTGGAGGCGGGCAGCCATGGCCCCAATGGTCCCCAGAGTCATGCTGCGGTGGTGGCAGCAGCAGGTGCATGAGACCAGACAGGTACCCAGGTAGAGTAAAGTTAAACATTTATTAGGTGGATTATGGAAGGGAAAGAGAGAAGGGAAGAAGAGGAGATACAGAGAGAGAGGGGTGGGGGGAGAGAAAGAGGGGAGAGAAGAAGCACAGCTGCCTCTTCGGAGAGAAGGAATAGAAAAGGAAACGAGGGTCTGCGACTGCAGGCAGGAAAGGAGTAGGCTAAATTATCTGCTCCAGATGGCTGTGTACAGATCTCCAAGTGAAAGATATGAGACATTCCTATGAACCTCAGAGCTGAGAAGGCAGATCCAACACATCAAGAAATTCAACAAAACAGTCAGTTGATGGAGCTACGGAGTTTATTGGTGCTCAGAAAGTTTGAGAACACGGTTTCATAGCTCACAGTCTGGCATTATTTTAGGTAAGGTCTACTTAGATGCATGAAGGTGTAAAAGAACTGAGTTATTGACAGGAAAATAATGTGTAGAATAATAATGAAAGTTCCAGCCTTTACATTTGAGATTAAAACTTAAAGAAAAAAAAATAAATCCAAATCTTAAAACAAGGACCATAGGTCAAAACAATTTTAGACTACACATGGAATGTTTCATATTATGTTCTGGGAAATAATTTTCTTCTAATTAAATCAAATAAATTTTAAAAATAATTTCAGATACAAATGACTCACATTTGGCTGGGTAAAGATTAGCAATATGTGAAAAAAGCAATACACAAAAGTGAGATGCAGTATATCAAATGATTTCATATCATTCTTTAGATTTCCTGTTCTTTGATTTGCTGATTAATTTTTGTGAAAAATCTGTATCTAAGAAACAACTATGTAATTATTGCTCAATTCTTTAAAATTCCCAGAATAATATTGTTCACAGAAAATATGTTTATTAGCTTTTATATGTCAACTACATTGTAAATTTAAACAAAATAGTGCTTAATTTCTGTTTGTTGCCACATGATGTGGCACATAAATATATTTACAATGTTTATACGCATAATTACATATTGGTCTTCATTTGAGAACAGGTTCCAAAGCCATTTCTCAGTCTTTCACATTAATAATTTTAAGTGAAAATTAATGGTTCTGGTAAAGTTTTAGAGACATTATTTGAGTTTAAAATTTTTCTCAGTATTTATTCATAAAATTTAGGTTACTTATTTTTGAGACAGGGTTTCTCTGTTTTGTTTCGGAGCCAGTCTTGTCACTAGCTCTTGTAGACCAGGCTGGCCTCAAACTCACAGAGATCTGCCTGCCTCTGCCTCCCAAGTCCTGGGATAAAAGGTGTGTGCCACCACCACCCGGCTAGGTTATCTTTTAATTTCTGGTATTTGTCACCTTTAATTAACTTCCAATTCCAAACATGTACACCTGATCAAGAAGCTATTAACAGTAACAAAAATTTGTTAGGAGTTTATTGATATTACATACATAGTTTATATATAATAATCTCCTATAACTGTTAATTCACCTTATTGTTTCCATTTATTACAAGACAATGCAATGCCAATTAAATGGTATAGTAATGCTGAGTTATGCTCAGCTACATAGTAGCATATATATTAGTTTCTATAATATTTGTGTATTGTATTAGGCTTGAAACCACACACTAAAGAGAGATGTGGCTTGAATTCAGTTTGCCAGTATTCTACTGAGTATTTTTGCATCAAGGTTAATGAGAGAAAATGTTCTATGACTTTCTTATTTGAGTCTTTTTGTAGTTTGAGTATCAGTGTGACTGTAGCCTCGTAAAAAGAGTTTGAAAATTGTCTTTCTGTTTTTATTGTGTGGAACAATTTGAGGAGTATTGGTATTAGTTCTTTGAAAATCTTGTAGAATTGTGTGCTGAAACCATCTGGTAATGACTCATTTTTTTTTGGGGGGGGAGACTTTTGATGACCTTTTCTATTTCCTTAGTCTTATAGGTCTATCTCATTTGCTTATATCATCTTGATTTAATTTTGTAAGTAATACTCATACAGAAAATTGTTCATTTCCATTAAGTTTTTCAATTTTGTAGAATACAGGTATTTAATGATTCTCTGGATATCCTTGGTGCCTGTTGTTTGTCCCCCTTTTCATTTCTAGTTTTGCTAATTTGTATATTCTTTCTCTACCTTTTGGTTAGTTTGGATAAAAGTCTATCTATTTTGTTGATTTTATCAAAGAACCATCTCTCTGTCTCATTAATTCTTTGTATTGTTTTCTTTGTTTCTATTTATTGATTTTATCCCTCAATTTGATTATTTTTGTTGCCTAGTCCTCCTTGTTGAGTTTGCTTCTTTTTGTTCTAGAGCTTTCAGGTATTCTGTTAACTCACTAGTGTAGTAATTTTTCAGTGTCTTGATGTAGACTTTCAATGTTGAGAACCTTTCTCTTAACACTGATTTCATTGTTTCCTATAAATTTGGATATGTTTTGTGTTCATATTTGTTGAATTTTAGAAAGTCTTCAATTTCTTTATTTTTTTTCCTTGACCCATTGATGATTTAGGTGAGCAAATGTTCAATTTCCATGTGTTTTGGACATTCTGAAATTAGTTTTGCTGTTGAATTCTAACTTTAAGCCATAGTGATCTGATAAGATACATGAGGTTATTTCAATATGTTTATATCTGTTTTGGTTTGTTTTAATACCAAGTATATGGTCAATTTTAGAGAAGATTCCATATGTTGCTGAGAAGAAGGTATGCTCTTATATGTTTGGAGGGAATGTCCTATAGCTAGATGTCTGTTAAGATCATTTGAGTCATAACATTTGTTCTTTACCTTATTTCTCTGTGAAATTTTTGTCTGGCAAACCTGACCAGTGGTGAGAGTAGTTGCTGAAGTCTCCAACTATTAGTGTGTGTGACTTAATGTGGGATTTAAGCTTTAGTAATATTTCTTTTACATTTGAGAATGCCCTTGGACATCTATATGCTTGTTTATAAAGTGTGAACCTTATTTGAAGAATATGTACTTGGTTTTATTACACATATATTAAATTGCTCTGTGTATCTACTGAATATGAGTTATCGGTATTTGTGTCACCTGAACTCACACGTAGGTTATATATGATGCCGTGTTTCATCTCTTGCTCTTTGCCTTATATCCCTGAGAAACATTCTCTCACTGAACTGGAGTGATACCAATTTAACTAGGGCCAGTTGGCCAGTGAGCTTTTGGAATCCACATGTTCCTGTCCTGCAATTCTTGAGGTTTCAGGATAAATTGAGCCAACTCTGGTTATATGCTTCAGTTCTGAGGATTTGAACTCAGGTTCTTATGCCTGAGTTCATGGGAACACGCATGCTATCTTTCCCATATATTCTATATTGTGATCATAATATTTTGGCAAGAATTGTCAAACTATTTCCATCTCTGTTTTCAGTATTAAAGGACTAAATTCTTATTTTATGTGAAAATAAAAAGTTATATAGGTACTCAGGACATTTACATATAAAACTGGACATTCCACATTATAAAGTACTGCAAAACTTCTAAATCTAGCCAATCTATAATTTCTAATTCATCTTTGGTTTTGGCTTTATCTTTTCAGAGTGAAGTAACTGTTTCTGTTAGTTATGTAAAATCTTAAATTTATATTGATATTAGCTTTCATAGCTCAACTTTATTTTATCTAGTTTTGAATTTGTGGAAATAATTTAATATTAAAGATGAAGCCAATCTTATAACTGAATAATTTATCTTCACTTACTGCTCTGTTATTTCAAAATACCAAGAGACATCAACAATATTCTAGAAGACCAAATGTATTACTGCTATTTGTAACTCTTAAAATTTTAGATGATGCTCCTTGAGTTGAAATGATGTTAAGAAACACACAGTCCTAAATATCAAATTCCATATCAGGGCAACATAGTAAACATAGCTCAGATAATCTATAACTTATGTTCTATAGGTATTATATTCTGATATTTGGAGTTATACTGCAATAACTTTGAACTCTCTCAGTCTTATTTCAAGTATTTAGTAATCTAATAACATTTCAAATTTTTTGGCCCTCTACACTGTTATTAAATTTAAAAGCTCAGCATTTAAAGCAGCTAAATAATATATTGAATAATATTCACATAACTATTGAAAAATGTATACGAAAATGTTTTCTAAATTATAGTCACAACATGAAAATTAATAGAAATTGTGCCTTTATATATATTGTTGAAAATATTTTCATATGCACTGGAAATATATGATCATTTTAATATTTGATTATGGCATTTGAAATGAAAATATTAAAATAGGTAAATGTATAAATGTTACAGTAGATTAGCATCACTAGTCCCCCACTTGTTAAGTGTACTCAAAGTTTCATTTTGAAAATACTTTATTTTGCAATTTACATTTGAATAATTATAAATTATACAGTTTTGAAGTTATGTTAAACTAAATAGTTTTGAAGGAATTTTAGGAGCTCGAGTGATGGATTAGTACTCCACGCTGTTTTTTTTCAAGGACGCAGTCTTAGTTTTCAGCAGTCACAGAGGGGTGCTATAGTGACCTCTGAACGCAGGTCTAGTGATCTGCAATGTCTCTGGCCTCTGCATCTGCCAGCACTCATTTGTTCATAGGACTTACCTAACATGACAAAGCCCTTTGTTTCAATTTTTAGTATCACACACACACACACACACACACACACACACACACATACACACACGTATCATTATCTCTTAACAGTGATATATAAATGGAAATATTGCTAACAATTTTAAACTTAAAATCTTCAAAACTGCCTTAGTAGAACTGATGAGAAATTAATTTAGGAAGGTAAATTTTTTTAGTCTAAGGTGAGAAGACAAAGAGAGTATATTCTTTTTTATCTATTATATTAAGACTGTGGTCAGTAAGTAGAATCTGTGCATTGGACCAAGAAAGAAAACAAAGAGGCACAGATTTAGGTAAGAAGAAAAATATTTCCATTCAGAAATGCTAAGCTTATTATTTTTATTAGATATTAAGTTCGGGTGTTATGTATTAAGCAGTTGGAATGTCTCAAAGAAAGTCACTGGAATTCCAATAAAGCCATGGGAGTTACCAGTGCATAGAAAATGTATTAAAGTGAATAGTAAAGCAAGCAAGAAAATTGTTTTGAACAGAAGACAGGACACATAATAAGAAGGAATACTTTTTTTTCTAAAGATGCCCATGAGAAGCCTATTCTTTAATGAAATGACTTGGATTTCATTTGTTATAATTAAATCAGGGTTTTTGCTAGCTTTTTTTCACTATGATAAATACCTGCAAAAATCAATTTAAAGGATGAGAAATACATTTAGGTTGTTTAGCACTATAAAATGGAGAAGAAACAAACAGGTAAAAAGGGAGAGAAAGGGATAGAGAATAGAGCTAGAATGAGACCAGGGGGAGGATATATTCCCTGAAGACATGCCTTTGGGCCTTCACTGCCTTTAAAAAGGTCCCGTCTATTGAGTTTTTGTCACTTCATCAAAAGCCCATGAATTATGAATCTACCATTGGATTACTCCACTGATGCGGTCAGAGCCTCCATGACCCACTCATTATCTAGTGTCTACTTCGATTATTGATATACAGAGGATCAAGCCTTTAGTAGATGAAGTTTTGAGGAGTCAATTCTGCTGCGCTTCATGAGGGCAGTGTCAGTGAAGTTCTGGGAGACAAAAACATTCTAAACTACAAATAATTAGTGTAAGGTAATGTTGAACAAATAAATCTAGACTGCTGTTTTTGAAGGTATGGGGAGGAAGTACATTTGATGTTAAAAATAAAAAAAAAGGATCATGTCCTCTGTAGAAGGATCTATAATAATGTTTAAAATATCCTATCCTGAGACAAAGGTGGTAAAGATAAGAAAAATAAAGTAAATTAAAATGGTTATGAATCTAGAGCTCTCATCCTAAACTGGATTACGTCCTGTTGTCCTAATTTCAAAAAATATGGTGTTGTTGATAATGCAGAACATAGGTCATAAGCAACGACATAAATACTCTTTGCTTAAGAATGGAATTTTTAACATCTGAAGACATGAAACATCCAAATTTAGCTTTTAATGAAAGAACTGCAAGATTTTCAACCCTTTTTAAATTTTTTTCTTATTTTTGTCCCTTGAGATACATAGTATTTACCAAAAACTGAGCATGTGTTCCATGATATTCTACATAAGACAAAGAGGTTGCACTCATGAAATCTTAACCATATGATTTTATAAGCAGAAACTTAAGGAAAACATCACTTAACATACTGGTGTAGGTAGGAGAAGTCTACCAAGGCCTAATCTGAGAAAAAGAGCTTGATGCTATTAATGGCTGGAGAAAGAGAAACAATCTTCTCCAGGGATCAAGTGCTTGACTGACCATCTAATTAAAAGTAGTCTGTCCTAAACACATGTACATACATAAATTCATTAACTCTTCTTTAAATATGCAATTTAAGAAAGCAGGGGACGTGGAGTAAATGGATGGAAAGGAATGATATAAATGCAATTTTCATGCTTGAAATTCTAAAAAAAATTTTTTTATTTACAGAAATAAAGACATTTATCTGAAATCTGATAATATTTCAAACCACCCATTCAGGCTCCTGTTATAGCAACTTGATTATCAATTGACAGGCTAATAGCAAAAAAAAATGAGTTATTTACTTTTATCCATTGGTAAATGTAACAGTGGATTCATAGTTTAAGGAAATCATGAGAAGTGGTGATAATGTAAATTATAGTCTACTTGATAGAGTTAGGTTACTAGGAACACACAGGAATTCTGTGTGTTGTTCCTGGGCCTCTTCCCTATTTTCTCTACTTTCCCATGACCCCTGTTCCTCTTCCTCTTCTTTCTGTTCCTTTTCTCACTCTTCCATATTGTATCTTTATCATGTCTTTTTCTGACTCTACCTCTATCTAGCTCTTCCATCCCAGGATGGTATGATGTAAACAGACTTCCTTAGTGTTGGGTGCTCCTGAATCCCAGGCTCAGCACTCCCTTAAGGCTCAGAACAGGCCTTCAACAAGTGAAAACTAGCTTGGAAGTGGGATCTGAGGATTGGAAAATACTGACTGACTCAGTCATGTTTCTCCTGCATGTTTCTTTATTCCAGGGGGAAAGATGAAAGAAGGGAGAAGAAGAAGCATAAGTATGTGAATACATAAGGCATAAGGGTAAGGTATAAGGGCTCATCTCCACAAAGCTTTCAGTTTACATAGGCATACAGACAAGGCAGCAATCCCATAGGCAGCAGCCATAGCATCAAGCATGAATTTTCACAGAGTCACAAGAAACCTGTAGATCTTGTAAGGAGGATGTTACATAAAGAAACCCTGTCTTGAAAAAACCAGTAACAACAATAATAATAATGAATAAATTTTAACATCAGAAGATACTATTTAAAAAACAATAAGGTAGATTGGAAAATGATTTATTGACATATTTATTTTCCATGGTGCAAGAGTTAGGCCAGATCAAAAAGCCTGGTAAGTGGACGCTTTGTCATGGGGCTGTACTGTGTGCTGGGCAGTATTTTAGCAGGCTAGGTGTTTAAAGGATAAACTCAAGACTTGGGGAGCTTTTTAGATTCTTTTTTATTCCAAGAACATTGCTAGGAATACTTGTGTGTCCATAGGGGGCATGAAAAGTAAAGATGAAATGAAAGATGATATTTTGTAATACTACAAAGAATATGAGAGAAACACGTCAATGACCTAAATTGGCAGACTAATGAATTCATGTAAACGGATGTTTCTCTCCTGGCTAAGTCTGCAGCCATCAGTCCAAAAGAAAGATACAGAGGATTATATTAGCTATAAACTGTTTGGCCTATTAGCTCAAGCTTATTATTAACTAGGTCTTACACCTTAAATTGATCCATAATTCTTGTCTATGTTTAGCCACATGACTTGGTACCTTTTCTCAATGAGACATTCTTCATCTTGCATCTGGCTGGTTTACTAAGTCTCTGCCTTTTTTCCCAGAATTCTCCTAATCTGGTTGCCCGATCTGTATTTTTTGCCTGGCTACTGGACAATCATCATTTTATTACACAAATAGGACTGACAAATATTTACAGGGTACAAGAACATTATTCCACAGCAAGTTTCTATTTGACACAGGACATAACTACAGTTCAAAAAAGCAAGGTTTGCCAGAAAAGAAACATAGTTGAATTATAAATACAGAGCACATTGGTGAGAGAAAATATACTAGAAAAAGGCTGTGAAGATCTGAGTGTCTGAGAATGAACTCAAAGAATTCATAGGATATTGGCTTCTTTAGGTCAGGGTTATGCTACAGTTTATGATCAAAATTACTGTTTCTCATTTTTCCTTTTAAATCTGTATGTTATAAAAAAATACGGTGAAATGTTAAATTAGTATTGTCCATATAAAACAATGCGACAACTATCTTATATTTTGAGAATAATCCTCTGATACCTCCATATATCAGTTATTAATGAAAATTACAAAATAATATATGATAAAACCACAAAGAAATTGGAACATTTACATAACATCCACGGACAAATCAGCACGAGAAGGGTAGGGAAAAGTGTAGGGAAGTTTGTTTTTGAATTTACTAATGTGTGTGTGTGTGTGTGTGTGTGTGTGTGTGAGAGAGAGAGAGAGAGAGAGAGAGAGAGTGAGAGAGAGAGAGATGGATGTTCTTCTGTATATTGCAAATATGTGTTACTTTTATTGGTTGATGAATAAAACTGCTTTGGCCTATGGCTGGGCAGAATATAGCGAGGTAAGAAATACAAGCAGAGATACAGGAAGAAATAAGGCAGATTCAAAAAATATGTCAGTGAGATACCAAGAATGCAAGACGTAGAAAATGAAGAAATACCTCAACCATGTGGTGATACATAGATATATAGAAATGGTTTAATTTAAATGTAAGAGCTAGCTATGAATAGGTATGAGCCATCAGCGGAAAATTATAAATATTAAGCCTCAGAATGGTTATTTGGAAATTGTCAGGCAGGAAAGAAACATCTGATTACGTGCGTGTGTGTGTGTTTCATAACCTGTGTAAAAACAAGATGACAACTTGAGGAAAAGACTCCTTTCACTGTGCCATGTAGGTCATTCATTGATCAGTCTTTTCTGGTCACATTTGTTTACAATCTGACTCTAGGTGCATTTACAAGAAGAGACGCCTGGCTGGACCAACCATTTTAATTCAGCATTGGAAAAATGATAAGATTGCAGGAGAGAGAAGAAATATGAACATTTCTTAGATATATGTATTTTTGATATATACATATTCAAATATTTAATCTATGAGGAAAAGGTTTGACAACATCTAATACATGTCAATTTAAAAAATATAAGGCTTACATGTTCAATTATTAAGCATACCGTAATTTTATAGTTTTTTTAAATCATAAAGCCATGCATTTCTTTCCTAAAAAAAGACAATCCACTTTTTCAGGTATATATAATCTCTAAGGGGTAATTCTTTAGGTAATTGAGGCACTCTAATGATGTATATAGTTATTAAGTATTACAGTATGCACTAGAGAGACTGTTTTTCCTGAAAGTATCAATTCTGCATTCCTAGTGGCACAGTCTGAAATGACATATAAAACAGTAAAAATGAGCTTTTTAAGTTAAAACTATGTATAAAATCTACCCAGGGACACGAGTCCCACTCACTGAAATCCTTATTTACAGTTCCTAAGTTATATTGGAGGAATTTGCATTTTAACAGTCAAACAGATGTTTAAAATAAAATTGTAATAAATTCTTTTTAATTAACAGTGGTTGTGCTCTGGACTGATTTTCTGTCTCAGAGGTAGGCAAACTGAAGTTCACAAAGTGCATTTCGGTTCTTGGCACTGATTTTTTTAGCAAGTTTTGTGTGGTGTATTACTTTGAGGTACCTATTCACAAAGCTTTCAACTACATACATTTACATAATCTGGTTCCTTTTGTTTACAATCACAAAAGTGCAAATTTAAAATAGAATTCAAATTGAGGACAAGTACATTCTATCTGTGTCTTCTCAAAGTGTAGTCACAACTAATAAATTTATCCATAGACTGAAGCAAACAGCTCTTCATCAAAATGCTGCTTTGGGTGAAGCCATAACTATCCTGTCTAATTAAAACTGATCAAGGTTTAGGTAGGTCATTGAGCACTATTCATAACTACTGGGTTGGCCTAACACCTGTAGTGTGTAAAAAACTGACCGGAGGGGGAGGGCCTTGGGCTTTCCACAGGGCAGGGTATCCTGCTCCATCTTAAGGAAGCAGGGGGAGGGTGGTGAGGTAGTGGGGGAGCGGGAGGGCCTGGGACAAGGGGAGTAAATGTAAATTTTTCTTTTAACAATAAAAAAAGAAAAAAAAACCCAAAAAAAAACAAATCACACTGAAGAGCAGGTTTGGTGACAAAACCCTTACAGCTGCCCAGCACCAAACAATAGCTTTAATTGCCAGTATAACCCACAATTAACACAGGGTTCCATCAGTGTCGAATGCTTTCTTGCCTAAACTCTACCCAGAGGGGTGCATCTATGCTTGCTTGCACCACTATATACTAACTCAATGTCTGGGGTGTTTATTTTATTGTCATTGTTGAGGACAAGTCATACAAAGGGAAATAGATGGCAATTTTAAGATCCTATAGTTGGAAGCTGAGCAGTGGTGGCTCACGCCTTTAATCCCAACACTCAGAAGGCAGAAAAAGGTGGATCTTTCTCAGTTCAAGGCCAGCCTGGTCTACAAGAGCTAGTTCTAGGACAGGCAGGGCTGTTACACAGAGAAATCTTGTCTCAACAAAACAAAACAAACAAACAAAATTGTACAGTTGGTATCTTTCTCCAGTTCATATTTATAACAATTTTGAGTTTGTTAAATATACCAAAATATATTTTAACTCTCAGAAAAAAAAAGTCTACAGAAATACTCTCAGCTTTATCTATAATATAGATAGACACTATCTATATTTTCCTGTAAAAATAGATTGAAGAACTTTTTCTCACATGCAGATTTTTTAACCTGCACCTCCAATTAGTGATGCCACTCCTGGTCTTCAGATTAATTTATTCGGTTCTTTGTATTTCTCCTCTAATATAATGCTTCTTAAAGAAATTATGTGGGTTTATCCCTACATATCCTGTACTCATCCAGATTTTGTAGTAAGCAGTCGAAGCAATCATACACAGTTACACCAATCAATAATAGACAAGTCTCTTTCAGTAATTACTTTATGTTGTCTCTCCCATGAAATCCTACAATAATTCATTTAAAGAATTACTGCAAAATATTTCTGAAACACACACCTCTATTTGTTACACCACATCGTATTTGCTAACCTTCTATGTAGCTAGAAAGTTTTATTATAGTGTCTCTGCCCCATCCCTATTTCTTTGTTATTCTCTTTACAGAAGTATACATTCAAGTGTTATTAATTGTGACTAAAATTAATTAAGCATACATTACAGTGAAAATGTTTAATATCTTTAAAAGAAGCAATGCAATTAAAATGGTGAGACCAGGAACTAGGTAGTGAGAAAGGAAAGAGATGACAGCAGAGCACGAGAGACAAATTGGCCAGATAAGAAACATGACAGTCTCCTGAAAGACAAAACCATTCTGAGCAAGTTCTGACTGACTCTAGGAAATCACCACTCTCAATTCTGCCTCTTCAATGCACCCTGTATGAATTTTCTACTGCCGCGATTAATCACCATGACCAAGACAGCGTTCAAAGAAAACTATTAATTATGTTTAAAGTTTGAGAGGGTTAGACTCCATAGTGGCAAAACAAAGTCATTGCTACAGGGGGCTGGAACAGGAGCTGATAGCTCACATCAACAGAAGGCAGAGAGAGAGAGATGCACCGAGAGTGTTGCGAATCTTTGAAACCTCAAAGCCTACCCACAGCAACACACCTCTTCCAACACGGCCACAGCTCCAAATCCTTCACAAACCATTTCATAAACTGGGAACTAAGTCTTCCCATATATGATGCTATAAAGTCCATTCCATTCAGACTTCAACACACCTTCACGTGGGGAACACTTGCAGGACACCATCACCCTACACATACGTGCAATGAAACAGACTGAACGGAAAGAACAGTTTCTCAGAAAGTCGCTTGTATTCCAGTATGGGATCACATCACATCACCTGATGGAGAAAGGGCTAGATATGAAATAATCAATGAAAACTACAGATGCATCTTTATAGTCTTACCTACTGGTGGTCAGAATGTTTTTGTGTGGTTGGATGTCCCTAAATCTGTAATCATGTTTTCCCCCTATCTCAACCTATACGTTTACATAAATAGTCTGTGATCTCAAAAGGCCTGGCACAGTTATAATTAATCACACCATGGTGTTAAATTGTTCACCTTTTGCCAAGATCATAGGAGGAAAATGTTGAAAATGAGATTTAGTCCATTGTGCTTTAGATAAAAAAGTCGATCTTACAACATGAATCTTAATTCATAGGTATGTATTTAAAATCCAAAATGTAGACCCCAGCAGACTGTTCCTTAGACTATGGTTTTCCCCCTCCAGTCTCTCTTTAGAGTGCTTTGCTTAGATTTACTAACTCATTGCTTTGACAAATAAACCTCACTCAAATTATGCTGAAAAATTCTTTACTTAAGGAGGAAAAGAACAAAACGAGTCCCACAACTCCTACATTTATACCCCCACACAACCCAACAGTCCTCTTCAGATCTTTTACCATAGCCTCTGCATTTACTTAGGTCATTCACTATATTTTTAGCAAGCCATCTTTTTCCACTTTTGCGTCAGATCAACTGCAATGAACAGCTCCATTGGGACCTAGCAATGCTGACTGTTAGTATACTCCTCAAGACTCTCTTGTCAACTTCTAACCTTCCTAACAGAGTGCTTTGTTAACGCTGACTCGAACCTGTCAATCAAATCTTAGCTTGAATGTTATCATTTTTGAGAGACTTTGCATGTTCACCCAAGTACAAAGAGCCACACAGTGGCTAACATATAATACAATTTTAGTTCTAAGCATACTGATCATAGTATGATTTCATGTGAGAGATATACTATATACATTTATTTCAATTTCATTTCTTACTGTCTGTGTCTCTGAATAAGGTGCTAATAACCATCAGGAAAAGAAAGAGGCCCAGGGTTATCACAAATTTTGATAACAGTTCAGATATTGTATGGTTGACAACATGGCTCAATAGAGTCTCAGGAATGAACCAAGATTAAAATCTCTTTAGAAACTGAAATCATTCTTTGTGTATTTATTTGTATGTTGTGTGCATGTGCGTTGAAAGAGAAAAAGGGTAAGGAAGAAAGGGAAAACTTGACATTCCAGCATCTTATTCTCCCCACTGCCTGTTTGCTATATAATGCTCCTGAAAAAAAAACAAAGTTTGCAGCTTGATCAGAATACAGACTTGCTGTCCATTTCTTGTGTCTCTTGTTCCTTTCATACCTTTTCCCTCCAGGGGTCAGGATCTCCATTTGAGTCCTGCTGATCAGGACAGGGAACAAAGAGAGGGACTAGAGAATATGAATCACTTTACCACTACAAAAATGCAGAGGACAAAGAACAGTCTCTGGAATGAGTTCTTGCCTTCTGTTTTTTCTGATTTAAAAAAATGTTTAACACTTCCTATTTCAAGCTAACTTGCCTATGTACTCTGGAAAATTCTCTTGGATCAACTCTTCACCTTGTAGAGTGGCTGGGTTAGAGTGACTCCGTACTACATCACTCTACTTCTCATGTTCTGGGAGGACTGAATCATAAGGATCTCAGTTCTGCATCTGTCCTTATATTGACTCTGGAGAACTCAACTCAGTTCCTTATATCCTGCAGATATCACGTTAACCAAGAGAGGCATTTTACTTGTCTGTGAAAGATGTAAGCTCTATGATTCAATCAAAAAATCATTCTATCTAGTGAATAAATGATAAGAAAAAAATTTGACTTTTTTCACCTTAGAAGGGTAAGCAATATCAACAAAATAAACAAAACAAAACAGTGTATTTTATTTTCTGAAGATATTAAAACAAATAAAAGAAGAAAAGGGTACAGTTTCCTAGCTGATGGAGAACAATGAATATTCATTATGGATCAAGTGACAAAGTTTGAAAAGCCTCATTTGAAAGGAGAAAAATGAACTCCTTATTCTAAACTGAGGTATTTTAATTCCATTTATGTCTCACAAAGGTGGCAACACCACTCAAGCCCTGTTTTAGCAAGATGAGAAGATTCCTTGTACAACCTCATTAGATTCTGTCCTTTGATATTTGCCTATTTTATTTGGAATACTCTTAATTCATGAAATGGCCTATTTAGGATTTGGCTGAACAGATTCCAAATACAGCTCCTTTTTTAGGTCTGTTTAGAAAGACATAATCACTTCAAATTTTAGTTCAACCCTAACTGGAGCTGGTACAAGCAGATAGAGCTGCTGTTGAGAAAGGTGACCGAGAGCCTGTCTCTTGAAGGTAATTGCAAAATAATCAGATTTGGAGAAAGAAGTAGATAGATGTTCCGCGGGCTGACAAGAGGTAATGACACGTGCAAGACGCAGAGGTGGAGCTTAATGAGTCAAATACAGGAAATGGTACAGAAACTTACCTGCCGAGGGGAAACAAGACTTCCAAAAACATTTGTATCTTTCCTTTCTCTGATTTATATTTTCTATTTAGATATTTTAATGAAATGGAGAAGGCATAAATATGGGACTCCAGTTTGGGTTTTTTTTTAGCTCTAATACTGCAAAATTATTTGATGTGTGCAGAAGCTGCCTTCTTGTTCTTACAATGGAAATGGTTTCACACAGTCTACATTGCTATATTAAGGCATCACTCGAGCGGGAGACAGCCATCGCTTTTGTGAACTAGCTACAGCAGGTTTCTCCATTCTCATTACAGTAGAGATTTGATGATTCACTTCACATCCCATAGAGAGCGGGTGCATACATAAGAGGCAGCTAAGCTCCTTAACTCCAGACAGAAGGTGAAACAAATGCAGGAACTTTATAACAGATATCATTTAGATATTCTGTGTTAAGTATCATGCCAGTGTTTTCATAGCCTCTTGTACACACAAGGACACTTATTTTCTGACAATGTACATGAATATGATTTGCATAGACCCAGTAAACAAAAGATAGCAAGTTTTCAGATGTAAACTAATCTTTCAGGAACCAATGGTGTTTTTAATTTAAGTCTAAACAAAGTAAATATCTTTACAGCAAATTTTCTTTCACCAAAACAAATTCACTTATCATGACTGATTTTAAATATTGTTAGAATTGCCCTGCATTCTTTCTGTACCACTTCTGTCACAATTTTAAGCTTCAAGTTTCTGGAACGAGGCAGTGCTATAGAAAACTGACATTTCTTTTGAATTCTGTAGTCAAATTCTCCTATAATCGAAGTAGGGAGCAATTTTGTCAATGCTATTATTTACTTATTTATTTTTACAAAAAGTAAAAAAATTGATTTTTCTTCCTACTTTTTCTTAAATCTTCTGTATTATTAGAGAGTTTGGTGCATTCAGAAGTAAATGTTACTCTTTACAGAAACAAGTTATTGCAATTAATTATGGTTTTCAAATTAATTATTATCACATGTGCCTGTGATTTATTTTTACAGCAATCTCATTTTGTCCTTTATACCAATACAAAATCAAATGTAGTGATATTCTGTACATACAAAAAATAATTAAGGGAAATTAATTATGAGAACTTCTAACTAGGATTACCAGAACAAAATATTCTCTAATGTCATAGCCTAACTAATGAATAAATCATGGATTCTCTAACACTATTATTTTTATCTAATATACACATTTTACCACTTCTATGTTTCTTAATATCATTCAATTTGCCCAATTTCGTAATGTGTATCCACTTTAGTGACTTCAATATCTACTTTAACTTCTTAATTGTTTTATCTTTTTAAACATTATTTCAGCACAATTTCATGCAACTGGTTGTGCAAACTTCAAGATAGATATCATTATAAATTTGGTGTTAACTACTGTGTTAGGTGTGTGCTTTGCTTCACTTTTACTAAAATTAGCACCATCAATATCACGCTCCAATCTAATTCTATGACATGACAACTTGCTACTCTCTAGCCAGAAATTTATATTTTTATGACTTACCAGTATTAGAAAATTCATCACAACAGTTTCTGTTTAATTTTATTACAAGCATTTATTCTTTGATTTATGTTTTTAGATTTTCAGAATAACTCACCATGTTCAGCTATGTAATATCCATAAAATATTAATCATGTCACCTAAGCTTTCTGATCAAGAGTTTGAATATTTATCACAACTTAAAAAAACTTAATGCCTTTTTCTTTGAGATATTTCTTTTCAAACATAGTAAATTTACTTCTTATGGTTGCTATTGTTATGTAGTTTTCTTCCCAATTAAAACCTAGGTGTATTTCATAAGACTAAGGAAATAAACAAAATGTAAGAAAATCAAGACCTTTTTATAATTCCTCATATTTATTAATACCTTTTTATTGTTATATCTTCAATAGTACCAGTTTGTTTGAAATAGTCAATTCGCAATGGGATGAAGGTTGTAAAGGGAGTTCTAGGAATATATGCTTTCATTTGTAAACACCCTTGATTGGGTGAGCTTTTTGATGATGCAGCTGCCTTTGAAACACCCATTTTCCAGTGAGTAACACCTAATTATAAACTCATATACTCATGTTTCAGTTTGCTAGACATCAATCCTTTCTTTCACATTTTTTAGTGTTCTAACTGGGTTGAAGAGATGTTTGCACATATCTTTCTAGGAAAAGCCACACAATACATTTGATAACTGAACAAGGACAAAAAATTGAAAATTAAGTGGAATAGAAGGCCTCTGTGTGGCTACTGAAACAAGGAACAGATTGACCTATATGAGGATGGAATAACTGTGAAATGATGTGGCTATCTTTTCTTCTGTTGTTTGACATAGTATGTGTCCTTCCTCATTATGATGAGTGGTAAGATATTCAATCAAGGACCAGCGTTCTGGAAATGGAATGTTCTTGGGGTGAACCCTAGGAAAGATGTCATCTTCCAGCTTGGATGGTCGGGGCACACCACCTTGATAAAGGAAGTCCATCTTGTGAGAAGGGGACCTTCCTAAACTTTACAAATGAGGCAAAATATTCCAGTCTCTGAAAGTAGAATTCTGGGGCAGGATTTAAACGTGTTATGATATCACAAACACAGCCTTCATTGTAGATCATTAGTCGTTCATCTGATGCTCAGTGGTTTCCCATGAGAGAGCTTGTAAATGTAAAGGGAATAACTGTGATGGGAAAAACATTTATTTCCTGTTACATTAAATTATAATCTTTCTCATTTTCATGATTTGACTTTCACTTATCTGACTTGACACATGCTTTATCCATGTGTTCTGCTTCTAAATAACTGTTTCTTTTCCTAAGTGTCAACTTACCTAGCTCCAGTTCATGTTTCTAAAGCCTATATAATTAGAACATTGTCTGAAATTAATGATTCATATAATTAATCTAATTAGAACTTATGTTAAGAAATAATGTGAATTCGCAGATTGTATTAAAAAATATTTTCTTGGTTACAGGATGACTCAGTAGATAAAGGAGATTGCTGCAAAGATTGTATAGGAGTGTTAGTTCAATGTGTCGAATCCTCATGGTAAAGGGAGAGAACTGACTTCTGAAGATTGTCTTCTGACCTCCACATGCCCCAAGTAGCATGCACATGTGTTTACATTAACAGATAAGAACATGCAAAAAAATCTAATCACAAAATTATAGTTGAAAATTGTGAATTGTCATGCTTAGAAATAAGGCTATTGCTACTTAGAAAGCAACTTTGTATTGTGATGTTAGTGTGTTTTGAAAGTGGAATGGTGACTATAATGTCTTTTGCTTGGTCTCCAGTTGAAGTTTGTGGAACATTCAAGTGTTTGATTTCACTGGGAGATGAGCTAGCTGTGGATTCCGGCACTACTTCCTGTTTGGTCTCTGCTTTCCAAATATAGGTACAATGATTAACATAATCTCCCAGACTATATTACTGTAACTCATCCAAAATCACTATCACTATTACTAACATTTTAAACATTAGTAAACAATTCACTGTATGCAAATACTTGCAAATTAAGGACAATCTCATAAATTTTAGTTATTTTACACTTGTTTTATTAGTAATGTCCACTTCATTAAGTAAAAGTGTGTTCCTCCTTAGTTTTAGATTTAGTTATCTATGTCACATGTACACATTATGTCAGATATCGAGGGTATGAAAAAAAATCTCATATCCAGATTTTGATGGCTAAATAGCTTTGGTAAGATCCATGAGTTTCTTTCTTATGGGCCTCTATCAGCTATTTCTCATTCCTGAAGACTCCTGTCCTGCCCACTACTCAGCTTCCTTTACATCATATCCTGTTAATAAAGCACCTTATAATATTTAATAAATAATATCCATTGCCCACACTTACACAATGTGATATTACGCCAACAGGGGAGGGCTATAAAGAAAGCTTCTGAATAGAAGCTCTGTAGAGCTGTTACATTCCTGAGAGGGATCAGTGTCTGCAGATTGGCTGACTGAAATTTCAGTGTTGTGGAGAGACTGGATTATATCTTGTCTACAACCTAATTACCTCATGATGGTCTAAGTCATAGACATCAGGAAAAATGGCCTTTAAACCCCTCAGAAACAACATCTTGTGACAATAGATAAAACCTTTCTCTGCTAAGTTAGCCTGCAAGTAGTTTCCATGTTTCTACCAATCAAAATGCTGAGAATGCCAGAAGGTAGCACTTTGAACCTATAGAAAAGTTTTGCCCTTCTCAGTGTACTTGCCTCTCTAGTGCATCCACTAATGTATTTTAATCTTTCCTTGATTGGTGACTTTCTCTTTTCTGCAATATTATATTTGTAAAACTGCTTGCACAAAGGAACATGGAGTTTGGATAACATAAGTCTGTGTTCCTGGGCCAAAGTTACTCAAAAAGGCTCCAGAACCATCTGTTATTTCTTTATTTTTTTCCCCAGAATTAGGATGATAGAAGAGCCACATATGACAGTGACTGTTACATTCAGTTTTGAAATAAAATTTCCTATCACAATATTATATGTCACCCAATATGACACTATATGTCACTATATGACAAGATTTCATTTACTAAGATATTTTATTTAATATGAAACATATTTACAAAATTTATGGAGTGGCATTATGAGTTAATATAAAATAATAAGACAATTATTGCCAGATATAAAAAAAAACTAGAGTCTGAATAGATGATTCAGCTGTTAAGAGTGTATATATATATATGTATATATATATATATGTATACACATACACACACACACACACACACACACACACACATATATATATATATATATATATATATATGGATACACACACACACACACACACGTATATCTCTTACAGAGTACACACATTTAGTTCCCTAAATAATATCAAGGAAATAACAAGAAACCTTAATGCCAGTTCCAGGAAATCCAATGCTTTTGGCCACAGCAGATACCTGGGTTAAGGAAGAAATAAAGAAAGAAATTAAAGTCTTCCTTGAATTCAACGAAAATAAAGAAACAACATATCCGAACCTATGGGATACTATGAAAGCAGTGCTAAGAGGAAAGTTCATAGCACTTAGTGCCCACATAATGTCTGCTGGATGCTATGGGCCTGTAGGCTGAAGATGGACACCCCAACGATACAGAGGAACTTTGGGTAACTGTACAGGCAGTTTCTGTCATTTCTAGAGTTTGGAAATTGCTTATTTCTTGTTTACTTAGGTAATATTATATCCTTCTGGAGTCTTTGACTTGTTGAAGAATAGATAGTTGTAGTTTTAGTTTTCCTTAGTTATGATAAAAGATAAAATATATCTAAATATGGTAACTGTAATTCTTGCTTGATAACTGTTTTGTTATATATAAGTTTACTATGTTAAAATGAAAGCCTTTTTTGTTTAAACAGAAAAAGGGGAAATGGAGTAGGAGGGTTCATCTGTATTTCTGTGCTTTGATTGGTTAAATAAAGACTCTGACTGGCTTGTAAAATAGGTCAGCCCTTAGGTGGGTGGAGTAGACAGAACGGAAGTTCTGGGAAGAAAGGAAATAGGAGAGCCCGCCATGAAGCCTCCAGGGTCAGACATGCCGAATGATCCCCAGTAAGATCACCACCTCGTGGTGACACACAGACTTTTATAATGGGTCAGTTTTAGATATGAGAGCTAGCCAAGAAAATGCTAGAGATAATGGGTCAGGCAGAAATTTATGGGCCTGTAGGCTGAAGATGGATGCCCCAACAGTACAAAAGAACTTTGGGTGACTGTATGGGAAATTATATGTCTCTGCCATTTCTAGAGTTTTGTAAGTTGCTATATCTTGTTGCTTGCTCAGCCTCCTTCTGAAAGCACCCAGGTCCACCAGAACAGAATAACTTGGGAGATTCAGAGAGGTGGGTCGTTCCACAGCAATCATTGATCTAGAAAATGTATTCCTGCAAGCTTGTCACAGTTCAGGTTTCTGGGGACATTTCCTTAGGTGATACCCTATCTTCTACAATTGCCCTGACTTGTAGTATGTATGTAATCAATACAAGGGGTAACTCAGTTCTGAGCCTTGCTTGTCATTCAGACCATGAGACTGGATTTTTTCTGCTGCATTACATTCTTTGATTTTAAATAAAAACCCTATATGAGTAAGTTTACTGAACTCTACCATATCATTGTAATTATTTTACCTTGTGAAATATTTGTACGCAGTTACTAAATTTACTGTATAATCTGATCATGCTTTCCTTCTCCCTCAGCTTCTTCTAGATTCTTCCCAGTTTCCCATCCCTATTTCATTTTCTCTCTGTATATATAAATACATATGTCTGTGTGTCTGTGTTTGTGTTTCTGTCTGTATATCTATGAACATAGACAAACAAAAAAGAAACATTCCACCTTCCAAAAAAATTAATAATAGAAGCAATAACACACTAGCAAATGACTAATTAGATGAAAAGTTGCATAAACAAAGAGATATTGGACAAAAGTAGACAAAAATATCATTAAGTCCATTTTGTGGTGGTCAACTACCTCCTGAGCATGTAAAATGTCATTAATACATCCAATGAGAATATATTGAAAAAATCTAAATTTTCTTTTGCCAATGGCTAATGTTGCAGATAGATTCTTGATTAGGAATGGGAGTCTGTGATCATTTTACCCTGTATGTGCTGGATCCTGTCCCTTTTGAACTTTGTGATCACTATGCAGGCTGTAACAGTCTCTCTGAATTCATACGTGTGCCAGGTCTGTTTTGTCTTGAATATAATGACACCCTAGAGGAACACATCACTTCTGGCTTTCATAATTATCTGCCTCCCCTCAGGAGAGATTTGATGAAGACATCCCATTTACTACTGATTACACCAAAGCCTCGAACTCTCTGTACATGGTTCAGCTGTGGATATCTGTGTTAATTTCCATCTACTGGAACAAGAAGCTTTGTTGATGATAACTGAACAAGGCACTGATCTATGAATTTATAATTTGAAAATATGCCTTTTATAAGAGCATGTCTTGTTGCTCCCACTTTTTATTCTAGGTAACTAGATTTAATTCTTACAACCAATAGAAGTAGATTAAGTCATGAAATTTTGCTCGGACATTTTAACTCACAATATCCACTGCTATTAATATTTCACATTACCAAAAAGTTATAGAACATATTGTAACAAGAGTGTCTAGATCTAGGCTCTTCCAATTCAGAGAAACTGGGTATCACAACAGAAACATCTGTCTCTCAAACTTAATCTTTTAGGAATTTTGTTGCTTCTTGAAATAAATATGACACTACAATTACATGACAATTACACAAAAGCCTTCTTTTAGTTTTCTTGATTTGTTATTGTTTAGTCCACTATCACTGGGATACTTTTATTCTATTGGTTTTGGAATACATATTTTAAAATTTAATTTTTTCTTGAAGAATTTCATATAAAGTATTCTTACTCTGAGACAATGGTCTTGTACCTTGTAAAGATTTGTCTCTGGTACATGTTTAATAAAATGCTGATTGGCCTCTAGCCAGGCAGGAAGTATGGGTGGGGCAACCAGAACAAGAGAATTCTGGGAAGAAATAAGGCTAAGTTAACAGGTGTAACCCAGATGCAGAGGAAGCAGGATGGAAAGGCCTTGCTAATAAAAGTTTCCAAGCCACATGGCTGACACAGACAAGAATTGCGGGTTAATGTGATTTAACAGTTAATTAGAAGCCTGAGCTAATATGCCAACCAGTTTAGGATTAATGTTGGCCTCTGTGTTTTCCTTTGGGACTGAATGACTGCAGGACAGGGCAGGACAGAAACCTCTGTCTACATATTCTGATCATCATCATATCCTATGTATTTCAAACACTGTATTTTCGTCATATCCACTATCCCCCACTCTTCCGCAAGATCCACACTCTATTCCATATCAACCTTACATTATGTTCTCATTCATTTAGAAAACAACCCAAAAACTCAAAGCATTTTGTTAGTGCTTCATATATCTTCCTTTATGTATGCTGGGAAACAGAAAAAAAAAATTAACTTTCCTTCCCCTGAAAGCTTTCAATTGTCAATATCTGTTCATGACCACCTACCTCATCCATGGGATTTTGTCTTACGTAATTTTACTTATGTATTGTGCATGCTGTAATTACTACGTAATAGTGCTGTGTGTCATGGAAGCTTTGTTCATTACAGTTGTCCAAGGCCTCTGTCTCTGACAACCTATCCTCTTGACATAGTTGGATGAAGGGCTCAAATACACCATATCTTTTGTTCAGGGTACTGATAATTCAGCTGTGTAGCATAGCAATGTCAATAGTCTTTCTTCCTCATGAAATGTCTCAGCTTCCTAAATAATGTTTCCAACAAATCAGTAGTTAGGGTATTCTGTGAATTAGCTTTTGATGTACAAGTATTCCAGCCTCGAATTTAAGAAATTGAAATTTTTTAGAGCTATATAGATTTTAATTTTTCTCCTTTTTTTAGTATGTTAAAGAAAAAATTACATTTACTCCCCTTGTCCCAGGCCCTCCCGCTCCCCCACTACCCCACCGCCCTCCCTCCCCCTGCTTCCTTGAGATGGGGCAGGATACCCTGTCCTGTGGAAAGCCCAAGGCCCTCCCCTCCGTCTCAGCCTAAGAAGGTGTGCATCCATATAGAATAGGTTCCCAAAAGGCCAATACATGTAGAAGTGATAGGTCCCCGTGCCATTATCATTGG